>CM076981.1:1401414-1508914 GCA_039105355.1 Benthosema pterotum | reverse complement strand
AGTTAAGACTCTGGCAGCCGCATTCTGGACTAACTGCAGTTTATGAAGTGCCTTTTTTGAGGAACCAGCAAAGACAGCATTACAGTAGTCCAGTCTGCTAGTTATAAAAGCGTGAACCAACTTTTCACAGTCTGGTTGAGATAGGAAACATCTAACCTTAGAAATGTTCCTTAAGTGATAAAATGCACTCTTGGAAATAGAGGTTATATGCTTGTCAAAGTTGAGTTCATCATCTAAGATCACACCTAAGTTTTTAACCTGCTGACAGGGTTGAACTGATAGGGGAAGTAGCACGGAATTGATTTGTTCTTTTAGTTCTTTAGGACCAATTAATAATATTTCAGTTTTGTCGTCGTTTAGTTTTAAGAAATTGTTATTCATCCATTCTTTAATATCAGAGATGCAGTTTACCAGGTCTGTGACTGAGTTGAGGTTGTTAGAGGGGACAGAAATGTATAATTGCGTATCGTCGGCATAGGATTGATAGGAGATGTTGTACTGTTTAATAATGGCTCCGAGAGGAATCATATAGAGATTGAACAGCAGGGGACCCAGAATCGATCCTTGAGGAACTCCAAAAGGGACATTGATTTTTTCTGATGAATGGGTACCAATAACTACAGAAAAGGATCTACCAGATATATAAGATGCCAACCAGGCTAGGACACTGCCATTAATGCCAAGGCAGTGCTCTAGCCTGTGGAGAAGAATGGCATGGTGAATGGTGTCAAACGCCGCACTTAGGTCCAAAAGGACTAAAACAGAGGCGTTACGGTTATCAGAGGCTATTTTAAGGTCATTGACTACTCTTAGCAGGGCAGTTTCCGTACTATGATTAGTTCTAAAACCGGACTGGTAAACATCAAATAGATTGTTTTGTGACAGATAACTGTACAACTGTTTATAAACAACTTTTTCAAGAATTTTCCCCAAAAATGGGAGGTTGGAAATCGGTCTATAGCTCTCGGAGAGTAGTGGGTCGAGGTTAGGCTTTTTTAATAACGGTGATACAATGGCATGTTTGAGCTGAGTGGGGAAAATTCCTGATAATAGTGATGTGTTAACAATGACAAGGACATCTTCGGCCAAGCAGCTAAAAACATTTTTAAAAAATGATGTGGGCAGAGGGTCAAGTCCACATGTAGCAGAGCTTAAGTCATTTACCACTTCTTTTAAGTCCATAAGGTTGATGGATATAAAATTAGAAAGAGTACATTGAGGAACTGTACTGACATACTGTACTGACTCAATAGAAGTGGAAATTATATTGCTCCTAATATTTACTATTTTATTGTTAAAATAAGAGGCAAATTCATTACATTTCTCCGAAGAGTGGAGATCAGATGGTAAAGACCTTGGGGGATTAATGAGCTTGTCAATTGTGTTGAAGAGGAACTTGGAGTTATGTAAGTTATTAGTTATAAGTTGCGAGAAATATTGCTGTCTAGATGTTTTGATATGGTAATTGTATTTTTTGAGTGAATCCCTATATGAAATAAAATCAACTTGGAGTTTGCTCTTGCGCCATTTCCGTTCATGTTTACGACAAGCCGTTTTCTGCGCCCTCACACATTCAGCGTTCCTCCAAGGTGTTTTTCTTTCACCACTAACAACTTTGTTCTTTAAAGGAGCAATATCATCCATAATCTGCGTGGTTAAAGAGTTAAAATGACCAACAAGATTATCACATAAAGACAAAGAAAACGAAGCAGAGGTACAATCAGAAGGTGGCCCATTATTTGCAGATGTATATGAGCTAATAAATCTGTCTGCAGTGTTGGCACTGATGGAACGCCTTGAAATACATTTGGTAGCAGGGACTGCTTTAGTGATCAATTCGACATTAAAAATGATACAATAATGATCGGAAATAGTAAGGTCAATAAAAGTACTAATAGGATCGATCTTAAAACCTCTAGTAATAACAAGGTCTAAAGTGTGACCATGCTTATGTGTGGGCCCAGAAATGTTCTGAGTAAGATCTCGTATCTCGACAGGACTGCAAATGAGGGAAACCTCAATGGGTGCAATTCTCAAACGCTGTGGTGTAGCAGGTATGGTGTAAGTCTTCTCATTGGCTGCATGGCAGCAAATCAGGTCTGGGGCCTTGGGGTAGGCCGAGAGCCTATACCACCAGGCCTGGGCCTGAGTTTACCAAATAATAATTAATAATAATAATTAAAACCTGCAAGTCAAAAGGTCCAGAAATCATGCACCTGACCCCCCAATTAAAAATGTTACTGTACTCCTCAGCTTTGTTCATCATGAGTTGAAGCTCTTGATGACTGGTTTTAATTATTATGGATAATTATTTGGTAGGCCCAGGCCCAGGCCTGGTGGTATAGGCTTTCGGGCCTACCTCAAGACCCCAGACCTGATTCGCTGCCATGCAGCCAATGAGCACAGCCCCAAACCTGCCAATGAGAGGACTTACACCATACCTGGCTATACCACAATGTCTTTTGAGAATAAAAAAAAAGGTTTGACTATCTCTATTAACAACCTAATAACAACCTTGGTCTCTGTCTGGGTCTCGACCCCTCTAGGTCTTAGGTCCGTGGCTTTCCCAGTCTGGTTTTGGTCTCGACCCCTTCTAGGTCTTGGCGGTGGTTGAGTGTTTAACAATGTCACAGGTCTCCCACCTGCCCCGGGATGGAGGGGTATCCCCCGTGGGCCCCGGTGGGGGCAGCCCCAGAGGGGTATCCCCCCGTGGGCCCCGGTGGGGGCAGCCCCAGAGGGGTATCCCCCGTGGGCCCCGGTGGGGGCAGCCCCAGCTGCCCCCAACGTCCCAGAATGATATCACAGGTCTCCCACCTGCCCCGGTAAGGCTGGGTATTCCCCGTGGGGGCCGGTGGGGGCGGGCCCAGGCCTATCACAGGTCTCCCACCTGCCCCGGTATGGAGGGGTATCCCCCGTGGGGGCCGGTGGGGGCAGCCCCAGGCCCACCCCGTCCCAGAATGTTGTCACAGGTCTCCCACCTGCCCCGGTAAGGCTGTGTATCCCCCGTGGGGGCCGGTGGGGGCAGCCCCAGCCCCCCCAGCCGTCCCAGAGGAGTTGAAGGGCATCATGTCCAGAGAGATCTCAGCCTCACACTCGAAGCGTAGCAGCTGTGTCATCCCGAACACCCTGCCCCCGCGGTGGGGAGGCCGGTCCCCCTCCCCTGCCTCAGACAGATCCTCATCCTCATCCTCCTCCTCCTCCTCTTCATCGCCACGCCCTGCCGTGGTGGTCGTCCGCTGGCAGGCTGCTGCTGCTGCTGCTGCTGCCCCGGGACCCCCCACTGCTGCCCCTACTGCCCCTGGAAGGACCACAGGACAGCCAACGCGCTTAGGACAGGTTACAGGTTACAGGTTAGGCATTTATACACAGAAAAATAAAGGTGGGGGTTTGTACCTAAAACTGCGATTCTGACATGATCACTCTACGAGAGTTCAAGAGACCTTTGCCAAATATTTCACGACAATGGAGGAGGTTGAGGGATCATGTCAGAATCTACGAGAGTCCAAGGGCTAGGGTACGATAATGTCCTTTAGAGGCACAACAACAAATTTGTAAACAGTGTTGTCCCCACCTCCTCCCCCCGTGGCGCCTCCTGTTGGCAGAGCGGTGTCTTTCTGCAGAGTGGTGTCGTGTTGGTAAGACACTAGCTCATTACTGAAGTCCACCGCCTCCACGGCAGAGCTGCATGAGAGGACAGATTATCATTATTATTATTAGTAGTAGTAGTAGTAGTAGTAGTATTACCCTTATTAGTCCATGGAACTAAGCTAACATGCTAACCTGCAGTCAGAATGCTAAGCTAACATGCTTACCTTAAGTCAGAAAGCTATGCTAATGATGCTAACCTGAAGTCAGAATGCTAAACTAACATGCTAACCTAGAGTCAGAATGCTAAGCTAACATGCTTACCTGCAGTCAAAATGCTAAGCTAACATGCGTTATCTGGAGTCAGAATGCTAAGCTAACATGCTAACCTGCAGTCAGAATGCTAAGCTAACATGCTAACCTGCAGTCAGAATGCTAGGCTAACATGCTAACCTGCAGTCAGAATGCTAAGCTAACATGCTAACCTGGAGTCAGAATGCTAAGCTAACATGCTAACCTGCAGTCAGAATGCTAAGCTAACATGCTAACCTGCAGTCAGAATGCTAAGCTAACATGCTAACCTATAGTCAGAATGCTAAGCTAACATGCTAACCTGCAGTCAGAATGCTAGGCTAACATGCTAACCTGCAGTCAGAATGCTAGGCTAACATGCTTAACTGCAGTCAGAATGCTAAGCTAACATGCTAACCTGCAGTCAGAATGCTAGGCTAACATGCTAACCTATAGTCAGAATGCTAAGCTAACATGCGAACCTGCAGTCAGAATGCTAGGCTAACATGCTAACCTGCTGTCAGAATACTAGGCTAACATGCTTAACTGCGGTCAGAATGCTAAGCTAACATGCTAACCTGCAGTCAGAATACTAGGCTAACATGCTTAACTGCAGTCAGAATGCTAAGCTAACATGCTAACCTGCAGTCAGAATGCTAAGCTAACATGCTAACCTGCCGTCAGAATGCTATGCTAACATGCTAACCTGCAGTCATAATGCTAGGCTAACATGCTAACCTGGAGCAGAGCTTGTTGCATCCCAGTATGGTGGAGAAAGCCCTCCTGAAGTCGGCGTTGAAAGCATAGATAACAGGGTTGAGGGAGGAGTTGGCCCAGCCGAACCAAACGAAGATGCTAAAGGTCGCGTCGCTAACGCAGGGCGGGCCGGCGCCGTGCGGCGCTCCACAGAACGGAACCACACAGTTCAGCACGAAGAACGGCAGCCAACAGAACACGAACACTCCCATGATGATGGACAGGGTCTTCAGAACCTAAACACAACCAGCCAATAGGATGTCAGGGTCTACAGAACCTAAACACAACCAGCCAATAGGATGTCAGGGTCTACAGAACCTAAACACAACCAGCCAATAGGGTGACAGGGTCTTCAGAACCTGCACACAACCAGCCAATAGGGTGACAGGGTCTTCAGAACCTGCACACAACCAGCCAATAGGGTGACAGGGTCTTCAGAACCTGCACACAACCAGCCAATAGGGTGACAGGGTCTTCAGAACCTAAACACAACCAGCCAATAGGGTGGAATCATTCATTTACCTCACAATACCATACAATATTGATATTAAAGGGCCTATAATAAATTGCGCATTCCAATTCTAGGAAACACAGTGTCTCTCAGAAAACGACCTGCGATAAAGAGAGCGTTTAACGCTGGTCATTTATCGCGTGGTGTCCAGTGATGTGTGTTGCGTGCTGTGTTGCTCGTGTTTCTGAAAGCTCAATCCAGTGAGCTTTTTAAAACGCCTGGCGTTAATCGACTGGTGATTTTCTTTATGTCGGCACTGCAGAGAGGATCGAGAATCACTGCGTTTATGCGGGCGTTTATCGTTGCCGTCTGGAAAGCCCTTTAGGCTTATGAAGCGGTTTATATTGTGATTCGTAATTCTGCTGCGATTCAATTTGATATATTGATATATTGCATCTTTTCCCCACAAATGACTGTGCTTCTATTATACTAGAACATTTTAAAGGGGAAATTCCACTCTGAGGGCCATTTGTATGCCCTCAGAAAAAAGGTCTTAAAAGAAAAATACAACATGTCATCAAGTTGAGTTTCACTACTACTTCTGAATCAACTAGCACATTTTAAAGCAATTTTAAACTATATAGACAACAGAAAGTTCAATCAACTAGATTAGAAGATCCGGGGCTCTCCGTGCCGTGCCCTCTCTAGGGCAGTTTGGACCACTCTTCTATAGGTTTCAATGAGATGCAGTTTGGACCACTCTTCTATAGGTTTCAATGAGATGCAGTTTGGACCACTCTTCTATAGGTTTCAATGAGATGCAGTTTGGACCACTCTTCTATAGGTTTCAATGAGATGCAGTTTGGACCACTCCTCTATAGGTTTCAGTGAGATGCAGATTGGACCACTCTTCTATTGCAAACCGTTCCAGTTGACCGTTCCAGATTTTATGTGCAACTTGTGCAAGGGTGCCCAAACCTTTCAGCCCCAACGGTAGGTCACCTTGGTCTCCTTCTTAAAGGAGGTCTTCAGAGCACTCTCGTCGTGGTGCTGGTTGCTGGTTGAGTTGGACGCTCCGCGGTGCCGTCCCGGGTGGGCGTGGCTCTGGTGGGCGTGGCCCAGGTGGGCGTGGCCCAGGTGGGTGTGGCTCGGGTGGGCGTGGCTCTGGGGGGGGGGGGGTGCAGAGAAATGTTAGAGAGGTGGGGGATGAAAATAGCTGTTTGTTTTGTTGTTGTGTGGGTGCTGTGTGTGTGTGTGTGTGTGTGTGTGTGTGTGTGTGTGTGTGTGTGTGTGTGTGTGTGTGTGTGTGTGTGTGCGTTTGTGTGTGTGTGTGTGTGCGTTTGTGTGTGCGTGCGTGTGTGTGTGTGTGTGTGTGTGTGTGTGTGTGTGTGTGTGTGCGTGTGTGTGTGTGTGTGTGTGTGTGTGTGTGTGTGGGTGTATACCTGCAGCGTGTGGCTGTGTGCAGGTAGCGCGTGGTGGTGGTGTGGGTGCTGTGTGTATACCTGCAGTGTGTGGCTGTGTGGTAGCGGGTGCTGTGTGTGCGGTAGCGGCTGGTGGTGGTGGTGGTGGTGGTGGTGGTGTGGGTCTATACCTGTAGTGTAGGTGTTGGTGGTGTGGGTGTGTGTGTATACCTGCAGTGTGTGGCTGTGTGCAGGGTGCGCGTGCTGTGTGTGCGGTAGCGGCTGGTGGTGGTGGTGCTGCTGTGGGTGCTGTGGGTGCTGGGGCAGTCTGCTCTGCCCCGCTGCCCGTTGCCCCGCTGCCCGTTGCCCCGCTGCCCTCTCCAGAGAGGAGATCCTCCTGATCTGGGTCTGAGCGATCCTGAAGATGCGGGTGTAGGTCCCCACCATGATCACCACGGGGATGTAGAAACTGATGAGGGACGAGGAGATGGCATAGGTCCTGTTGAGACTGGGGTTACACTCCTCCTCATCATGGTCAGGATGCTGGGAGGACGAGCTGTTGGACAGGAAAGAACCTACAGGGGGAGAGAGGAGGAGGTGGTGAGGTTCTAGGAGGACAGGAGAGAACCTACAGGGGGAGACAGGAGGAGATGGTGAGGTTCTGGACAGGAGAGAACCTACAGGGGGAGACAGGAGGAGATGATGAGGTTCTAGGAGGACAGGAGAGAACCTACAGGGGAGACGGGAGGAGGAGATGATGAGGGACGAGGAGATGGTGAGATGATGATGAGATGGTGAGATGATGAGGGAGGAGGAGATGGTGAGATGATGAGGGAGGAGGAGATGGTGAGATGATGAGAGAGGAGATGGTGAGATGATGAGGAGGAGGAGATGTTGAGATGATGAGAGAGGAGGAGATGGTGAGATGATGAGGAGGAGATGGTGAGATGATGAGGAGGACATGGTGAGATGATGAGGAGGAGGAGATGTTGAGATGATGAGAGAGGAGATGGTGAGATGATGAGGAGGAGATGGTGAGATGATGAGGAGGAGGAGATGTTGAGATGATGAGGAGGAGATGGTGAGATGATGAGGAGGAGATGGTGAGATGATGAGGAGGAGGAGATGTTGAGATGATGATGAGGAGGAGATGGTGAGATGATGAGAGAGGAGGAGATGGTGAGATGATGAGAGAGGAGGAGATGGTGAGATGATGAGGAGGAGATGGTGAGATGATGAGGAGGAGGAGATGGTGAGATGATGAGAGAGGAGATGGTGAGATGATGAGGAGGAGATGGTGAGATGATGAAGAGGAGATGGTGAGATGATGAGGAGGAGATGGTGAGATGATGAGGAGGAGATGGTGAGATGATGAGGAGGAGATGGTGAGATGATGAGAGGAGGTGATGGTGAGGAGATGATGAGAGATGATGATGAGATGATGAGGAAGAGATGGTGAGGAGGAGATGGTGAGATGATGAGATGATGAGAGAGGAGATGGTTAGATGATGAGACAGGAGGAGATGGTGAGATGATGAGGAGGAGATGGTGAGATGATGAGGAGGAGATGATGAGATGATGAGAGAGGAGGAGATGGTGAGATGATGAGGGAGGAGGAGATGGTGAGATGATGAGAGAGGAGGAGATGGTGAGATGATGAGGAGGAGATGGTGAGGAGAGATGGTGAGATGATGAGGAGGAGATGGTGAGATGATGAGAGAGGAGGAGATGGTGAGATGATGAGGAGGAGGAGATGGTGAGATGATGAGGAGGAGATGGTGAGATGATGAGAGAGGAGGAGATGGTGAGATGATGAGAGAGGAGGAGATGTGAGATGATGAGGAGGAGGAGATGGTGAGATGATGAGAGAGGAGATGGTGAGATGATGAGGAGGAGATGGTGAGATGATGAGGAAGAGATGGTGAGGAGGAGATGGTGAGATGATGAGGAGGAGATGGTGAGATGATGAGAGAGGAGAGGTGAGGATGATGAGGGAGGAGAGATGGTGAGGAGGAGATGAGTGAGATGATGAGAGAGGAGATGGTGAGATGATGAGGAGATGGTGAGATGAGGAGGAGGAGATGGTGAGATGATGAGGAGGAGATGGTGAGATGATGAGGAGGAGGAGATGGTGAGATGATGAGAGAGGAGATGGTGATGGAGAGAGATGTGGTGATGATGAGGAGGAGGAGATGGTGAGATGATGAGGAGGAGGAGATGGTGAGATGATGAGGAGGAGGAGATGGTGAGATGATGAGGAGGAGAGATGGTGAGATGATGAGAGAGGAGGAGATGGTGAGATGATGAGAGAGGAGGAGATGGTGAGATGATGAGAGAGGAGGAGATGGTGAGATGATGATGAGAGGAGGAGATGGTGAGATGATGAGAGGAGGAGATGGTGAGATGATGAGAGAGGAGGAGATGGTGAGATGATGAGAGGAGATGGTGAGATGATGAGGAGGAGGAGATGGTGAGATGATGAGAGAGGATGGTGAGATGATGAGGAGGAGATGTGAGAGGAGGAGGAGATGGTGAGATGATGAGGAGGAGATGGAGAGATGATGAGGAGGAGGAGATGGTGAGATGATGAGGAGATGAGGAGAGATGATGAGGAGGAGATGGTGAGATGATGATGAGAGAGGAGATGGTGAGATGATGAGAGAGGAGATGAGATGATGAGAGAGGAGATGATGAGATGATGAGGAGGAGATGGTGAGATGATGAAGGAGGAGGAGATGGTGAGATGATGAGAGGAGATGGTGAGATGGTGATGATGATGAGGGAGGATGAGAGGAGATGATGAGGATGAGTGAGATGATGAGGGAGGAGGAGATGGTGAGATGATGAGGGAGGAGGAGATGTTTGTGATGAGGGAGGAGAGTGGTGATGATGAGGAGATGTGTGATGATGAGATGAGATGGTGAGATGAGATGTGAGAGATGAGATGATGGAGATGGGATGAGGAGGAGGTGATGGTGATGAGGGAGGAGGAGATGGTGAGATGATGAGAGGAGGAGATGTTACACTCCTCCTTACACTCCTCCTCCTCCTCCTCATGGTTCTGGTTATGGGAGGAGGATGTGTTGGACAGGAGGGAGCCTAAAGGGTGAGGAGGAGATGGTGAGATGGTGAGATGATGAGAGAAGAGGAGATGATGAGGTTCTGGGAGGAGGTGTTGGACAGGAGGGAGCCTACAGGGTGGGACACACACCGCTATAGCTGCAGAGAGACAGTGAGACACCATGATGGGGTGAGACAGTGAGACACCATTATGAGGTGAGACAGTGAGACACCCTGATAGGGTGGACTTGCCTTGAAACTGTGGGTCATGGAGACAAACAACAAACAACAGGAAAGATCAAGACAGAAAACAAGGAGTAAAAAAAGTATCAGCCAGGATGGATGAAATGACAACTATCAGCCAGTATAAATGACAACTATCAGGCAGTATGGATGAAATGACAACTATCAGCCAGTATAAATGACAACTATCAGGCAGTATAAATGACAACTATCAGCCAGTATAAATGACAACTATCAGCCAGTATAAATGACAACTATCAGCCAGTATAAATGACAACTATCAGCCAGTATAAATGACAACTATCAGGCAGTATAAATGACAACTATCAGGCAGTATAAATGACAACTATCAGGCAGTAACTATCAGCCAGTATAAATGACAACTATCAGGCAGTATAAATGACAACTATCAGCCAGTATAAATGACAACTATCAGCCAGTATAAATGACAACTATCAGGCACATGGACGAACACCAATGACTACAGATGTGTTTTAAACATGATTTAAACAGAGACAAGGTTTGTGATGTTCTGATATGAGGTGGAAGTTCATTCTGTGGATGTTACCACTAACATCTATCTGTCTGTCTGTCTGTCTGTCTGTCTGTCTGTCTGTCTGTCTGTCTGTCTGTCTGTCTGTCTGTCTGTCTGTCTGTCTGTCTGTCTGTCTGTGTGTGTCCTACCTGTCTGTCTGTGTGTCTCCTACCTGTCTGTGTCTCCTACCTGTCTGTGTGTCTCCTACCTGTCTGTCTGTCTGTCTGTGTGTCCTACCTGTCTGTGTGTCCTACCTGTCTGTCTGTGTGTCTCCTACCTGTCTGTCTGTCTGTGTGTCCTACCTGTCTGTCTGTGTATCCTACCTGTCTGTCTGTGTGTCCTACCTGTCTGTCTGTGTATCCTACCTGTCTGTCTGTGTGTCCTACCTGTCTGTGTGTCCTACCTGTCTGTCTGTGTGTCCTACCTGTCTGTCTGTGTGTCCTACCTGTCTGTCTGTGTGTCCTACCTGTCTGTGTGTCCTCCTACCTGTCTGTCTGTGTGTCCTACCTGTCTGTCTGTGTGTCCTACCTGTCTGTGTGTGTCCTACCTGTCTGTCTGTGCCAGTTGAGTCATACAGGTATAAAGCTGATCAGAACGCTCAGTGTCCATGCCAGTCCTATCATACCTGTCTGTCTGTGTGTCCTACCTGTCTGTCTGTGTGTGTCCTACCTGTCTGTGTCTCCTACCTGTCTGTCTGTGTGTCCTACCTGTCTGTCCGTCTGTGTCTCCTACATGTCTGTCTGTGTGTCCTACCTGTCTGTCTGTGCCAGTTGAGTCGTACAGGTATAAAGCTGATCAGTACGCTGAGGGTCCAGGCCAGTCCTATCATACCTGTCTGTCTGTCTGTCTGTCTGTCTGTCTGTCTGTCTGTCTGTCTGTCTGTCTGTCTGTCTGTCTGTCTGTCTGTCTGTCTGTCTGTCTGTCTGTGTGTCCTACCTGTCTGTCTGTGCCAGTTGAGTCGTACAGGTATAAAGCTGATCAGTACGCTGAGGGTCCAGGCCAGTCCTATCATACCTGTCTGTGTGTCCTACCTGTCTGTCTGTCTGTGTGTCCTACCTGTCTGTGTGTCCTACCTGTCTGTGTGTCCTACCTGTCTGTGTGTTACCTGTCTGTCTGTGCCAGTTGAGTCGTACAGGTATAAAGCTGATCAGTACGCTGAGGGTCCAGGCCAGTCCTATCATACCTGTCTGTGTGTCCTACCTGTCTGTGTGTCCTACCTGTCTGTCTGTGTGTCCTACCTGTCTACCTGTCTGTCTGTGTCTCCTACCTGTCTGTCTGTGCCAGTTGAGTCGTACAGGTATAAAGCTGATCAACACGCTGAGGGTCCAGGCCAGTCCTATCATACCTGTCTGTCTGTCTGTCTGTCTGTCTGTCTGTCTGTCTGTCTGTCTGTGTGTCCTACCTGTCTGTCTGTGCCAGTTGAGTCGTACAGGTATAAAGCTGATCAACACGCTGAGGGTCCAGGCCAGTCCTATCATACCTGTCTGTCTGTCTGTCTGTCTGTCTGTCTGTCTGTCTGTCTGTCTGTCTGTCTGTCTGTCTGTCTGTCTGTCTGTCTGTCTGTGTGTCCTACCTGTCTGTCTGTGCCAGTTGAGTCGTACAGGTATAAAGCTGATCAGTACGCTCAGTGTCCAGGCCAGTCCTATCATACCTGTCTGTCTGTCTGTCTGTCTGTCTGTCTGTCTGTCTGTCTGTCTGTCTGTCTGTCTGTCTGTCTGTCTGTCTGTGTGTCCTACCTGTCTGTCTGTGCCAGTTGAGTCGTACAGGTATAAAGCTGATCAGTACGCTGAGGGTCCAGGCCAGTCCTATCATACCTGTCTGTCTGTGTCTCCTACCTGTCTGTCTGTGCCAGTTGAGTCGTACAGGTATAAAGCTGATCAGTACACTGAGTGTCCAGGCCAGTCCTATCATAGTGGTGGCGACCCGTCGTGTCATCTTGCTCTCGTATCTGAAGGGTGAGCTGATCGCCCAGTATCTGTCCATACTGATCACACACAGGTTGAGGATGGACGCCGTGGAACACATGATGTCACAGGCTACCCAGGTGTCACAGAACGCTGCTCCAAAGAGCCATCGACCTGCTACCTACAGAGAGACAGACAGGTCTGTTAGAGAGACAGACAGCACATGATGTCACAGGCCACCCAGGTGTCACAGAACGCTGCTCCAAAGAGCCATCGACCTGCTACCTACAGAGAGACAGACAGCACATGATGTCACAGGCTACCCAGGTATCACAGAACGCTGCCCCGAACAGCCAGCGACCTGCTACCTACAGAGAGACAGACAGGTCTGTTAGAGAGACAGACAGGTCTGTTAGAATGACCTGCTAACTGCAGAGAGACAGACAGGTCTGTTAGAGAGACAGACAGCACATGATGTCACAGGCCACCCAGGTATCACAGAACGCTGCCCCGAACAGCCATCGACCCGCTACCTACAGAGAGACAGACAGGTCTGTTAGAGAGACAGACAGGTCTGTTAGAATGACCTGCTACCTACAGAGAGAGAGACAGGTCTGTTAGAGAGACAGACAGGTCTGTTAGAGAGACAGACAGGTCTGTTAGAATGACCTGCTACCTACAGAGAGACAGACAGGTCTATTAGAACACTGCTACCTGAGAGACAGACAGGTCTATTAGAACACTGCTACCCGAGAGACAGACAGGTCTATTAGAACACTGCTACCTGACAGACAGACAGGTCTATCAGACCTGCTACCTGACAGACAGACAGGTCTATTAGAACACTGCTACCTGAGAGAGAGACAGGTCTATTAGAACACTGCTACCTGACAGACAGACAGGTCTATTAGAACACTGCTACCTGAGAGAGAGACAGGTCTATTAGAACACTGCTACCTGAGAGAGAGACAGGTCTATTAGACCTGCTACCTGAGAGACAGACAGGTCTATTAGAACACTACTACCTGAGAGACAGACAGGTCTATTAGACCTGCTACCTGAGAGACAGACAGGTCTATTAGAACACTGCTACCTGAGAGAGAGACAGGTCTATTAGAACAACCTGCTACCTGACAGACAGACAGGTCTATTAGAACACTGCAACATTGAACACTTTGAGGAGCAATGTAACATGTAGAAATTACAAACTGCGCAAAATGTAAGACCTAGATATAAAACTTCAAGACTTTTTAGGTCTTTTTAAGGTATTATTTTCAAATTCATAAATTCAATGCTTGTAAGACTTTTTAAGTTCCCATGGGAACCCTGATATTAGCCTATTTAAGATTGGTAGAACGCGCAACCCTACGACGCCAGTAATAAATCGCTCTGTGCTCGATATATAATCCTCGTGGCCGTCCTACCCTCTCAAAAGTCAGCTCTTGGCGTCGTGTTACAACGTGGACCAGAGCTACGCTGTAGAAGAGCGTCACCATGGAAACCAGAGCTACGCTGTAGAGGAGCGTCACCATGGAAACCAGAGCTACGCTGTAGAGGAGCGTCACCATGGAAACCAGAGCTACGCTGTAGAGAAGCGTCACCATGGAAACCAGAACTACGCTGTAGAGAGGCGTCACCATGGAAACCAGAGCTACGCTGTAGAGGAGCGTCACCATGGAAACCAGAGCTACGCTGTAGAGGAGCGTCACCATGGAAACCAGAGCTACGCTGTAGAGGAGCGTCACCATGGAAACCAGAGCTACGCTGTAGAGGAGCGTCACCATGGAAACCAGAGCTACGCTGTAGAGGGGCGTCACCATAGAAACCAGAGCTACGCTGTAGAGAGGCGTCACCATGGAAACCAGAGCTACGCTGTAGAGGAGCGTCACCATGGAAACCAGAGCTACGCTGTAGAGGAGCGTCACCATGGAAACCAGAGCTACGCTGTAGAGGAGCGTCACCATGGAAACCAGAGCTACGCTGTAGAGGAGCGTCACCATGGAAACCAGAGCTACGCTGTAGAGGAGCGTCACCATGGAAACCAGAGCTACGCTGTAGAGGAGCGTCACCATGGAAACCAGAGCTACGCTGTAGAGGAGCGTCACCATGGAAACCAGAGCTACGCTGTAGAGGAGTGTCACCATGGAAACCAGAGACGTCAGTTTAAGAGGTGGATCCTGTCAGTGTCGCCTGCTTTATGAACTGTGACGGAACAGGCCTACGTTCTCGTCTTGTCCACGTCCTAGAGACGGGAACTTAAATTCCCTAATGTCACTGTTATAGCCACCGGGAGAGAGAGACAGGTATAGAGATGGACAGACAGACAGACAGACAGACAGACAGACAGACAGACAGACAGACAGACAGACAGACAGACAGACAGACAGACAGACAGGTACCTGGCTAGCAGCTCTCCATGGCATCACCAACACAGCTACAAACAGACAGACAGACAGACAGACAGACAGACAGACAGACAGACAGACAGACAGACAGACAGACAGACAGACAGGTACCTGGCTAGCTGCTCTCCAGGGCATCACCAACACAGCTACAAACAGACAGACAGACAGACAGACAGACAGACAGACAGACAGACAGACAGACAGACAGACAGACAGACAGACAGACAGACAGACAGACAGACAGACAGGTACCTGGCTAGCAGCTCTCCATGGCATCACCAACACAGCTACAAACAGACAGACAGACAGACAGACAGACAGACAGGTACCTGGCTAGCTGCTCTCCAGGGCATCACCAACACAGCTACAAACAGACAGACAGACAGACAGACAGACAGACAGACAGACAGACAGACAGACAGACAGACAGACAGACAGACAGACAGGTACCTGGCTAGCTGCTCTCCATGGCATCACCAACACAGCTACAAACAGGTCACTGACAGCCAGAGAGATGACGAAGGAGTTGGTCACCTTTATATGGAGAAAAATAAAACCTGGTTTTAGATTCAGAACTCTTTCCTGGTCTTTATGTGTGTGATATGTGGTTTTAGATGTTTTACATTTTAGCAGTGATGTCATTGACACTAAACTTCCTGGACTACAATTCTCATCATGCTTTGGTACACTGCTCCTCCCTGTGGATGGGGTAGAGGCTTACAGACAGCCAGTAACAAATCACACATTCTAGTTGGCGTTTTGTGCTTAGAAAACGACGTGCGATAAGGCAAGAGTGTGACGCCGGTCGTTTATCGCACGGCGTCCAGTGATGTTTGTTTTTAAAAGCTCAATCCAGTGAGTTTTTTTCTCCCACGGTACGTGATTCAAAACAAACAACATGGTGGGTGATTTTACAGTTAGTTGTCTTGTGCACCGTTGCCATGGTTAACGCCGTGGTTGCCTGGCCTTAATCGACGGGCAATTCTCTTTATGTCGGCACTGCAGAGAGTATCGAGAATCGCCACGATATTTGGTTTCATGTTTACACTCTCAAAGAGTTACACCTGGTTAACCAACGTTCCATCATTTAGCCTGGGGACCACCTGGAACCCTTTCAAGGCCCTCTGGTGGTCCCTGGACCAGTGGTTGAAAACCACTGCCCTATGGTGAATAGGTAGGCCAGGCCTACATTATGTGGCAAAGCATTGTGGGAGTGGTAGTCCATTATGTAGCAGTGCATTGTGGGAGTGGTAGTCCACTATGTAGCAGTGCATTGTGGGTGGTAGTCCACTATGTAGCAGTGCATTGTGGGAGTGGTAGTCCACTATGTAGCAGTGCATTGTGGGTGGTAGTCCACTATGTAGCAGTGCATTGTGGGAGTGGTAGTCCACTATGTAGCAGTGCATTGTGGGAGTGGTAGTCCACTATGTAGCAGTGCATTGTGGCAGTGGTAGTTCACTATGTAGCAGTGCATTGTGGGAGTGGTAGTCCATTATGTGGCAGTGCATTGTGGGTGGTAGTCCACTATGTAGCAGTGCATTGTGGGAGTGGTAGTTCACTATGTAGCAGTGCATTGTGGGAGTGGTAGTTCACTATGTAGCAGTGCATTGTGGGAGTGGTAGTTCACTATGTAGCAGTGCATTGTGGGAGTGGTAGTTCACTATGTAGCAGTGCATTGTGGGAGTGTTAGTCCACTATGTAGCAGTGCATTGTGGGAGTGTTAGTCCACTATGTAGCAGTGCATTGTGGGAGTGGTAGTCCAGCGTACTGACCTTTGACCTCAGGTGTCTGAACTTGACGACGGCGGCGCAGACCAGCGTGTTGCCTAGCAACGTGGAGACGATGAGCACGCTCAGTACGCAGCCGGTCAGCGCGCGCACGCCATCCCCGCCCACCCCTCCACTAGGGGGCGCTGTGGTGGATGCCGTCCTGTCGGTTTACACACAACAGTTACAGGTTAGTTACACTTTACATGTTTAGTTTACACACAACAGTCACAGTTTACATGTTTAGTTTACACACAACAGTTACACTTTACATGTTTAGTTTACATACTACAGTTACACTTACATGTTTAGTTTACACATTAGACTTTACATAGTTTTAGTCCTGTTTAGTTAAAGTGTAACTGTAGTATGTAAACTAAACATGTAAGTGTAACTGTAGTGTGTAAACTAAACATGTAAAGTGTAACTAACTGTGTGTACATGTTTAGTTTACACACAACAGTTACAGGTTAGTTACACTTTACATGTTTAGTTTACATACTACAGTTACACTTTACATGTTTAGTTTACATACTACAGTTACACTTTACATGTTTAGTTTACATACTACAGTTACACTTACATGTTTAGTTTACACATTAGACTTTACATAGTTTTAGTCCTGTCGGTTTACACACAACAGTTACAGGTTAGTTATATCCTTTGGTAATTGGTAGTCATGTCAAAAGCTCTTTTGTAATAAGTCTGTCCTACTTCTAAACCAGACTCCATAAATCCATGGTCATGTTTGTCATATTTTGGTCTTTGCTTAGTAATGTACTGTATGTTGCTCATGTGTTGTCTTATATGAACGGTGTCACCATGGATGCAAGATGAATTTCAGTGTAAGCTGACTATAAAGTTGTATCGTATCGTGTCGTTTTCATGTCATTTTTGTCAGATTTGTATATAGTGATGGGAGTTTAATGACCAAACACATGGACCCTACAAATGGAACAAATGGTACAAATGGAACCAAATGGACCCTAGCGGGTCCATTTGGTTCCATTTGTACCCTCTCAGGAAAAAGGGGTCTGAAAGAAAAATCATTAACATGGTGAAATACATCTTGATGATGTCATCAGATGTATTTCACCATGTTTTCAGACCTCCATTTTTAGGGAATACAGAATTGGGGGAACTTTTTCATCATGTCCACATACACAACATCTCTAAGGTATAATATTAATGACATATTAAAATGTTGAAAATGGGTGGAGTTCCCCTTTAAAGGCATAGTTTGTATTTTTGGACATAAAGCTGTAGGAAATGCTTAGTGTTAATATAGTGTATGTGAGTCCCTGTTGGGGGAACTGCTCTGGTTTGGGGGAATTTCACTGTTGCGACTGACCGACAAATTGATATTATTTTTCACTTCTGTGACATGGTTTGCGTGCGGCATATATTGCGACCTGGTGGCGGTGTATTGAGACACACCTAGTCAGTCACCATGGTGGAGGTTGGGAACTCTGCTGACAGTTTTCCAAACGCTCGTCCTTTTCCCCAAACCGTTGTGACCGCTTGTGAAACGGTCACAACCTTTTTATATTGGTCACCACTAAACCACTTTTTTAAAAAGTTGTGACCGTTTTAGGAATGTTGTGAGCGATTAGAAGGTTGAGGGAGGTGGATAACGGCCATGTCCTCAGTAGAGGTTGTAAAACAAACATTTTAGTTTTGTTTATAATATAATAACACCTTTGTCTCTCTACCTGTCTCCCACAGAGCTGTAGAGTCCTGCCACACTGCCAGGCTCAACGCTCTGGGATTCGAACCCTCGGCCTCCCAGCGGGGGCGTGGCTGTGACGGCGCGCTGCAGTAACATCGCCCCCTGTTGGCGGAACATCTCTGATCCTACAAACACATTTATTTAGCAGTAAGATGATGTTCACTTCACATAGACAGTACACATGACCAAATATGGACGTTCTGGGTCAAACATACCTAAATATGGATGTTCTAGGTCAGGTATGTCTAAATATGGATGTTCTGGGTCAGGTATGTCTAAATATGGATGTTCTGGGTCAGGTATGCCTAAATATGGATGTTCTAGGTCAGGTATGCCTAAATATGGATGTTCTGGGTCAGGTATGTCTAAATATGGATGTTCTGGGTCAGGTATGTCTAAATATGGATGTTCTGGGTCAGGTATGTCTAAATATGGATGTTCTAGGTCAGGTATGCCTAAATATGGATGTTCTGGGTCAGGTATGTCTAAATATGGATGTTCTGGGTCAGGTATGTCTAAATATGGATGTTCTGGGTCAGGTATGCCTAAATATGGATGTTCTGGGTTGAACATGTCTATGGATGTTCTGGATAAAAATATGGCCAAATATGGAGTGTGTGACTCACTCACTCACTCACTCACTCACTCACTCACTCACTCACTCACTCACTCACTCACTCACATTTCTGCCTGGCTTACATAGTAGACACTAAAGATCTTTAGTGTCTACACATAATGTTGCTCGAGCAACATTATGTGTAACAGTGCCTTGGACATTTTTCATTTTTTATTGTCTAATAACAACCTAAAACATGACTCAAGTATGCAAGTATAATATATAGTATAATAGATGTACTTATGTTAATACTTACTGTGGTTTTGGAGTATCAGCTCTGCAGAGAACGCTCCGTTCACATCAGGTAATAATTCTCATTTAGTTGTTTCAAAAATCTTAAAGTCCACGAAATGTGAAAATAATGTCTTTTTATTTAGCCGAAAAAATAATAATCTTAAACATAATTTTTTGAACCATGAAAAAAAAAGTAAATCTGTCAGAATTCAGACAGTAGAATCCTTAATTCTTATATGATGGTGATATTTAATCATTTGAAATGTTCTAGTCATATTACTGCAGGTCAACATTTAGACGCTTCTCTCCTGACCAGACGAACAAATCATAATAATGAATAATATTCCACCCATAGTTTTAGCTGAATCATATTAATAATCCATGTTCCTGTCCCGGTCCGTCGTACAGATATAAAACATCCTTGATATTTCAGGAACGATAAACCGCTACTAGCCTTTTATTTCCTATTGATTTGAAGCAGATAAAAGTGTAATAGAGTCTGTAGAATCATGTCAATGCTCTGCTCCTTTATATGCTGCTCTCTGAGCGTGTGCACATGCACGTGCACATGCACCAGTCAAATTATGTAGTGGGTAATAATAAGTGTATATGCTGCTGTTCATGTGTGTGTGCATGCCTGTGTGCGTGCGTGCGTGTGTGTGTGTGCGTGTGTGTGTGTGTGTGTGTGTGTGTGTGTGTGTGTGTGTGCGTGTGTGTGCGTGTGTGTGCGCAAGCACGCGTGGTTGCCATGATGTCAGTCGAGTAGCAATTTTACTCCTTTGAGTAGAGAGAGAGAAGTGTGTGTGTGTGTGCGTGTGCGTGTGCCTGTATATAATCACTAGCATATTGCCATACTGGTATCATTTCAGAATAAATAATATTCATTTTGTCATCGTTTTTCACCAGCAAAGAAAAAAAAACATCTAGATCAATGAGTTTATAAAATAATATAAAAAGCGTCTCCTCCCTGTATAGTCTAGAACAGACGTAGTAAACCTAACGTTGGCATAGTGAGGGTGATGACTGGTATACAAGAGAGACCATGTTTCCTTTTAAATCAGTGGTTTTCAACCTTTTTCATACCAGGGCCCACTATTTATTCAGCATTTCAGCCACGGAGGACCACCATTTGATGACATTTTAACCCCACAGACCCCAAAACTAAAGATTTATTTTGGTTTTATCCAGCAATTCCAGGCTGGATTTGGGGAAACCAAACAGTCCAACATAGATCAAAATGACCATTAATCTTCTACATTCTCTAGTTGTGTAGACTTGGGATAATTCACATGATGAATATTTTAACTCTTGAGAGTGTAAACATGAAACCAAATGGACCCACAACTAGGGTCCATTATATTTAATGTCTTATATTTAATCTTACATTTAGGGCTCCATTTTCGTCACGGCTAAACCCCTTATCCCTTAACTTTTTGCCTTTTAAACTATTAAAAAAAAACAATAGTTTAAATGGCCAGTCTACAAGCTCACAAGGTGTCAATAGATTGGCACGTATTCCAAAACGTTTTTCAAAATAGTAAAGAAATAATAAGGGGTTTAGATGGTAACGAAAATGAAGCCCATAGTGTGTGTTGTCATTTAGTGAGAACATTAGGGATAGCGGATAGGGTGTAACTATGTGATGGGTAGAGCGGCTCCGCTTCAGTCAGCAGGGTAGAATGTTCTTCAGCAGGGGCGGATCTAGGCATTGGGCATGGGGGGGCAATGCCCCCCTAAATGCCCTGACTGCCCCACCAAACATAATGGCATGCAAACAACACACATTTCAAATTAAAGTGCTTATACGGTAATTAAAACGATGTGAAACACTACTACTGCTACTAACTAACTACAGCTGTGTCACCACTAAACCAACAGCATTTCATCATTGAAAACAGAAAACTCTCTGAGTCAGACCTTTAGCTTTATACATGCTGCGTGTCTGTTGCAACTTCAGCAACAACTGATGTTATTATTGATGCTTTACTTGACTAATAAAAGTCCTGGAACTGAAAATGGTATGGGGGCGGCTTCATCGCCCGTGGCGCGAAGCGACACGGGCGATGAAGCCGCCCCCATACCATTTTCTCTTGCCCCTCCAACATGTTCTCTTGCCCCCCCCCCCCCCCACACCCCAAATGGGACATGTTACATCCGCCCCTGATTGATTGATTGATAATGGATACTTGTCCTTTAATTTCTTTGCCTTTTTAAACTATTTAAAAATAACATTAACAAAATGTCCAGTCTACAAGCTCACAATGTGTCAACACATTGGCACGTTGAACTATTCCAAAACGTTTACTAAAATAGTAAAAAAATGAAAAAAAAAAAAAAAAAAAAAAAAGGGTCAAAGCAGTTAGGGATAAGAGGTTTAGTGCATGGCGTCTTTTTTATTGTCCATAGACCACTATATATTCAGTATTTATTTATTGTCCAGACCACTATATATTCAGTATTTATTTATTGTCTATAGACCACTATATATTCAGTATTTATTTATTGTCCAGACCACTATATATTCAGTATTTATTTATTGTCCATAGACCACTATATATTCAGTATTTATTTATTGTCCAGACCACTATATATTCAGTATTTATTTATTGTCTATAGACCACTATATATTCAGTATTTATTTATTGTCTATAGACCACTATATATTCAGTATTTATTTATTGTCTATAGACCACTATATATTCAGTATTTATTTATTGTCCATAGACCACTATATATTCAGTATTTATTTATTGTCTATAGACCACTATATATTCAGTATTTATTTATTGTCCAGAGACCACTATATATTCAGTATTTTATTGTCTATAGACCACTATATATTCAGTATTTATTTATTGTCCATAGACCACTATATATTCAGTATTTATTTATTGTCTATAGACCACTATATATTCAGTATTTATTTATTGTCTATAGACCACTATATATTCAGTATTTATTTATGGTCCAGAGACCACAATATATTCAGTATTTATTTATTGTCCATAGACCACTATATATTCAGTATTTATTTATTGTCCATAGACCACTATATATTCAGTATTTATTTATTGTCTATAGACCACTATATATTCAGTATTTATTTATTGTCCATAGACCACTATATATTCAGTATTTATTTATTGTCTATAGACCACTATATATTCAGTATTTATTTATTGTCCATAGACCACTATATATTCAGTATTTATTTATTGTCCATAGACCACTATATATTCAGTATTTATTTATTGTCCATAGACCACTATATATTCAGTATTTATTTATTGTCTATAGACCACTATATATTCAGTATTTATTTATTGTCTATAGACCACTATATATTCAGTATTTATTTATGGTCCAGAGACCACAATATATTCAGTATTTATTTATTGTCCATAGACCACTATATATTCAGTATTTATTTATTGTCCAGAGGCCACTATATATTCAGTATTTTAGCCACAGACCACCATTTGATGTTGAGTTTAGTCTCTCAGGATTATGTCTTCAATTTAGATCAGGGATTTTTAACCTTTTTTTTTTATCCCAGGGACCACCGTTTATTCAGGATTTGAGCCACAGACCACCATTTGAGGATATCTTAGCCCTACAGACCCCAAAACTAAAGATTTATTTTTCTTTTGTCCACAATTCCAGGCTGGATTTGGGGAACAAAACAAGCAAAACATACATTCCAAAATGGCTAAATGATCAATATTTTAACTCTTGAGAGTGTAAAAATGAAACCAAATGGACCCGCAATTAAGGGTCCATTTGGTTTCATTTTTACGTTCTCAAGAGTTACATCTGGTTAACCAACTTAGCTGGGGACCACCTGGAACCCTCTCAGAGACCACTGGTGGTCCCTGGACCACCTGTTGAAAACCCCTGGTTTAGATAGATTGAGATATTTGGCAAAACGTTGGTCAAAATAACAATTCTTTTCTACATTTTCTAATTGTGTAGATTCTTGAAAATCAAGTAGCCAATTCAGACGTTTAAATATAATATACAATTTAACTTTTGCCTCTATAAGAGTCCATTTGGTTACCGACTGTCCATCATTTAGCCTGGGGACCACCTGGAATCCTCTCAGGGACCACTGGTGGTCCCCGCACCACCGGTTGCAAACCTCTGTCCTGTAAAATATTGTCGTCTATATTCATATATTCATGAAACCACTTGCGATGTCTTCCCCTCCTTAGTGCAGAAGTGGAGAGAATACGGTGAAATGTACACCCTGATTGTTCACACAGTTATAAAGAGAATATGGTGAAATGTACACCCTGATTGTTCACACAGGTGTAAAGTGCTCTCTGCATGTAGTTTCTATTTTCTTAGTCCTTCCACAGTCCTGTCAGAGTCAGTCACAGACCCCCATAATGCCCACTATGCTATAGGGTTGATTATAGGCTTGTTCCCATTGTGGTCGGTCAGAATGGCAGATGTCAGGGGCGGATGTAACATTTCCCAATTGGGGGGGGGGGGGGGGGGCAGGAGAAAATGGCAGGAGAAAATTTTCAGTTCCAGGACTTTTATTAGTCAAGTAAAGCATCAATAATAACATCAGTTGTTGTTGAAGTTGCAACAGACACGCAGCATGCATAAAGCTAAAGGTCTGACTCAGAGAGTTTTCTGTTTTCAATGATGAAATGCTGTTGGTTTAGTGGTGACACAGCTGTAGTTAGTTAGTAGCAGTAGTAGTGTTTCACATCATTTTAAATAGAAGCACTTTAATTTGAAATATCTTGTTGTTCTGCATGGCATCGTGTTTGGTGGGGCAGTCTGGGCATTTAGGGGGCCATTGCCCCCCCCCCCCATGCCCATGCCTAGATCCGCCCCTGGCAGATATGAGATATGACTTCAGAATGCCTCCATATTGTACCAGATCACCAGATTAGCTCAGTGTGTGAAGGCAAGGCAAAGCCAGAGCCTTATAGAGCTGTGCAGTGACGTCACCGCCCCTGTTCCGGAAGTCTTTTCCCCATTCATTTTTCTCATAGACTTTTCGAAAATAATTTATATCAAGACGATTGCGCCGCGGCCAACGCCAACTCAGGTCGTGACAAATCATGACAACAAACACAATATCGTCATATAATATATAATTGGGAAGAAGTAGAAAACGGCATGATACAAGACTTTTTGTTTCGTTTTTCATCTTAGAAATTATTTTATTGTCCCAAAAGTTTGTGTGTGTCATCATGATTCGTCACGACTCGAGTTGGCTTTGTCCGCGGCGTAATCGTCTTGATATAAATTATTTTCGAAAAGTCTATGAGAAAAATTAATTGGGAAAAGACTTCCGGAACAGGGGCGGTGACGTCACTGCACAGCTCTATAGAGTGGGATAGAGCTGGGCAAAAAAACAATATGCCAATACAGTATATCACAATTCTTAATGCCATGATATCAATGTCAAATCACCAGGTTCAAAATGTTTTTTGATATTCATATACACCTATTCATTAATTTGTTCATGTCAGAAAGACTGATGTGTATGATTGAACTTTTTGTTATTTATATAGTTTAAAATGTTCTTTCTTTTAGGACTTTTTTCTGAGGGTGTACAAATGGAACCAAATGGACCCGTCAGGGTCCATTTGGTTCCATTTGTACACTCCACTTGAAAATGGGTGGCATCCCCCTTGTTCTAGAAGCCTATAATAAAACAAAGCACAGTCATTTGTGGGGGGGAAAATATGATATAACAAAATATCAAATTGAATCGCAGCATAACTAAGAATCACAATATAAATGGACTATTGTTAGGTAAGTGAATTGTCACCCCTAGAGTGGGAGAGTTGTGAATGTGAATGTGATATTCCTGTTCACTCAGTCACGTTACCGCATTACATTAGTTTAGCTCCTGGCGCCTCCTGCTGGAATAAACATGCAACAGCCTCCCAACCTGGCGCATATTAACGAGGATCAATTTATTTCTAAAACGGCGCATATTTCCCACAATAATTTCATAAACATGCAAATTATGCGGCCATGCTTCCATCCATCCAAATGCATCCATCTATTTGGATGGATGGATGGATGTTGGATGGACAGACATGTGTCCGCTCCTTCATCGTGGCTTTTCAGTGCATATCACGTGACCACTCCTTCTTCAGCGTACTCCTCCGTGTTGCCATGTCTGCTCCTTATAAGCGAAATGTTTTTGTTGTCTTGTTTTGTAAAGTTGATTGTAAAATATTTACGTGTAATATTTTTTTGGGAGCTTATTGTTTTTCTTCATGTTGTTCAAACCGGGGGTTTCATTCTCAAATCATTGTACCTACAATTTAATGTTTTTATGCAAAGCAGCATCTGGACATTAACATTGCAGGGACCCCAGTGCAAGATTTGTGTTATTATTAGGCCTAATAAACATTTTATTTTCAAATTGCATGTATTTTTGTGCATGTTTGTTAAAAGGTAACAAAATGCTTCCCTGCAAATAACTGATCTGCAAGCTCACTATAGGAGCATTCAGTGATTTGTCTCCCCAGAAACGAGATGTTGCACATGCACACAACAAGCCAACAGCACGTGCACCAAGGCCCCACCCCCACTCGATCCTTATTGGAGGAAAGGCTTTTCACCCAAAAAGACTGAAACTAGGGTTTTATGAGGCCAGGGGCTTACTGGGGACAGAGAGGAACTCCTTATATGGTCACCACACTCTAGGGAGGATTAGCAAAAAATGAAGAAAAGAAATAACAATATGTGAAATATTTAAGTGAAATAATTGTATATTATGCCTTTAAAACAATGGTTTTCAAGCAGTGGTCCAGGGACCACCAGTGGTCCGTGCAGTGGGTTCCAGGTGGTCCCCAGGCTAAATGATGGACAGTTGGTTAACCAGATGTAACTCTTTGAGAGCAGTAAAACAACTGGACCCTTGTGGGTCCATTTGGTTTCATGTTTACACTCTCAAGAGTTAAAATATTCATCATGTGAATTATCCCAAGTCTACACAACTAGAGAATGTAGAAGATTAATGGTCATTTTGATCTGGACTGTTTGGTTTCCCCAAAATCCAGCCTGGAATTGTGGACAAAAAGTAAAAGAAGTATTTAGTTTTGGGACCAAGTGGTGGTCCGTGGCTCAAATGCTGAATATCAAAAAAGTTGAAAAAACAAAACAAAACACTGCTTTAACATTATGAAGCTCATAAAAACACGTTTATTTCCAAAGAGCTTGTTTTGCTTGTTTCTGTCTCGGCGGGAGGTGAACGTGGCAACCCAAAGAGGAAGTAACTCCCAGAGCCATCTAGTGTCAGAGTTGCGACATTGTGGGGTCAGAAACTGAGCTGCGTCTCGCGCCGCGCTGCTGTTGTCGGAGGCCGAAGAGGGACACACCGGAGTTGGAAATGAAATGCATTGTTTTTCATGTTATGGCATGCATGCGTGCAGCATTGTTTTTTAAGTCGCCTGTTATAGAGCAGTTGCCAAATGGACCCTTGCAGGTCCATTTGGTTTCATTTTTACACTCTCAAGAGTTAAAATATTCATCATCTGAATTAACCATTTTGGAATGTATTTTTTTGCTTGTTTTGTTTCCCAAATCCAGCCTGGAATTGTGGACAAAAGCAAAATAAATCTTTAGATTTGGGGTCTGTGGGGCTAAAATATCCTCAAATGGTGGTCCTCCGTGGCTCAATTCCTCAATAAATGGTGGTCCCTGGTGTCAAAAAGGTTGAAAACCCCTGGTGTATATTATCTAAAAATAAATCTGCCCTACTTCAGATCCAGGACTTGTCCCTATTTGTTGTCCCATTCTCTATATAAGTCTATGTGTCAGAGCCGCCATTGGACTGACCCCATGAAGTGACCGGAGTTGTCGTAACTCTGTCTATACTGTATGCCTCTGGTAACTCCATAGAGATGAGCGTTAAATGTTGATGTTGTTTTTATGCTTTAAATTACACTAAATAACCATAATAATAACCAGAATAACAGCGTTTATTGCTTTATTAACGTCACACAGTGACGCCAAAGCATGGACTTTATGTTAGTATTATGATGACAGTATTAATTAAAGGTTTAATCCACTAAACAACAGATGAGCTGAACGTGGAGGATTTCAGTTTATTGGTTTAAACTCATAAAGGTAAGTAAAATAAACACAATTACATTCACTTCAGTTCATTTGGCCTAATCCCGTTTATAATGCTAATTGACTGTTATTGTGAGAACTGTGAGAGTGCAGCACATGGACCCCCGACTGGTCCATTTGGTTCCATGTGTTCCTCTTAGCTCTGGTCCATTTGGTTCCATGTGTTCCTCTTAGTTCTGGTCCATAGCTCCACTGTTCTATGAGTCTGTCTTGCATTAGAGCAGTGGGTTTTCAACCTTTTTGATGCCAGGGACCAGCATTTATTCAGAATTTAAGCCACGGACCACCACTTGAGGGCATTTTAGACCCACAGACCCCATCTGGTTAACCAACTTAGCTGGGGACCACCTGAAACCCTCTCAAGGACCACTGGTGGTCCCTGGACCACCTGTTGAAAACTCCTTGCATTAGAGCTCTGTAACATACAATCCAATTCAATTCAATTCAATTCAATTCCATTACTCCACCAGACCAGCCTCTGTTCTGGAGTGGAGATATAAAGAACGTTTTACCTTCTCACCAACACAAACAAACACGGCCTGTGTGATTAGAAAGACTATTTTCCTTAGTGCAGTTGTTTTCAACCTTTTCGACACCAGCGGGGCCCACTATTTATTCAGCGTTTTAGCCACGGACCACCATTTGATGACATTTTAGCCCCACAGACCCCAAAACTAAAGATTTATTTTGCTTTTGTCCACAATTCCAGGCTGGATTTGGGGAAACCAAACAGTCCAACATACAGATCAAAATGACCATTAATCTTCTACATTCTCTAGTTGTGTAGACTTGGGATAATTCACATGATGCGGGTCCATTTGGTTTCATGTTTACACTCTCAAGAGTTACATCTGTTTAACCAACTTTCCTCTAGGGTTAGTGGGTGAGTCATAGTGAGTGTGGTTAAAGTGAGTGTGGTTAAAGTGAGTGTGGTTACTGGGGGAGCAGTGGCCGAACGGTTAGGGGATCGGTCTTGATACCGGAAGGTCCCCAGTTCGAATCCCCGGACCGGCACGTTAAAATTACCACCGCTGAAGTGCCCTTGAACAAGGCATTGAACCCCAACCATGAAATGTTCTATGAAATATGCAGGGCACGGCTGTAAACAAGTTTTCAAAGCTTAGTCCGTTCACCCTGGGTAAACAAGGAATCATTTCATTTCATTTCATTTCATTTATTTCATTTCATTTCAAAGTGAGTGTGTTGACTGGTGTTTCAGATGTCATAGTGAGTGTGGTTATAGTGAGTGTGGTTATAGTGAGTGTAGTTACTGGTGTTTCAGATGTCATAGTGAGTGTGGTTATAGTGAGTGTGGTTATAGTGAGTGTAGTTACTGGTGTTTCAGATGTCATAGTGAGTGTGGTTATAGTGAGTGTGGTTATAGTGAGTGTGGTTATAGTGAGTGTGGTTATAGTGAGTGTGGTTATAGTGAGTGTGGTTATAGTGAGTGTAGTTACTGGTGTTTCAGATGTCATAGTGAGTGTGGTTATGGTGTTTCAGGTGTCATAGTGAGTGTGGTTATAGTGAGTGTGGTTACTGGTGTTTCAGATGTCATAGTGAGTGTGGTTATGGTGTTTCAGATGTCATAGTGAGTGTGGTTATAGTGAGTGTGGTTATAGTGAGTGTGGTTATGGTGTTTCAGATGTCATAGTGAGTGTGGTTATAGTGAGTGTGGTTATAGTGAGTGTGGTTATGGTGTTTCAGATGTCATAGTGAGTGTGATTATAGTGAGTGTGGTTATAGTGAGTGTGGTTATAGTGAGTGTGATGCCTGGTGTTTCAGATGTCATAGTGAGTGTGGTTATGGTGTTTCAGATGTCATAGTGAGTGTGGTTATGGTGTTTCAGATGTCATAGTGAGTGTGGTTATAGTGAGTGTGGTTCCTGGTGTTTCAGATGTCATAGTGAGTGTGGTTATAGTGAGTGTGGTTCCTGGTGTTTCAGATGTCATAGTGAGTGTGGTTATAGTGAGTGTGGTTATGGTGTTTCAGATGTCATAGTGAGTGTGGTTATAGTGAGTGTGGTTCCTGGTGTTTCAGATGTCATAGTGAGTGTGGTTATAGTGAGTGTGGTTATGGTGTTTCAGATGTCATAGTGAGTGTGGTTATAGTGAGTGTTGTTATAGTGAGTGTGGTTCTGGTGTTTCAGATGTCATAGTGAGTGTGGTTATGGTGTTTCAGATGTCATAGTGAGTGTGATTATAGTGAGTGTGGTTATAGTGAGTGTGGTTATAGTGAGTGTGATGCCTGGTGTTTCAGATGTCATAGTGAGTGTGGTTATAGTGAGTGTTGTTATAGTGAGTGTGGTTATAGTGAGTGTGGTTATAGTGAGTGTGGTTATGGTGTTTCAGATGTCATAGTGAGTGTGATTATAGTGAGTGTGGTTATAGTGAGTGTGGTTATAGTGAGTGTGATGCCTGGTGTTTCAGATGTCATAGTGAGTGTGGTTATGGTGTTTCAGATGTCATAGTGAGTGTGGTTATGGTGTTTCAGATGTCATAGTGAGTGTGGTTATAGTGAGTGTGGTTCCTGGTGTTTCAGATGTCATAGTGAGTGTGGTTATAGTGAGTGTGGTTCCTGGTGTTTCAGATGTCATAGTGAGTGTGGTTATAGTGAGTGTGGTTATGGTGTTTCAGATGTCATAGTGAGTGTGGTTATAGTGAGTGTGGTTCCTGGTGTTTCAGATGTCATAGTGAGTGTGGTTATAGTGAGTGTGGTTATGGTGTTTCAGATGTCATAGTGAGTGTGGTTATAGTGAGTGTTGTTATAGTGAGTGTGGTTCTGGTGTTTCAGATGTCATAGTGAGTGTGGTTATGGTGTTTCAGATGTCATAGTGAGTGTGGTTATAGTGAGTGTGGTTATAGTGAGTGTGGTACTGTGTTTCAGATGTCATAGTGAGTGTGGTTATAGTGAGTGTGGTACTGTGTTTCAGATGTCATAGTGAGTGTGGTTATAGTGAGTGTGGTACTGTGTTTCAGATGTCATAGTGAGTGTGGTCATAGTGAGTGTGGTTCTGGTGTTTCAGATGGACAGTTTCCCAGCCCTCCAGACCCAGTTGGCCAGTGTTGTGGAGTCTCTGGTCCATTCAGCCGTTGCAGAGCTCGGTAAACTGGTGGACGATGAAACTGTCTTCGTTTTTCGCCTCCGCATGGCTGGAGACGAGGGAGGGGCCAACGCCGGAGAGGGCGGGGCCAACGCCGGAGAGGGAGGGGCCAACACCGGAGAGGGAGGGGCCAACGCCGGAGAGGGAGGGGCCAACGCCGGAGAGGGAGGGGCCAACGTCGGAGAGGGAGGGGCCAACGCCGGAGAGGGAGGGGCCAAGACAGTTGAAGGAGGGGCCAATGCTGAAGAGGGAGGGGCCACTGCCCCAGAGGGAGGAGCCAAAGCAGGAGAAGGAGGAGCCAATGCTCTAGTGGGAGGAGCCAAAACAGTTGAAGGAGGGGCCAAGACAGGAGGAGGGACTAATGCTGGAGAAGAAAGGGGCAATATAGGAGAAGGAGGCGCCAAAGCAGGAGAGGGAGGGGCCAAAACGGGAGAGGGAGGGGCCAAAGCAAGAGAGGGAGGGGCCAAAGCAGGAGAGGGAGGGGCCAAGACGGGAGAGGGAAGGACTCGCAATGCCAGAGTGGGCGTGGTTAAGGTCAAAGAGGAAGGAGGCGATGCCAGAGTGGGTGTGGCTAAGGCCAGGAAGAGAAGGGCCAGTGCCAGAGTGGGTGTGGCTAAAGCCAAGAAGGGAAGGGCCAGTGCCAGAGTGGGCGTGGTTAAGGTCAAGGAGGAAGGGGGCGATTCCAGAGTGGGCGTGGCTAAGTCCAGAGGAAGCGGTATCCAATGGTGGAACGCAACTTACGTAAGGTAAGCCTTGTTTTCAGTTCCAACGTTCTATTCACCTTGTATCGTTCCTCTCACCACCTTACGGTGGAGACAATAACTCCGAATTAGGGAGTTAAATGTCAAAACTAACTAATTATTCTTACTTTTACACCAGGTGTGGTAACAACAGCAAAGAACGGGTGGCCATACGGGGAGGAGCCAACGGCAGAGGGGGAGGGGCCAGCAGTGGACAGGGAGGAGCCATCACCAGAGGGGGAGGGGCCATCACCAGAGGGGGAGGAACCAACAGCAGAGGGGGAGGCGCCCAGGGCAGACAGGGAGGTGCCATCACAAGAGGGGGAGGAGTCAACGCCAGAAGGGGAGGGGGCTTTTCCAGAGTGGGAGGAGCCAGCAGTGAGCGGCGGGACGAGGCCACCAAGAAGGCTCTGGTAGGTCATGTGATTATCGTTAATAACATCATTAACATATAATCTCCTTGTATTTTGTTTCCATTGAGTCATTATAATAGTGACACTAGATAAAACCAGGCTTGTTTCCATTGAGTCATTATAATAGTGACACTAGATAAAACCAGGCTTGTTTCCATTGAGTCATTATAATAGTGACACTAGATAAAACCAGGCTTGTTTCCATTGAGTCATTATAATAGTGACACTAGATAAAACCAGGCTTGTTTCCATTGAGTCATTATAATAGTGACACTAGATAAAACCAGGCTTGTTTCCATTGAGTCATTATAATAGTGACACTAGATAAAACCAGGCTTGTTTCCATTGAGTCATTATAATAGTGACACTAGATAAAACCAGGCTTGTTTCCATTGAGTCATTATAATAGTGATGCTAGATAAAACCAGGCTTGTTTCCATTGAGTCATTATAATAGTGACACTAGATAAAACCAGGCTTGTTTCCATTGAGTCATTATAATAGTGACACTAGATAAAACCAGGCTTGTTTCTATTGAGTCATTATAATAGTGATGCTAGATAAAACCAGGCTTGTTTCCATTGAGTCATTATAATAGTGATGCAGTGTTTATAGAGGTGTTATTAGAGGTCTGTATTAGAGTTCTCAAACTCTGCCCGAACCCGACCAAAACCGAACCCGAACAGGCCCGACCCGACATTTAGGGCCAGGTAGGGCCCTATCCTAATCAATAGGGCCGGGTAGGGCCTCGGGCCCCATGAAAAAATAATATATATTGAATTATTTTAATATAGTAAGAATAATAGTTATTTTCTGTATTTACCTATTATGAAGATGGTGCTGATTGCCATTTCGATTTTAATCTGTGGCGAATTCTCAAATTTTGCCCAAACCCGACAGTTTAGGGCAGGGCCTAAAATGTATTCCATTTAGTAGGGCCGGGTAGGGCCTAGGGCCTGAACTGTTAGGGCCGGGTAGGGCCGGGCCTTAATTTTCAGGCCCGTTGAGATCTTTAGTCTGTATGGTGCTCTTCTCCTCATAGAGGTGTTATTAGAGGTCTATATGGTGCTCTTCTCCTTACAGAGGTGTTATTAGAGGTCTATATGGTGTTATTAGAGGTCTATATGGTGTTATTAGAGGTCTATATGGTGCTCTTCTCCTTACAGAGGTGTTATTAGAGGTCTATATGGTGTTATTAGAGGTCTATATGGTGCTCTTCTCCTTACAGAGGTGTTATTAGAGGTCTATATGGTGTTATTAGAGGTCTATATGGTGCTCTTCTCCTTACAGAGGTGTTATTAGAGGTCTATATGGTGTTATTAGAGGTCTATATGGTGCTCTTCTCCTCATAGAGCTGTTATTAGAGGTCTATATGGTGTTATTAGAGGTCTATATGGTGCTCTTCTCCTCATAGAGGTGTTATTAGAGGTCTATATGGTGTTATTAGAGCTCTATATGGTGTTGTTCTCCTCACAGAGGTGTTTCCAGGCAGAATTTGCCTCCACCATGGAGACTCTGGGGAACGAGGCTGTGGGGAAGCTGGTGAACATCGTGGAGAACGTCAAGATGCTCATGGACTTCGAGGAGAGGCTCTTCATTGACTCCATAGGCAAGAAAACACATTTTATTAACACATCAACTGCTCCGCGTGATCCTGGATTTCCACTGTAGTGCCACGGCTCAATCAAGTAAATTCGGTAAAAAACCCTTATTTTGAAGCTCAGATCTCCTAAACGGGATGTGCTGTTTCTGTCATGCTGTTTCTGTTGTCTTGGCTGACCGGTCTTTTGACGATCTGAGCAAAAACATCCGGGTCACAAGTCAGGAAGAGCCGTCTAGCGCTAGTTGATTTACCAATGCGCTAGCCTGGTCTAGCCCTCAATGATTTTGGCCTTGGGGGGCGGGGGTGTCGTGGGATCCACACGGCGGAAGTGCTGCGCTCTGATTTGATCTCACTAACGTGTCGTCATCTCCGGCCCCTCCCACGCCCGTCCACTGCTGTTCTACGTCACATTATTTAGAGCGACGCCCACCCCGGAAGGTTCACTCCCACGAGTCCCACTTGAAGGCCACTTTCCAACGTGCGTTAGTCCAGGCTTTCCGTTTTGCATTGGATTGAATGGGTGTGAATGGGACAGACAAAAAAAAGTTGTCGCCAATTCTGTTCCAAATGATAGTCAGTAACGGGATCTTCATCAGATGATGCGCTCGGACTAATAGTTTGATTAAAGAATGAAATCTACATTTCGTCGTGATACGAGCCGTCGTCGTGACCTGCGTGCGTAATCTAACGGGAAATCCACAAGCACCACGAGAACGGCGTACAGACGGTTAACTAGATATCGGCAAGAAGTTGTTCTATTAACTAGATACTGTATAGGCAAGAACACAACTCTCCTATTTACGCTGTTTTCTCTAAACAATCCCTTATAGTGAAAAACATTTTAGACCCTCCATGTAGAATCCTTATAGTTATTTTTGACAGCACCACATTTGGCAGAATTCCATTGATAGATAGGAATGCAAACAGAACAATGGTGTTTACTTCCTGTTTCACTCTGTGTGGAAAAACACTGGGAGTTTCTGATAGTGGTTTCAGTGGTGTCTCTGTGGAAAAACACTGGGAGTTTCTGATAGTGGTTTCAGTGGTGTCTCTGTGCAGTACCTCATAGGACCAGCAGGGCAGCCACATAATTAATTAACCCATTAAGGACGGGAATCCATATTTGGATCCTGTACAGTATGTACAGTATTCAAATATTCAATTTGTTTTCATGTTGATATATAAATATTTAAAGTTTTTCAAAAACCTTAGGTCAGGCTTAAATGGGTAAACAACCTGTATGTTGTATTGACCATATTAGGAAAGAGGAAGCGACCTCAGATCAGTCTGCTCAACATCCTGTCTGGAGGCAGCGTGGGTGAGTAACAACACACCTCATTGGCTGCTGAGTAACCACACACCTCATTGGCTGCTGAGTAACAACACACCTCATTGGCTGCTGAGTAACAACACACCTCATTGGCTGCTGAGTAACCACACACCTCATTGGCTGCTGAGTAATGACACACCTCATTGGCTGCTGAGTAACCACACACCTCATTGGCTGCTGAGTAACAACACACCTCATTGGCTGCTGAGTAACCACACACCTCATTGGCTGCTGAGTAACCACACACCTCATTGGCTGCTGAGTAACGACGCACCCCATTGGCTGCTGAGCACCGACGCACCTCATTGGCCGCTGTAGTTCACTGGTTAATATAGTGTTGTCCTTTAAACATATTCTAATGTATTGATGATGTAATAATGATGTAATAATGATGATGTAATAATGATGTAATGATGATGTAATAATGATGTAATAATGATGTATTTGTGTGACAGAGGAGGAACACTGCTATGGACTGAGTCCCATACAGGAGGTGAGTTTAAAGGGAAATTACACCCATTTTTAATTCAATTTCAATTCAATCTTTATTTCAGACTCAGGGGAATCCATATCACATACATCAATCAGTACAACAATAAATAAATAAAAAAGAGAGAGGGAAGAAATAAATGTACAATAAAAAGTGTTCCACCATGTTCAGTTTTGAACATACAAACACGTTCTCCAGTGGTTCCACCTTCTAGAGTGGAACCTAACAGAGCTACGCATCGGGTTAGTTAGGACATTAATGATGTCATTTACAGAGTCTGAACACCTGCACATAAACCTATACATGAGGTTGCGTAGAACAGCAGAGCAGGTAGGAACCCCAGCACTAACAAACATCTGGCTGGCACTGGAGCTTCTTGGAGCTCTCAGTAACAGTCTCATACAGTCATTGTAGGCCACAGTCAAACGCCTGATACTGGCTTGTGTGTAGCGACACCACAGGTGAGCAGTATACAGGGGTGTACAGAATGATTTAAAAAGTGAGATCTTCACTGGTACTGAGCACATGCTGAATTTCCTACACAGCATGTTACCTTGTGCATACAGCTTCTGGCGCTGTCTATATATGTCTTTATCATCAGAGAGGTCATTAGAAATTACATGTCCCAGGTATTTAATCTCACTGCATACACTGAGAACAGATCCAGAGAGATGAAAGTCAGGGAAGGTTGATTGCCTATCCTCTCTGCTTCGGACAATCATTACCTTGCTCTTTTTAGCATTGTATTTAATGTCATAGTCAGCGCCAAGATTTAAGATTTTACTATGTCATTAATGTCATTAGTATACCTTAGAGGTGTTGTGTGGACATAGTAACAAAAGGTCCCCTCATTCTGTATTTCCTACAAATGGAGGTCTGAAAAAAATCAGCAACATGGTGAAATAGGCCTACATCTTGATGATATCATCAAGGTGTGTTTCACCATGCTAATGATTTTTTTCTTTTGGAGCCTTTTTTGTTGAGAGGGTACAAATGGAACCAAATGGACCGGCTAGGGTCCATTTGGTTCACATTTGTACCCTCAGGAAAATTTTGAAAGGTATACTTAAGTGATTTCCCAAAATTCAAATTATTATTATTTTTTTTCTTCATTTTTGTCTAATCCTCCCTACTATAGAGTGTAGTGACCATATAAGGAGATCCTCCCTGCCCCCAGTGATCTCCTGGGGTCATTAAACACTAGTTTCAGTTTGGAGCTTTGGGAGAAAGTTAAAGAAAAAAACAGACTATACCTTTTTGATGTAAAACTAATTAAATTAAAGAGATATTAACCTCTAAGTAGGACTACATAAATTAGAGTAGTGTTGTTGACCGATCCTTACCCGAGGGGCTCTTATTTTGAAGAGGAATTCTGATGGGTCTGCTGGGTTTCATCAGATTATTGATTTGATACGTTGATCAGATAATCGATGCAGAGGGGGGCGTGTCCGAGGAGAGAGGCTCTGGCTTCGTATTGGCTGTCAGCCTGAGAGACGAAGACGGAGACATCGACCTGGAGGCCATCGCTACGCGTAAGAAAAACACTAGATGAGATACATGAAATATTGTGGAGGACCAAGACTAAAGACTGAACTAAAGTCTGTGTAATATTCAATTTCAAGATAAAAGTAAGACCAACCATTTTGACACCAGGGCCCTGTATTTATTCAGTATCCAAAACTAATGATTTATTTTGTCTTCGTCCACAATTCCAGGCTGGATTTGGGAAACAAAACAGTCCAATATACAGTACAGATCAAACATATAATCTGTAGATTTTAAGTAATCATATGATGAATATTGTAACTCTTTCAGAGTTACATCTGGTTAACCAACTTTCCATATTTATCTGGAACTGAGTTATGAGTTAAAGTTGTGAGTTAAAGGGATATTTCCCTTAAAAAAACATTTGCTTATTCTATCATCTCCTCAGTCTCATGTGCACCACAGACAGTTTATAAGTTATTGCATTCACTATTTAGATATTTGATGTTCATGTCCCTTCCTATACAAACCCATTATAACTTAAAACTCCATTTTAATCATGACAGATTCATCACAAACACAATCTGTTTCCTGCTGACTGATGTTGTCCAATATGTGAGGGGGCTGTGCCTTTCCATTTACTGTTTTTGTTTATTTATTTTAGTTTTTTTCATTTACTTTTAAAATATTGTTTAATTTGTTTTGCCGCGGCGGAGTGGCATAGAGGCTGCTACATTTAACAAAACATAAAAAAGAAAAATATTGAATGAAATAACGTTGTTCACATGAGGTAGAGTACATGATAAAATCACAAAAGTTTTTTTTTAATGAAATATCCCTTTAAGCTTTTAAATCAACCAATCATTTTCTCCAGGAGCTGCAGCTGAGGCAGAGGCCTCCTTTGTCTCCGCCCCTTCCTCCCAGAGAGGTGTGGCCTCGGCTGGCCCCGCCCCTTCGTCCCACAGGGGCGTGGCCACGGTTGGCCCCGCCCCTTCGTCACAGAGGGGCGTGGCCTCGGTTGGCCCCGCCCCTCCCTCCCAGAGGGGCGTGGCTATGCCTGACTCCGCCCCTTCCTCCCAGAGGGGCGTGGCCTCATTTGGCCCCACCCCTTCCTCACAGAGGGGCGTGGCCTCATTTGGCCCCACCCCTTCCTCACAGAGGGGCGTGGCTGTGCCTGACCCTGCCCCTTCCTCACATTGGGGCGTGGCCTCGGTCGATGGGGGCGCAGCCAGAGTCAACATTCACCAGTTTGACCCCGCCCCTTCCTCCCAGAGGGGCGTGTCCTCGTTTGACTCCGCCCCCTCCTCCTCCCAGAGGGGCGTGTCCTCGTTTGACTCCGCCCCCTCCTCCTCCCAGAGGGGCGTGTCCTCGTTTGACTCCGCCCCCTCCTCCTCCCCGAGGGGTGTGTCCTCGTTTGACCCCGCCCCCTCCTCCTCCCAGAGGGGCGTGTCCTCGTTTGACCCCGCCCCCTCCTCCTCCCCGAGGGGCGTGTCCTCGTTTGACCCCGCCCCCTCCTCCCAGAGGGATGTGGCCTTGCGTGACTCCGCCCCTTCTTCTCAAGGGGGCGTGGCCTCGGTCAATGGAGGCGTGTCCAGAGTCAACAGTCATCAGCAACAGAACAAGGTGATTCTAGTCGTTTATTTTAACTCCTGAACTGGAAGGTGTTCATGTGGACATGTTAAAGGTAGGGGAAGTGATTTCACTTTTGTCAGATATCACCCAAAAATATTTGTTTCTGTTAAAATGCTCTATTATAAGGTGTGGAAACCATATATGGAGTTTCCCCCTCCCCCACGTTAGCAGAGGAGCTAATAAAAGTTCCCCAGGTGGTAGCGGATTCTCCTCCAATCAGGATCGAGCAGCAGGTTCACATAGTGTAGCTACTGTTTGGCGCCCCTAGTGCACCAGGCTGGAACTACAGGATGAATTTCAAATCACTTACCCTACCTTTAAAAGTGCAGGAAAAAAAAACTTTTAGTAATGTGTTATACATTATATTAAACATAATCGTTGTAGTTTGCCAAACCCAGATATGTTGTAATTTATTCATTAATTATTCATTAATTATTCGGGGTGGGCAAAAAAAAATCGATATGCCAATATATATAGCGCAATTCTTGATGCCATGATATCAATATCGAATCACCAGGTTCAAAATCGATTTTTTTGATATTTATGTTCATGTCAGAGAGACTGCATTGATGTGTATGATTGAACTTTTTCTTATTTATATAGTTTAAAATTGATTTAAAATGTTGTAGTTGATCTCGTCATGGTCCATATTGTTTAGAATTATTTTAAATGGGAATTCCACCCATTTTCAACATTTTACTGTACCTTAGAGATGTTGGCAAGATATGTCTCCTAAAATGGAGGTCTGAAAGAAGTCATTATGGTGAAACACAGCTTGATGACATCATCAAGTTTTGTTTGTATTTTTCTTTTAGGACCTCAGAAAAAATCTTGACAATGTCTGGAATTCCCCTTTAAAATGTTCTAGTATAGATCATGTTTTGTCATGTGTGACAAAACATGTGATATATTAAATGTAATCACAGCATAACTAAGAATTGCAATATAAAACGATTCAGATATTCGATCGATATTGTATCGCGAGTAGGGGTGGGACTCGATTTTTTTTAATCTAATTAATTTTACGCTTTGTAATTAATTAATCTCAATTAATCACATACCAATATTTCACCTGAGAAGCATTTTTTTGTGTCAATTAAAACAGATTGGCAGTGTGTGGGTGAGTTTTTCTCAATCCACACTGCAACGTGTTATGTTGAGGGTGAGGGTAGCGTCATTTTGAACCAGTGGGAGGATAAAACAGTACAGTATCTTCTACATTTTGTAATTAGACTTGGGCCAATTTAGATGAATATTTTAACTCTTGAGAGTGTAGAAATGAAACCAAATGGACCCTTGCGGGTCCATTTGGTTTCATGTTTACGCTCTCAAAGAGTTACATCTGGTTAACCAACTATACCAGGTAGAACAGGTCCATCACACGCTGGTTGTGGTGGGCCGGCCGAGGCCAAATCACGCAAAAAATGTCCGGGCCGATTCTTTTTCGCCCAGTCCAGCACTGCCCAGCCCTAATCGTCCCATCTATGTTAATTCTTCCTGCTGCAGCTCATCCAACCAGGCCAGGGGTTAGCGCTGCAGCGTCTGCTGCTGTGCAGACACTGGGTGTGTCCTCACTGCGCCAAGGTCCTGAGCACCCCGGACGCTCTGCGCGCTCACCTGCGCGCGCACAAGGCAGACAAGGCCTTCGTCTGCGCCGTGTGCGGGGCGCGCTTCACGCATCAAAAGAGCCTGCGCAGTCACCAGGTGGTGAAGCACGAGTGGAGCGCGCAGACGCAGGAGATCAAGCACCCCCGCAAACGCGCCGACGCAGGTAGGGAGGAGACGCCCCGTCGATTCATTTATTATCCATCGATTAATTGGATATTAACCCTTTGTGTACTGAACGCGTTTTGGTGTTTTTTAGCTGTTGAAAAATAGCAGATCTACAAACTCATGTCGCGCCACCAAGTGGCGCGACATGAGCTTGTAGTTCTGCTATTTTTGAAAAATTGTGAAAATGTGGTGTGAATCTTTGAATACATTATTTCGGAAGCAAACATTTTTAACTCAAATCTTTGCTTCTGGGGGATCCCTAGAACAACATGTTTTCAGATTGGGGGTCTACAGCCAAATATGTATAATTCTGGTGGTCCTTGGCTCGAAATATGTTAGCATTACTGACACAGGAACACAGATTGTTCAGAGAAACTAGAATCTAGTGTCAAAAACTATAGAATCTAGTGTCAAAAACTAGCGTCAGAAAGTAGATTCTAGTGTCAAAAAGGAGATCCTAGCATCAGAAACTATAATTTAGTGTCAATAACTAGAATCTAGTGTTCGGAAACTACTGTAGAATCTAGTGTCAAAAGCTAGAATGTTGCTGCAGCTATAATCTGGTGTCAGGGACTACTGTATAATCTGGTGTCAGGAACTACTGTATAATGTGGTGTCAGGAACTACTGTATAATCTGGTGTCAGGGACTACTGTATAATCTGGTGTCAGGGACTACTGTATAATCTGGTGTCAGGAACTACTGTATAATCTGGTGTCAGGAACTACTGTATAATCTGGTGTCAGGAACTACTGTATAATCTGGTGTCCGGAACTACTGTATAATGTGGTGTCAGGAACTACTGTATAATCTGGTGTCAGGAACTACTGTATAATCTGGTGTCAGGAACTACCGTATAATCTGGTGTCAGGAACTACTGTATAATCTGGTGTCAGGAACTACCGTATAATCTGGTGTCAGGAACTACTGTATAATCTGGTGTCAAGAACTACTGTATAATCTGTTGGGTTAATTTCTTATTGATCGATTTATTGGATATTAAGCGCAGGTGCAGGTAGGGAGGAGACGCTCCGTCCTAATGTCCATAATCCTCTCAAGAGTTACAGATCTATGAGGGTCCATTTGGTTACCAATTTCAGGGACCACTGGTTGTATTAATTTTCCCCCAGCACCAGGGGAGAAGGGACCTCTAGAAAAGAGACCGGTGCACACCTGCGACCGCTGCCCCGCCCACTTCGCCAGTGCCAGTGAGCTGGGCAGGCACACCAACTCAGCACACGCCCCGCCCAAACCCAGACCACATGTCTGTCCTGTCTGCAGCAAGGCATTCACAAGCAAGGTCAGTCTGTCTGTCTGTCTGTCTGTCTGTCTGTCTGTCTGTCTGTCTGTCTGTCTGTCTGTCTGTCTGTCTGTCTGTTACTCTGTCTGTTACTCTGTCTGTCTGTCTGTCTGTCTGTCTGTCTGTCTGTCTGTCTGTCTGTCTGTCTGTCTGTTACTCTGTCTGTCTGTCTGTCTGTCTGTCTGTCTGTCTGTCTCTCTGTCACTGTGTCTGTCTGTCGCACTGTGTCTGTCTCAACCCTCCTGACTCCCTATCTAAACTATGGAATGAACTTCCCACTGCAGTCAGAACCACAGACTCACTCCCTATCTAAACTATGGAATGAACTTCCCACTGCAGTCAGAACCACAGACTCACTCCCTATCTAAACTATGGAATGAACTTCCCACTGCAGTCAGAACCACAGACTCACTCCCTATCTAAACTATGGAATGAACTTCCCACTGCAGTCAGAACCACAGACTCACTCCCTATCTAAACTATGGAATGAACTTCCCACTGCAGTCAGAACCACAGACTCACTCCCTATCTAAACTATGGAATGAACTTCCCACTGCAGTCAGAACCACAGACTCACTCCCTATCTAAACTATGGAATGAACTTCCCACTGCAGTCAGAACCACAGACTCACTCCCTATCTAAACTATGGAATGAACTTCCCACTGCAGTCAGAACCACAGACTCACTCCCTAATCTAAACTATGGAATGAACTTCCCACTGCAGTCAGAACCACAGACTCACTCCCTATCTAAACTATGGAATGAACTTCCCACTGCAGTCAGAACCACAGACTCACTCCCTATCTAAACTATGGAATGAACTTCCCACTGCAGTCAGAACCACAGACTCACTCCCTATCTAAACTATGGAATGAACTTCCCACTGCAGTCAGAACCACAGACTCACTCCCTATCTAAACTATGGAATGAACTTCCCACTGCAGTCAGAACCACAGACTCACTCCCTATCTAAAATATGGAATGAACTTCTCACTGCAGTCAGAACCACAGACTCACTCCCTATCTAAACTATGGAATGAACTTCCCACTGCAGTCAGAACCACAGACTCACTCCCTATCTAAACTATGGAATGAACTTCCCAATGCAGTCAGAACCACAGACTCACTCCCTATCTAAACTATGGAATGAACTTCCCACTGCAGTCAGAACCACAGACTCACTCCCTATCTAAACTATGGAATGAACTTCCCACTGCAGTCAGAACCACAGACTCACTCCCTATCTAAACTATGGAATGAACTTCCCAATGCAGTCAGAACCACAGACTCACTCCCTATCTAAACTATGGAATGAACTTCCCACTGCAGTCAGAACCACAGACTCACTCCCTATCTAAACTATGGAATGAACTTCCCACTGCAGTCAGAACCACAGACTCACTCCCTATCTAAACTATGGAATGAACTTCCCACTGCAGTCAGAACCACAGACTCACTCCCTATCTAAACTATGGAATGAACTTCCCACTGCAGTCAGAACCACAGACTCACTCCCTATCTAAACTATGGAATGAACTTCCCACTGCAGTCAGAACCACAGACTCACTCCCTATCTAAACTATGGAATGAACTTCCCACTGCAGTCAGAACCACAGACTCACTCCCTATCTAAAAACTATGGAATGAACTTCCCACTGCAGTCAGAACCACAGACTCACTCCCTATCTAAAAACTATGGAATGAACTTCCCACTGCAGTCAGAACCACAGACTCACTCCCTATCTTCCACAACAGTCTGAAAACACACCTCTTCAGACTCCATCTCAGCTCATAGCACTTGCAGTATCCCTGACAACCTAACAGACTGAACTGATGTAACTTAAATAACATTTTATGTATTCATACATGACACTTTCTTATGCCCAGTTTCATCATACTGAATTCCTGATAGATGTGTTTGGCTTGATCCCGCTTTGTAGAGAAGACCTACATGCATATTCTATGTAGAAAAGCCCAGTTCTGGGCGCAAGGAGACAAAGAGAGAGAGAGAGAGCCATGCACCAGCCGTTAAAAGGATCCCTGGCTAATAAGACAAAAATGGCTTAAAACATTATACTTGCCATATATTACTAAAATAAACAAATAAAAAACACCATCAGTATCTTAGTTCTTCCATAAATATAGAATTTGTCACTCAACAGGGAGTGCTCCTGTCGCAGTTTGATGATGTCACTCGAGCATGTGTCCTTTAGCCCTGAACCACACAGTCTCATGTGACATCATTAACCTGCGACAGGAGCAGTCCCTATTGAGTGAAATATTCTCTATTTATGTTATGAATAGTCAATGGCAAGACCAACACGGATTGGATGAAAGCTAAAAACGCCCAAACCACACCTATGCATAATGTAACGGGTTTAGGAGGTGTTTAAGGGAGATAGGATGGTAACAAAATACTGACTTTAGCATGGGAACTCCTCTTCCCCAATGCTAGATGCTCTAATATAAAGTATAAAAGGAGATGAGACCAAAATGTAGCCGATGTCTGTCTCTCTCTCTGACTCCCTGTCTCTCTCTCTCTGACTCCCTGTCTCTCTCTCTCTGACTCCCTCTCTCTCCCTGTCTCTCTCTCTGACTCCCTGTCTCTCTCTCTCTCCCTGTCTCTCTCTCTCCCTGTCTCTGTCTCCCTGTCTGTCTCTCTCCCTGTCTCTCTCTCTGTCTCCCTGTCTCTCTCTCTGTCTCCCTGTCTGTCTTTCTCCCTGTCTCTCTCTCTGTCTCCCTGTCTCTCTCTCTGTCTCCCTGTGTCTCTCTCTGTCTCCCTGTCTGTCTCTCTCCCTGTCTCTCTCTCTGTCTCCCTGTCTCTCTCTCTGTCTCCCTGTGTCTCTCTGTCTCTCTCTATCTCTCTGTCTCCCTGTCTCTGTCTCCCTGTCTCTCTGTCTCCCTGTCTCTCTCTCTGTCTCACTCTCTCTCTGTCTCTCTCTCTGTCTCCCTGTCTCTCTCTCTCTGACTGTCTCTGTCACCCTGTCTCTGTCTCCCTGTCTCTCTGTCTCCCTGTCTCTCTCTCTGTCTCCCTGTCTCTCTCTCTGACTGTCTCTGTCTCCCTGTCTCTCTCCCTGTCTGTCTCCCTGTCTCTCTCCCTGTCTGTCTCCCTGTCTCTCTCCCTGTCTGTCTCCCTGTCTCTCTCTCTGACTGTCTCTGTCTCCCTGTCTCTCTCCCTGTCTGTCTCCCTGTCTCTGTCTCCCTGTCTGTCTCTCTGCAGTGGGTTCTTAATGCCCACGTGCGTTTGCACACAGGGGAGCGTCCGTATGCGTGTGATGTGTGTGACAAGCGTTTCACCCAGGACTGCGGTCTGCGCCGACACTCCCGCGTTCACACGGGGGAGAAGCCGTACGCCTGCGACCGCTGCCACGCCCGCTACAGCGACTCCGCCGGGCTCAAAGCACACACCACCACGCACACGCGTGTCAAACCACACGTATGCACATACTGCGACAAGAGATTCAGCCAGGCTAATAACCTGAGGAGACACATCAACACACACACTGGTAACACACACACACACTGGTAACACACACACACTGGTAACACACACACACTGGTAACACACACACACACACACACACACAGACACAGACACAGACACAGACACACACACACACACAGGTAGGACACACAGGTAGGACACACACACACACACACACTGATATACTATCTTATCTATCTATCTATCTATCTATCTATCTATCTATCTATCTATCTATCTATCTATCTATCTATCTATCTATCTATCTATCTATCTATCTATCTATCTATCTATCTATCTATCTATCTATCTATCTATGTAGTCCTTTTAAGTGGTGATTGGACTACAAAACCCAGAAAACACCTCACACACTTTACTACTATAAATGATATAACTTTAAATGCATTTATCTCTGAATGTATCTCTAGAAACAGTGAAATGTTAAATACAGGATGTTTGGTCAAATGTATTTAAAAAAAACGTACCTTAAAGGAGCACTTTACCACCACTTTTCAACGTATCTTCTTCATACAACAGGTCCTCACTAATGTACATGATAAAATTATTATTATTTTATTTATATTATTATTATTTTCTCCTCAGTCTGTGTGTCTCAGGAGAGCTGTGGACAGTTCACAAACTTCTTACAATGACATCATCAATGGTGGAATCCAAGCTAATAGAAACTACAGGCTTTATATTCCTGAAAAGTCACAATGCAAAAATGTCAGCCATCGTTCTCCCGATAATATATCAAAGTCAAAGTCGCATGATTTGTCACTACGTTATCGCAGCGAAATTGGACCTCCGCTTTTAACCCATCACTTGGAGCGGTGAGCTCCAAGGAGCGGTGAGCTGTGGCTTGCCGCGCTCGGGAATCATTAGCTGATTTTGACCCCCAATCCATCCCTTTGATGCTGAGTGCCAAGCAGGGAGGCATTGGGTCCCAATCCATCCCTTTGATGCTGAGTGCCAAGCAGGGAGGCATTGGGTCCCAATCCATCCCTTTGATGCTGAGTGCCAAGCAGGGAGGCATTGGGTCCCATTTTTTAGAGTCTTTGGTATGACCCGACCGGGAATCGAACCCCGGCCTCCCAGTTCCAGGGCGGACACTCTAACCACAAGGCCACGGTTCTGGTATATTTAAAAAAAAAAAAATATATATATATATATATATATATATATATATTTATATATATATATATATATATATATATATATATATATAGTATAAATATTTTTTGTAAAATATACTGTACACATTGTTTAAAAAAATCTGCAGAATGACGCCCTCCTGTGAGACACAGACTGAGTAGAAATAAATAGTGGTATTTTATCATGTACATTAGTGAGGACCTATTATATGATAATAAATAAATAGTGGTATTTTATCATGTACATTAGTGAAGACCTGTTATATGAATATACATTGAAAAGTGGTGAAGTGGACCTTTTACCTGTCTTTGGGTATCATTCATTTGCACAAATTCACAACAGAGAATTTTTTATGAATTATTTTGTTACTATTGATCCTAATGCAGGCGTGTCAAACCCAAATACAGAGTGGGCCAAAATAGAAAAAAAAATGGTACAAGTCGAGGGCCGGAGATACCGATCTGTCTCTTAATGGCAAGATAATTGTAAAGATGAAACTGCCTGCATTAAAAACTGTTTTAAGTTTCAATGAAAAATAGCAGGTGTTCACGTCTCATAGCGTGAACACCTGCTATTTTTCAGGAAAATCTTTTTCTTCTATGATCCTCACCAAGTGTTAATTGAGAAAGTAAATGAGATTGAGTTGAGGAAGTAAAACAATTAGTTGCATTAATTTCTTATCATGGTGTGTGTAATATACCAGAGGGCCAGTTCTAATACTAATTCAATATCATTCTGCGGGCCAAAGATAATCCTTTCACGGGCCTGATTTGGCCCCCGGGCCTTGAGTTTGACATATGTGTCCTAATGGGAGCGAGCCTAAAGCTTTTTCACACAAGTTTTCACAACATGTCAAAAATATCCGATCTACAAGCTCACTGTACAGCACTCAGAGGTGTGCTGTAGAGCTTGTATATCTGATCTTTTTCAATAGCTAAAACACCTAAAGGGTTTTAAAGGTAGTGCTTGTGTTCTGGTTTCTCTCAGGTGAAAAGTCCTTCAGCTGTGAGATCTGTGAAAAAACATTCACCCAGAAATACGCCCTGAAACACCATATGATGAAACACCAGGGAGTCAGACCCTTTAAGGTAAAATTAACACTCTTTATATGTTCACTATAACACTATGAAACACCAGGGTGTCAGACCCTTTAAGGTAAAATTAACACTCTTTATATGTTCACTATAACACTATGAAACACCAGGGTGTCAGACCCTTTAAGGTAAAATTAACACTCTTTATATGTTCACTATAACACTATGAAACACCAGGGTGTCAGACCCTTTAAGGTAAAATTAACACTCTTTATATGTTCACTATAACACTATGAAACACCAGGGTGTCAGACCCTTTAAGGTAAAATTAACACTCTTTATATGTTCACTATAACACTATGAAACACCAGGGTGTCAGACCCTTTAAGGTAAAATTAACACTCTTTATATGTTCACTATAACACTATGAAACACCAGGGTGTCAGACCCTTTAAGGTAAAATTAACACTCTTTATATGTTCACTATAACACTATGAAACACCAGGGTGTCAGACCCTTTAAGGTAATATTAACACTCCTTATATGGTCACTATAACACTATGAAACACCAGGGTGTCAGACCTTTTAAGGTAATATTAACACTCCTTATATGGTCACTATAACACTATGAAACACCAGGGTGTCAGACCTTTTAAGGTAATAACATTCCTTATATGGTCACTATAACACTACGAAACACCAGGGTGTCAGGCCTTTTAAGGTAATAACACTCCTTATATGGTAATAAACACTGCACTATGAAACACCAGGGTGTCAGGCCTTTTAAGGTAATAACACTCCTTATATGGTAATAAACACTGCACTATGAAACACCAGGGTGTCAGTGTAATCAGTGTTCTAAGGCCTACACCAGTCTTATGATCTTGCGCCACCACAAGAAGACCCACAGCGCACAGCCCATTCATAACGTTGTGTCCTAACGTTGTCTCCTCAGTGTAACCAGTGTCCTAAGGTTGTGTCCTAGTGTCCTAACGTTGTGTCCTAACGCTGTCTCCTCAGTGTAACCAGTGTCCTAACGTTGTGTCCTAACGTTGTGTCCTAACGTTGTGTCCTAACGTTGTGTCCTAACGTTGTGTCCTAACGCTGTCTCCTCAGTGTAACCAGTGTCCTAACGTTGTGTCCTAACGTTGTCTCCTAGTGTCCTAACGTTGTCTCCTCAGTGTAACCAGTGTCCTAACGTTGTGTCCTAGTGTCCTAACGTTGTGTCCTAACGCTGTCTCCTCAGTGTAATCAGTGTTCTAAGGCCTACACCAGTCTTATGATCCTGCGCCACCACAAGAAGACCCACAGCACACAGCCCATTCATAACGTTGTGTCCTAACGTTGTCTCCTAGTGTCCTAACGTTGTGTCCTAACGTTGTCTCCTCAGTGTAACCAGTGTCCTAACGTTGTGTCCTAACGCTGTCTCCTCAGTGTAACCAGTGTTCTAACGTTGTGTCCTAACGTTGTGTCCTAACGTTGTGTCCTAACGTTGTGTCCTAACGTTGTGTCCTAACGTTGTCTCCTCAGTGTAACCAGTGTCCTAACGTTGTGTCCTAACGCTGTCTCCTCAGTGTAACCAGTGTCCTAACGTTGTCTCCTAGTGTCCTAACGTTGTGTCCTAATGCTGTCTCCTCAGTGTAACCAGTGTCCTAACGTTGTGTCCTAACGTTGTGTCCTAACGCTGTCTCCTCAGTGTAATCAGTGTTCTAACGTTGTGTCCTAACGTTGTCTCCTCAGTGTAACCAGTGTTCTAACGTTGTGTCCTAACGTTGTGTCCTAACGCTGTCTCCTCAGTGTAACCAGTGTCCTAACGTTGTGTCCTAGTGTCCTAACGTTGTGTCCTAACGTTGTGTCCTAATGCTGTCTCCTCAGTGTAACCAGTGTCCTAACGTTGTGTCCTAACGTTGTGTCCTAACGTTGTGTCCTAACGCTGTCTCCTCAGTGTAATCAGTGTTCTAAGGCCTACACCAGTCTTATGATCCTGCGCCAACACAAGAAGACCCACAGCACACAGCCCATTCATAACGTTGTGTCCTAACGCTGTCTCCTCAGTGTAACCAGTGTCCTAACGTTGTGTCCTAGTGTCCTAACGTTGTGTCCTAACGTTGTCCTAACGTTGTCTCCTCAGTGTAACCAGTGTTCTAACGTTGTGTCCTAACGCTGTCTCCTCAGTGTAACCAGTGTTCTAACGTTGTGTCCTAACGTTGTGTCCTAACGTTGTGTCCTAACGTTGTGTCCTAACGCTGTCTCCTCAGTGTAACCAGTGTCCTAACGTTGTGTCCTAACGTTGTGTCCTAACGTTGTGTCCTAACGTTGTGTCCTAACGTTGTCTCCTCAGTGTAACCAGTGTCCTAGGGCCTACACCAGTATGAATATCCTGCGCCATCATCAGAAGTCCCACAGCGCACAGCCCATTCCCTGTCAGTACTGTGGGAAGAAGCTCAGCAGCCCTCAGACCCTCCAGTTTCACATCTACGGACACACCAAGCCCTTCAAATGCTCCAGTAAAATATTTAACTTCTGTTTTTAAAGGAATTTAAAATCAAATGTAACTTTAACACGACTTCATACCTCCACTGAAGCCTCACAACCAATCAGATCATTCATTTAATGAGGATACAAATGTAAACCAAATGGACCATTGGTCCATTTGGTTCCATTTGGTACCCTCTCAGGAAAAAGGGGTCTGAAATAAAAATCATTAACATGGTGAAATACATCTTGATGATGTCATCAGATGTATTTCATCATGTTAATGATTTCTTCAGACCTCCATTTTAGGAAATACAGAATTGGAGGAACTTTTTTTTATCATGTCCACACAACATCTCTAAGGTATATTAATGACATATTAATATGTTTAAAATGGGTGGAGTTCCTTTAATAACTCTTTATACGCACTGAAGCCTCACAACCAATCAGATCATTCCTTGTCTCCACCAGGCCCAAGGCATGATGGGGATTATGTTTTGCGCTCTGTCCGTCTGTCTGTCTGTGACCAGCTAATCTCCTGCACTGTTAACCCGGTCGATACCAAACTTTACCCAGACACTCCCTGGATATCAACAATGAACCTCTGACCCACATTTTGTAGAATGGCCTGTTATAGCGCCACCAAGAGGCTGATCTTTGTGAAACACATTATATCACATTGCTGCTTAACGTCCCGCAAATTGTTCCACAGAATCTCTGCAGTCCTTGATGAAGACAGATCTGTACCATATTGGACATTACATCCCAATTGTCTATAATTAGCTTTCAGTCTTTGCAAGATCGTCTCGATTTGAACAAGAAACGTCAAATCATTATCACAGCGTGTAATTTACCTGCTTAATGTTTAATGTTTTATTTGGGTATATTTGGCTTATTACCCAGAGATCCTTTTAAATAGTAACTAGTTAATATGTTCTCAATTAACAGAGTGTGGGGAAGGCTTCAGTAACAGTACTGTGTGTTAACAGAGTGTGGGGAAGGCTTCAGTAACAGTACTGTGTGTTAACAGAGTGTGGGGAAGGCTTCAGTAACAGTACTGTGCGTTAACAGAGTGTGGGGAAGGCTTCAGTAACAGTACTGTGTGTTAACAGAGTGTGGGGAAGACTTCAGTAACAGTACTGTGTGTTAACAGAGTGTGGGGAAGGCTTCAGTAACTACTGTGTGTTAACAGAGTGTGGGGAAGGCTTCAGTAACAGTACTGTGTGTTAACAGAGTGTGGGGAAGACTTCAGTAACAGCACTGGGTGTTCTGTGTGTTAACAGAGTGTGGGGAAGGCTTCAGTAACTACTGTGTGTTAACAGAGTGTGGGGAAGGCTTCAGTAACAGTACTGTGTTCTGTGTGTTAACAGAGTGTGGGGAAGGCTTCAGTAACAGTACTGTGTGTTAACAGAGTGTGGGGAAGGCTTCAGTAACAGTACTGTGTGTTAACAGAGTGTGGGGAAGGCTTCAGTAACAGTACTGTGTGTTAACAGAGTGTGGGGAAGGCTTCAGTAACAGTACTGTGTGTTAACAGAGTGTGGGGAAGGCTTCAGTAACAGTACTGTGTGTTCTGTGTGTTAACAGAGTGTGGGGAAGGCTTCAGTAACAGTACTGTGTGTTAACAGAGTGTGGGGAAGGCTCCAGTAACAGTACTGTGTGTTCTGTGTGTTAACAGAGTGTGGGGAAGGCTCCAGTAACAGTACTGTGTGTTCTGTGTGTTAACAGAGTGTGGGGAAGGCTTCAGTAACAATACTGTGTTCTGTGTGTTAACAGAGTGTGGGGAAAGCTTCAGGTCCAAACAGCTCCTGAATGCTCACTCCTGGTCTCACACAGGGAAGACCAAAACATGTAAGACGTGTGGGAAAAGCTTCAACAACCCTCTGATGTTCCATCAGCACACGAAGCGCCACCTGCCAACCAGAAGACCGTACAGCTGTAACTACTGTCTGGAGAAGTTCGTCACCACTCGCGCGTGAGTGGCCTCCGTTCAGGGGCGGATTGGCCATCTGCAGTACAGGGAGTTTTCCCGGTGGCCTGCGCCACCTAGTGGCCTGGACAGGGTTTTTTTTTTCTTTTTTTTTTTTGAAAAGTCCAGGGCACCAGGACCAGGCCAGGCAAACTAGTGTTTCTATCCTTCAAAAAAGAAAAGGTTTCCTACACCAGAGCCTCATGATTCACATGATGAATATTTTAACGCTTGAGGGTGTAAAAATTAAACCAAATGGACCCGCAAGGGTCCATTTGGTTTCATTTTTACATGTTTTTACATGTTTACGCTCTCAAGAGTTATGATATTCACCATCTAAATTAGCCCCCCTTAATTACCGGTAATAAGTCATAAGTCATGTTTATTTTGGTCTAATTTTGATGTTTTGCCTCTTTTGTTTGCGAAAATCCATCCTGGAATTGTGCACAAAACCAAAACCACTGCTCTAACATGAAGCTTATAGTCAGGTGCGGCTTATACTGTAATCCGGAAATGACAGTAATAGTTTGTCATTCCCTCTACCTCTCCAGGTTGTTGAAACATGTGACAGCGCGACACACAGAACCCGACCTGGAGTGTAAGGAGTGTGGGGAGGTTCTGGCTACAAAATGGCGGCTCAGCAAACACAAGAAGACCCATCACCCCTCCCCCGCCGCGCCCATCAAACACCACGACTGTCGCAGGTACAGGAAAACATTATATCATACACTGTATTCCACACTCCAGAGGACCGCTATAGTTCCACACTCACTCCAGAGGACCGCTATAGTTCCACACTCACTCCAGAGGACCGCTATAGTTCCACACTCACTCCAGAGGACCGCTATAGTTCCACACTCACTCCAGAGGACCGCTATAGTTCCACACTCACTCCAGAGGACCGCTATAGTTCCACACTCACTCCAGAGGACCGCTATAGTTCCACACTCACTCCAGAGGACCGCTATAGTTCCACACTCACTCCAGAGGGACCACTATAGTTCCACACTCACTCCAGAGGACCGCTATAGTTCCACACTCACTCCAGAGGACCGCTATAGTTCCACACTCACTCCAGAGGACCGCTATAGTTCCACACTCACTCCAGAGGACCGCTATAGTTCCACACTCACTCCAGAGGACCGCTATAGTTCCACACTCACTCCAGAGGGCCGCTATAGTTCCACACTCACTCCAGAGGACCACTATACAGTAGTTCCACACTCACTCCAGAGGACCGCTATAGTTCCACACTCACTCCAGAGGACCGCTATAGTTCCACACTCACTCCAGAGGACCGCTATAGTTCCACACTCACTCCAGAGGACCGCTATAGTTCCACACTCACTCCAGAGGACCGCTATAGTTCCACACTCACTCCAGAGGACCGCTATAGTTCCACACTCACTCCAGAGGACCGCTATAGTTCCACATGTATCCATGTATCAGGTGTCTGTCTGTGTGTTTGTGTCCTACAGGTGTGGTCGCAGGTTTCCCAGCCGGATCAGCCTCACCACACACACCTGTGACCAGGTGTATGTAACCTCCTGAACACTGCCCCCTGCTGGCTGGGTGTATGTAACCACCTGAGCACTGCCCCCTGCTGGCCGGGTGTATGTAACCACCTGAACACTGCCCCCTGCTGGCTGGGTGTATGTAACCACCTGAACACTGCCCCCTGCTGGCCGGGTGTATGTAACCACCTGAACACTGCCCCCTGCTGGCCAGAGGGGGATGAGAGCAGAACTAGCCTGCCTTCATGGTAAACAACCACAGCCATCACTAGCTGATTTGTTTTTGTTTTATATTTCTTATTTTTTAGCAGTGTGTTGTAATGTAGGGGTCCATCTCAGACCAGTACAGGTCAGTGACTCAGAGAATGAATGAATGTTTATATTTTTGGTACAGCTGTCTGTAATAACGATGATGATGTCATAATGATGTCATAATGACATCATTCTGCTGCGACATGGATCCATGTTGGACTCTTCTGTTCTTTTAACTCATTTAAATACTTTATAAAGATACTATACTTCAAAACATAGCAAACATTTTGGACTACCAAAGATCGCTTCCTAATTGTTGCCCACAAAGTGCTCCTCAATAGATATATATATAAAGCTAGAAGACTTGAGGCGGAGCCTCTGACGTCGTTCACGGCGGCCATCTTGTGAGAGGACTAAAAACAATATGCTCTATCACAGCTCAAACAAAAACAGCTAGAACTCACTCAAAACTTGACGGATTTACAAACGGATTGCTTCATTATGAACGTTATCAACGTGGCCATGATTTTTGCTGAATTTTATTTTTTCTAAAAATATCATATAGCGGTTCATATTATGCAGATCTCTCTGACGTTTACAACAAACCGATCCGTTTGAAAACCGGTTGAAAAATAAGCAAGTTATCATCATTTAAACAGTATATGCTCATAGACACAATGTTATGCTATACTCTCACAAGATGGCCGCCACGGCGTCACTCCCCATTGGCCAGCAGCGTAACGACGTCACTCCCCATTGGCCAGCAGCGTAACGACGTCACTCCCCATTGGCCAGCAGCGTAACGACGTCACTCCCCATTGGCCAGCAGCGTAACGACGTCACTCCCCATTGGCCAGCAGCGTAACGACGTCACTCCCCATTGGCCAGCAGCGTAACGACGTCACTCCCCATTGGCCAGCAGCGTAACAACGTCACTCCCCATTGGCCAGCAGCGTGGGAGAGATATCTAGCGTCATTATACAGTATATATCTATGTGCTCGGAGATGAAGAACCTGAAACCATGTGGTAGGAATAGACAGACAGAATAGAACAGACAGACAGACAGACATGGCATGCGATAGACAAACATCTCCACCAATAGTTTTCCTATCCTAGTTCTGTATAAGGAAAAATAAAAGACTCTCTGGTTAAAACTTTTGTCTTGTGTTGGTTCTACTATTCTGTTGTCCATATGTTCATATACGTGTCACAAGTGTTTTCACATGATTAGTATTTGATATTCTGTGCATTTTACATTGTTATTTTACAGTATGGAGAGGATAGTTTTGTGTGTGTGTGTGTGTGTTTTTTTTTTTTTTTTTTTTTTTTTTTTTTTTTTAGCAAATTCACCATAAAAAGGAACCAGGGTGGAATAATGGCACAAAGAAAGTCTGCTGAACAACCAGAAGAATGATAAATGGTGCATTTGTATTATTTTCCAGTTACAACAGGTTTCAATCCTTATGTATAAGATGATGTTGACTATTCCCGGCCGTATTGATTATTTTTCATTCATTTATTTTAGTCCAACAATTTTGCAACCCATGTTTTCACCCCGTGCCAATTCCTAATGTGATCCTGGGCTCTACGCACCCTCCACCAACCTGGGGAGGATTCCTAATGTGATCCTGGGCTCTACGCACCCTCCACCAACCTGGGGAGGATTCCTAATGTGATCCTGGGCTCTACACACCCTCCACCAACCTGGGGAGGATTCCTAATGTGATCCTGGGCTCTACGCACCCTCCACCAACCTGGGGAGGATTCCTAATGTGATCCTGGGCTCTACGCACCCTCCACCAACCTGGGGAGGATTCCTAATGTGATCCTGGGCTCTACACACCCTCCACCAACCTGGGGAGGATTCCTAATGTGATCCTGGGCTCTACGCACCCTCCACCAACCTGGGGAGGATTCCTAATGTGATCCTGGGCTCTACGCACCCTCCACCAACCTGGGGAGGATTCCTAATGTGATCCTGGGCTCTACGCACCCTCCACCAACCTGGGGAGGATTCCTAATGTGATCCTGGGCTCTACACACCCTCCACCAACCTGGGGAGGATTCCTAATGTGATCCTGGGCTCTACACACCCTCCACCAACCTGGGGAGGATTCCTAATGTGATCCTGGGCTCTACACATCCTCCGCCAACCTGGGGAGGATTCCTAATGTGATCCTGGGCTCTACACGCCCTCCGCCAACCTGGGGAGGATTCCTAATGTGATCCTGGGCTCTACACGCCCTTCACCAACCTGGGGAGGATTCCTAATGTGATCCTGGGCTCTACACACCCTCCGCCAACCTGGAGAGGATTCCTAATGCGATCCTGGGCTCTACACGCCCTCCGCCAACCTGGGGAGGATTCCTAATGCGATCCTGGGCTCTACACACCCTCCACCAACCTGGGGAGGCAGCGGACTGGCCTCATGCTTCCTTCAATGCATGAGGAGTCCAAGCTGCCTTCTTTTCACCTGACAGGGGGGAGTTTCCCTGGTTGGACGTAGCACATCGTGGAAGGAACACGTTATTCCAACCAGTTCCTGTCCATGCTGTATTGATGTCGGTACTGTGCTGTATTGAAACTAGTCGACTATTCAAACTACTGTATTGCCCTGAATATACTGTAAGACCCTGGTTATAAGACCGCCATTTTTTCAAAACTCATTGTGCAAAAACAACATTGAATGTATTCCCATTGAGGAAAAAATACTGTCTTATATATTATTCAGGCCAATAGGGTATTAAAGACGTTAATCTAAATGTTGCTGGAAAAAAACCTCTTCAGCACAACTGGGTGCGTGTGCTCATTGTGGCCACTGGAGGGCAGTGCTGTACCTTTAACAGCGAGCTGGGAGTCCTTTATTCATTCAATGTGATCTTAATAATATACACAATGAGCAAACGTTACAATTAAACATTGAATTATATTTTAATGAATTAAGTGTGAACCTGGAACAATATTACTGATAGGCTACCCAAATCCATATGGAATCCCCATAAGATAAGGTTCTTACAACTGTACAGTGGTTTAATGCTGTTTAATTTCAAGGACCCTCCAGTTTTGCGTGCATTAGTCTAGGGCAGTGTTAGGAGACTAGAGTAATATATTACCTATTATCCTTTCAGAAGAGTAATAATATTAGCCTGACTTCAGTCTAAATACTGAAGTGAAATGAAGTGCTCGTTTAAGAAAAAATAAGGTAGTATTTTTACGTGCTGATTCAGGGCTGAGCCAGGCTATAATAATATTACATTAGGCCTACTTGTATTACTAATCCTAATATAAGGAGAACACACAAGACCTTTCTTTATATTCCAATGTCTCAACTCTGACAACACTAGATATCTTTATAGCTCTGACTAATAATGACAGGTGTCTGATCATTAGTTAGTTACACATCTCTCGTCTATCAAGCTGCATTTAATGACATTTATATCTGTCTCTGAGAGTGCACAAATGGAACCAAATGGACTCCAACACTCAGTTACAGTCAGACCTTCTAAAGGTCCATCATTTAGCAGGGGACCCCCTGGCTGGAACTCAATGACCTATGGTGGTCTGGGTCTCCCAGACTGCACTGGTTTATGTGAAATCTGCATGACATTATTACACTGTGAACATTTACATCCACTTAAATGTTCACATATCAGATATAAATGACTCTCCTCAGAGCTACAGGTGTTAGGACTCTCCCCGGGTTGGTACAAGTACAATTATATTCACTATTGTGACATTAAAACACATTTTAGTCACACCAGTGGATATTTGTCTCATAGAGTTATGATGCAAACCGACATGCAATACAACGACCGACCGATAGGGGCGCTTAGTGGAGAGCATATGGCGGAAAAGTGTCAAACTGTGTCCACTGATGTTTAAAATGTGTTTTATCTAACTATGACGAAGTTAATGGTATTTCTACCAACCCGGGGAGAGTCCTAACATCTGTAGCTCTGTGGAGAGAGCTTTATATTAGAAACATGAACATGTATGTAGATGTGAGGGATTCACATGTATGATGTCAGTAAATCAGGCTGAAGTTCCTCCATGACTGACATTACTTAACATGAAACCAAACCAAATTTGGTTTATTTTTACGCTCTCAAGTTGTTTAACCAGATGTAGTTCTGGTTAACCAACTTAGCTGTGGCCTGGGGACCACCTGGAACCCTCTCAGGGACCACCTGGAACCCTCTCAGGGACCACCTGGAACCCTCTGAGGGACCACCTGGAACCCTCTCAGGGACCACCTGGAACCCTCTGAGGGACCACCTGGAACCCTCTCAGGGACCACCTGGAACCCTCTGAGGGACCACCTGGAACCCTCTCAGGGACCACCTGGAACCCTCTCAGGGACCACCTGGAACCCTCTCAGGGACCCCCTGGCTGGAACCCTCTCAGGGACCACCTGGAACCCTCTGAGGGACCACCTGGAACCCTCTCAGGGACCACCTGGAACCCTCTCAGGGACCACCTGGAACCCTCTCAGGGACCACTGGTTGAAAACCACTGCTTTATAATGATCAGGTTCATGTCTCATGATGGAGCTACAGCAGGGTTGCCACAACGGGCGAGAGAAATGAGCAATAAGACACGTCCACGAATACAAGACCAGCTCGATCACACCCGTGTGAAGTGAGCGGCGCTCTTAATCATATCTATTATTATGTTATATCATGAATAGGTGAGTTGATGTGATTAGGGTTAGCCGATTCATTTCATCATTCTCATGTAGGCTACATTGTCCCTTCACTGTCAATAACATTACAATAACATAACATAACAAAATAAGAAATGTGGAATTAAATGTGGTAGTTTTTGATTTCTTTAAGAACGCAGATCTGGTAGGTCAAACAACAACATGATGTAGAAATGTGTGGAATCACTGGTTTAAATGGCATTAGGAAATAACAGCAAATAAACAACTACAATATAGAAACATTAAGACCAAATAAACACTCTATTTAGTCAGACACATACAGAAACACAACTAGCGGCTACCAATGAGTATCTATAATTAATAATAATTACCAATAGTTAATATTTAGTTAGTATTTGTCTATAATAATATTTGTTGGTGAATAATAGAGCAGGTGAATCCAAAGCGCTTATAACTGTCTAAAAGCCCAGACATGGCAACACGCAGCAGAGCGGACGACCCGGAAGTGAAAGCTCTTGGGACGGAGCAGTACTTCCGCTTCCGCTTTGTGTCGCTTCAGCTTTAAGTTGTTTCTTCATTTCTCTCATTATAAAACAAAACAACAATTAATTAATACATAATAAACACACTGTGATTAATGCAGGAATAAACATCCGGGCAGATCTTTAACGGAGGTTTAGTTCCCACCGGAACGTTTGATGCGACACTAGCAGCCCGGACGACAACAAAACAAAAGGCCTGAAGATCTGCGATCCGATCTGCAAAACCACAGACAGACAGACAGACAGACAGGCCCGAGACACAGACAGACAGACAGACAGACAGACAGACACACAGACAGACAGACAGACAGGTAGAGAGTGAGACACACAGACAGACAGTAGATAGACAGACAGACAGGTGTAGAGTGAGACAGATCATCATTAGACTACAGCAGTGAGACAGTTGGAACGGTAAGACACCCCCCCCCCACTGTATAACATATTGTATTATGTTTATATTGTATTATTTTATACCTGTTTGTGCAGCAGCATGCTGTATATGACTGTTGTATTAGTATATAGTACTGTATAACACTACTATTGTAATAGTAGTATTACTGTTATAATGCTTACTGTTTTGTTAATATATTTGTGTGTTATTTCATGTGCAGATGAGTTATAAAGGGTTGATTGATTGACAGTGGTTGGTAAATGGTGCATTTATACATCATCTTTATCCAAGGTGCTTTCCATAGCTTGCAAAAGCAAAATAAATGTTTAGTTTTGCGGTCTGTACGGCTAAAATGTTCTCAAATTGTTGTCCTCTGGGCTGAAATACTGAATAAATAGTGGTAGTGGGCCCTGGTGTCAAAAGGGTTGAAAACCACTGCTGTTCAGGAAAACATGTGGTATATTTTGGCAGTGATGTTGATCACCTGCATCCAAAAACACAATTTTAGAAGCATTTGGAAGCATCAGTGTAGTACTGCATCCTGTACAGAGGTTGACACTAAGGTCTCGGAGACACTTGCCCATCGGGCAAGTGCAAGTCAGATTCTACTTGCCCTCAGCTCATGGTCACTTGCCCCCCCAAAATATATTGTAAATTTTGCAGATGTAACTCTTGAGAACGTAAAAATGAAACCAAATGGACTAGTGATAGACCGATTATCGGCCACGGCCGATTATCAAATTCGATATTCATGATTTTATTAATAATCGGTATCGGTGCTCAAAATAAATAATCGAAAAAAGAGCAGCCGATTATTTGTATTTATTATAAATGTTCAAAAATGGTACATCAACCACTTTCATTGAAGATCCGGTAGATTGTGGTGGTAAGGAGATATATAGCTGTGTGTCTCTGACTCTATCACCTCATGTATTTATGGATTTATCCAAATTATCCAAAATGTATTTTATCTTTTTCTTTTATGTCTGAAGCTCTGTGCCTGTACTTGAATTAAAAAGGTGCATGTGATGGAGGGGAAACTGAAACACTTTAGCTGCTTCCGCACTTTTATTCTATTAAAGTAAATAATAATCGTATCGGCTGATATCGGCTATCGGCCTTTTTGATGTTCCACTAATCGGTGATCGGAAACATCGGCCAAAAGTCTGATCAGTCGATGACCCTTGCAGGTCCATTTGGTTTCATTTTTACACTCTCAAGAGTTAAAATTCATCATCTTAATTAGCCCAGGTCTACACAACTAGAGAATGTAGTAGATTAATGGTCATTTTGATGTTTTGTTTTGTTTCCCAAATCCAGCCTGGAATTGTGGATATCTAGAAAGCAGGGAAAGACACAGAGGCAGAGTGCAATGACTGCCTTCAAGACTAATTTATCTTGTGTTGTGTTATAGTGCTCCAAGTTGCACACTTGCCCGATCGGGCAACCAGGTAGCAGTCTTCACTTGCCCCACCATTCTTTTTTACTTGCCCCGGGCAAGCCGGCAAGTGTTAGTGTTGTAGTGTGCATCATGTATAGTGAAGATAATGCACCAGGGAAAAGCTAATTCATGTAGTTTGGCCTCTGACAGTAACAGCAATGGCAAAGCTGTCATTTCTGTGTCTGTATTTTCCATTTGCATCTTTTAAATGGTTGAATCTCATGCCATTATCTGGTGCTTTTGATTTTTTATTTACTGATCTGTTTGCAGAAAAATCTGCAAACAGATCAGTTTGCAAAGTTTGCAAAGTTTTCAGAGGAGTAATTGTGTCAATTTCCCTCAGATACATGAATTTGAATATATACATATTACACATTATAACCATATAAAGTGAAATAGGACTTAAATATGGAAATTTGTAAAACTGACCAAATCTATGACTCCTCCTAACTCCTCTGAAGTGGGGACTCATCTAAAATCTAGAAGACCCTCCCTGTGTGAAAATGAAAATGTTTACGCTCTCAAAGAGTTAAAATATTCATCATCTGAATTAGCCAGGGAATGTAAACGAATGGTCATGTTTGCCTGTTTTGTTTCCCAAATCCAGCCTGGAATTGTGGGAAAAAAAAAAAAAAAGAATAAATAGAGGTCCCTGGTATCTAAATGGTTGATCTTACTTTTATCTTGAAATTAAATAAATATTGCACAGACTTTAGTTCAGCCTTTAGCCTTGGCCCTCTACAATATTTTATGGATCTCATTTGGCCAGCCCTGCATTAGAATGAAACCTATTTACATCAGTGTTTGAATGGTGATTAATGGTGATTACATGCATGTCTGTGCGTGTGCGTGTGTGTGCGCGCGTGCGCACATGCACGCATGCTTGTGTGTGTGTGTTCCAGATGTCCAGTTTCCCAGCCCTCCAGACCCAGATGGCCAGTGTGATGGAGACTCTGGTCCATGCAGCAGTAGCAGAGCTTGGTAAACTGGTGGAGGACTCCACTGTGTTTGTCTTCCACCTGCAGCTGTCTGGAGGAGACGATGGAGGACAAGGAGGACAGGATCAGGAGGAGCTGAGAGACAAGCTGCAGACTGAGAGCCGCATGAAGATGGTAAGGAACCCTAACCCCTAAACCCTAACCCCTAAACCCTAACCCTAGGACCAGGAGGAGCTGAGGGACAAGCTTCAGACGGAGAGCAGGATGAAGATGGTAAGGAACCCTAACCCTAACCCTCTGCCCTTTAAACCCTAACCCTAACCCCTAAACCTAACCCTAACAACCCTAACCCTAACCCTAGGACCAGGAGGAGCTGAGGGACAAGCTGCAGACAGAGAGCAGGATGAAGATGGTAAGGAACACTAACCCCTAAACCCTGACCCCTAAACCCTAACCCCTAAACCCTAACCCTAGGATCAGGAGGAGCTGAGGGACAAGCTGCAGACCGAGAGCCGCATGAAGAGGTAAGGAACCCTAACCCTAAACCCTAAACCCTAACCCTAGGATCAGGAGGAGCTGAGGGACAAGCTGCAGACAGAGAGCAGGATGAAGATGGTAAGGAACACTAACCCCTAAACCCTAACCCTAACCCTAACCAAATGGCTCTAGTAACCACATATTCAACATTAAGCAAAATAGCTAGCTTAAGGATCAAAAGAAACTTTGCAAGAAGGGCAGAAGATCCACTAGAGGGGTACAAAGTAATACCCGCCTACAGAAAAAATAAAAACTTAAAAGATTACCTAGTCCACAGCAAACTCAAAGGAACAAACAGAACCCTCCCTAAAAGCCCAGATTACTTTAAACCCAAACCACTAGTGAAAAATAGATCAACGAAAATCATGATAGGGATAAAACAAAACATTACAGCGGCCACAAAAAACTGTGTCTATCTAATCACATGTAACAAATGTAATCTACAATATGTAGGGGAAACCAGGAACACAATAGCGGATAGACTTAACCAACATAGATATAACATAAAGAATGCCAAAGAGATAATAGTAGAACATTTTATGGGACATGGAATTGTAGCAATGGAAGTGTGTGGATTAGAATCAAATCAAACATGGACAGAGGGGGAGAGGAAGTTTGCAGAAAAACAATGGATTTTAAAACTTAATACAACATTCCCACAGGGTTTAAACCACTATGAAAGATAATTAAGATTATTTATCTCAGACCTATAGACTCCTTCAACAAAGATGGCGAATGCAAACATTCTCTGTATTGTACTCCTACATAATGTTGTAAGATACAAAACATTGAAGTCTTTTACCACAAACCTGAACCCTAACCTAAGCTGCAGACTGAGAGCAGGATGGAGATGGTAAGGACCAGGGAACACAGAACACACTAGGGATGCTGGCCTGGAAGGGAATATTTGAACCTACAGATCAAAATGACCATTAATCTTCTACATTCTCTAGTTGTGTAGACTTGGGATAATTCACATGATGAATAGTTTTAACTCTTGAGAGTGTAAACATGAAACCAAATGGACCCGCAAGGGTCCATTTGGTTTCATGTTTACGCTCTCAAAGAGTTACATCTGGTTAACCAACTGTTCATCATTTAACCTGGTTAAAAACCACTGTCATAGGAGGAAAAATGATGACAAATGAGGGTTTTATCTCTGGCGCATGTCAACCAATTTCACCCCAACTCACCAGCTAAGAAGCACTAGATTTTCCTACAGGAGTTTTTCACTAATTTTGGCACTAGGGGGGTCCGAAAAAAGGCTAAATATAGTGACAAATGCGACAAGTTGGCAACACGTTTATTCCTTCTTCATTCAGATCCCTCTTACAGTCATGGCTGCACATAAACATCTAACAACTCCAAGGCCCAGAATCTCGTCACCACTAAACCCCTTATCTCTTAACTTCTTTGTCTTTTAACACTATTATTAAAAAACATTTTCAGTTGTTAAAATGGCCAGTCTACAAGCTCACAACATGTCAATAGATTGGCACATTGAACTATTTCCGAAAAGCTTTTCAAAATAGTAACAAAGGCAAAGAGGTTTGGGATAAGGTGTTTAGCATGAGGCGAAAATGCTCCCAAATGTCTGCAAAAATAAGTTGAAATTGACAAAAGTATTTGGTGTCTCAAATTCTTTATTAAACTAATAATAGTACAGGAACTTTGTTTTTAATCAGATCTTAATATTACATTTTAAATAATATTTTACACAGAAAATGCTGTAACAACAAGTTTTGACACCCTTTTAGATTTGCTAAGAATACATGAATTTCAAGCAGGTCATTCACCTTGAGTTTAGGTGACAACAGTAATCAGTTTAAATGGATCAAACACCTCACTCTGCTGTTGTGATAAAGATAAAAGCATAGACATTATCAAGGCTACAAGTTCATCTCCAGAGTCCTTCTTGTTCCTCTATCCACTGAGTGAAATGTTATAAAGAAGTTTGGAAGGTTGGCTACCATAGTATGGTAGCCAACCTTCCAAGAAGTGGCTGTGAGAGAATTATGGATGAAAGAATGCAGCAAAGGATAACTGCTAAACAGATTGAATCTGACCTTCAGACACAAGGTACAATCATTTCAACTTGTACCATCTGTCACCAGATCTATGCAGGATCTATGGTAGGAGACATTACACAAGAAAGCCTAGTTTACCAAAACACACCTGAACAAGCCGAAATCCTTCTGGGAAAATGTCCTGTGGACAGATCAATTGAAGCTTTTTGGTAAATCACATTGACTATATTTACACTATTTGGTCAGCAATGAGTCCAGATCTCAATCCCATTGAACATCTGGTTAAATGATCTGAAAATGGCAGTTGGAAGAACTCACCCTTCTAATCTGGGTCAACCTGGGCGGTTTGCAATAGAAGAAAACCTATAGAAGAGTGGTCCAAACTGCATCTGATTGAAACCTATAGAAGAGTGGTCCAAACTGCATCTGATTGAAACCTATAGAAGAGTGGTCCAAACTGCATCTGATTGAAACCTATAGAAGAGTGGTCCAAACTGCATCTGATTGAAACCTATAGAAGAGTGGTCCAAACTGCATCTCACTGAAACCTATAGAAGAGTGGTCCAAACTGCCATAGAAAGGTGTAGGATCTCATTGAAACCTATAGAAGAGTGGTCCAAACTGCATCTCACTGAAACCTATAGAAGAGTGGTCCAAACTGCATCTCACTGAAACCTATTGAAGAGTGGTCCAAAGTGCCATAGAGAGGTGTATCTCATTAGGAAGCTGCTAATATTGGAAATTAAATCTTGAAAAGTTAAACATTCTTAGAGGTCAGAAGAACTGGCTGTAATAATATACATGTAGTCCTGTGTTCACCACCAGAGGGGGCTGAAGCACTACACTTGGTTGGTAATGTCTGCTCTATCAGACACCTAAACTACTTGGAATTCTTTTTTCTGTTTTGAAAGACATTTTTTTACTAGTGTGTGACTGTAGTTTGGATTGTCAAATTATTAAAAAAAATGTTCTTCAAAATACTGGTCCAGAAGTTTAATTTTACAAATTGTACAAATGCAACCAAATGAACCCGTTAAGGTTCATTTGGTTCCATTTGTACGCTGTCAGAAGAAAAAGAAGCGTTTAAAGAAATCCATTAACATGTTGAAAATGGGTGGACTTCCCCTTTAATGAGTGACGGGTGATGTTGTTGCTCTAATGTTCTATAGACACTGTTTGCCTCCATCATAGAGACTGTGTTGTTGTTCTATAGACACTGTTTGCCTCCATCATAGAGACTGTGTTGTTGTTCTATAGACACTGTTTGCCTCCATCATAGAGACTGTGTTGTTGTTGTTCTATAGACACTGTTTGCCTCCATCATAGAGACTGTGTTGTTGTTGTTCTATAGACACTGTTTGCCTCCATCATAGAGACTGTGTTGTTGTTGTTCTATTAGACACTGTTTGCCTCCATCATAGAGACTGTGTTGTTGTTGTTCTATAGACACTGTTTGCCTCCATCATAGAGACTGTGTTGTTGTTCTATTAGACACTGTTTGCCTCCATCATAGAGACTGTGTTGTTGTTGTTCTATTAGACACTGTTTGCCTCCATCATAGAGACTGTGTTGTTGTTCTATAGACACTGTTTGCCTCCATCATAGAGACTGTGTTGTTGTTGTTCTATTAGACACTGTTTGCCTCCATCATAGAGACTGTGTTGTTGTTGTTCTATTAGACACTGTTTGCCTCCATCATAGAGACTGTGTTGTTGTTCTATAGACACTGTTTGCCTCCATCATAGAGACTGTGTTGTTGTTGTTGTTGTTCTATACAGTAGACACTGTTTGCCTCCATCATAGAGACTGTGTTGTTGTTGTTCTATAGACACTGTTTGCCTCCATCATAGAGACTGTGTTGTTGTTGTTCTATAGACACTGTTTGCCTCCATCATAGAGACTGTGGTGTTGTTGTTCTATAGACACTGTTTGCCTCCATCATGGAGACGTTGGGGAACGAGGCTCTAGGGAAGATGATGAAGATCGTTGATGATGCCAAAGTTCTGATGGACTTTGAGGAGTCCAGAGGATCCAAGAAGAAGAAACCTCTGACCAGCGTTCTGAACATCCTGTCTGATGGCGTGGGTGAGTCTGTCTGTCTGTCTGTCTGTCTGTCTGTCTGTCTGTCTGTCTGTCTGTCTGTCTGTCTGTCTGTCTGTCTGTCTGTCTGCCTGCCTGTCTGTCTGTCTGTCTGTCTGTCTGTCTGGAGCAACGTTAGCTCTGATCACCAGTAAAATATAAATGCTTCAGTCATACGGTCTGGAGCAACGTTAGCTCTGATCACCAGTAAAATATAAATGCTTCAGTCATACGGTCTGGAGCAACGTTAGCTCTGATCACCAGTAAAATATAAATGCTTCAGTCATACGGTCTGGAGCAACGTTAGCTCTGATCACCAGTAAAATATAAATGCTTCAGTCATACGGTCTGGAGCAACGTTAGCTCTGATCACCAGTAAAGTATAAATGCTTCAGTCATACGGTCTGGAGCAACGTTAGCTCTGATCACCAGTAAAATATAAATGCTTCAGTCATACGGTCTGGAGCAACGTTAGCTCTGATCACCAGTAAAGTATAAATGCTTCAGTCATACGGTCTGGAGCAACGTTAGCTCTGATCACCAGTAAAGTATAAATGCTTCAGTCATACGGTCTGGAGCAACGTTAGCTCTGATCACCAGTAAAATATAAATGCTTCAGTCATACGGTCTGGAGCAACGTTAGCTCTGATCACCAGTAAAGTATAAATGCTTCAGTCATACGGTCTGGAGCAACGTTAGCTCTGATCACCAGTAAAATATAAATGCTTCAGTCATACGGTCTGGAGCAACGTTAGCTCTGATCACCAGTAAAATATAAATGCTTCAGTCATACGGTCTGGAGCAACGTTAGCTCTGATCACCAGTAAAATATAAATGCTTCAGTCATACGGTCTGGAGCAACGTTAGCTCTGATCACCAGTAAAATATAAATGCTTCAGTCATACGGTCTGGAGCAACGTTAGCTCTGATCACCAGTAAAATATAAATGCTTCAGTCATACGGTCTGGAGCAACGTTAGCTCTGATCACCAGTAAAATATAAATGCTTCAGTCATACGGTCTGGAGCAACGTTAGCTCTGATCACCAGTAAAATATAAATGCTTCAGTCATACGGTCTGGAGCAACGTTAGCTCTGATCACCAGTAAAATATAAATGCTTCAGTCATACGGTCTGGAGCAACGTTAGCTCTGATCACCAGTAAAATATAAATGCTTCAGTCATACAGTCTGTTCCTGCTTCTCTTCATTATACTTAAACATTACATTCAACACTCTGTGTGCGTTTGCAGTAGAGCTACGTCACGCTTATCATTATCAAATAATAGTTATGACCATGGGTGTAGTGTCAGGGGGACGCAGGGGGACGGCGTCCCTCCACTTCTCACATCTAGAATATTTTTGGGACAAAAGTAGGCCTATGTTTTTGTCTTGTCATTTACTTTTGTGGATACAATTAGGCATTGTAAACAATCTTTGTCAATATGCTATACTTGTTTTAATAGCGTGTCTGTGTGTGTGTGTGTTGCGCAGGTGCACGCAAATGCGCATGCAAGTGCAAGTGTGTCTTAAAGGGGAATTCCACTCATTTTCAATATTTTACTATTTCATTAATATACCTTAGAGATGTTGTGTGGGCATGGTAAAAAAAAAAAAAAGTTAATGAGTTTCCTTCTTTCTGAGAGTGTACAAATGGATCCAAATGAACCCGCTAGGGTTTGGTTCACATTTGTACACTCTCAGAAAAATAATAAAAACGGGCGGAATTCCCCTTTAAGAGGCGTCCCCCCACTTTTAAAATTCCCACTACAACACTGGTTATGACCGATGCCATTTAGGTTGATCTACGTCTCTCTACGTTGCTCACCGTCGCTGGTTTGATACGATCCCAATGATAACGTCAGTGAGCAGTGATCGCTTCCTTCTAGCTGAAGGACCCAAATAAGAGACGGACCAACCCGGAACAGGAAGTGTGTCGCCAACTAAGTTGTCTGACGGGAAACATGGACCGAAATATGAAATATGACTTTAGATGAAAATGGCTGGCACTAGCTACCTAAAAGAATATGAAAAAGTGCTGTCATGAGTATTAGTTGCATATGTGAGGTGATGATGTGTTAGTTTCTATACAACATGTGGAATGATGATGTGTTTGACCTTTGACCCAGAAGCTGAACACTGCTATGGGGGAAGTACTCCAACGTCCACACAGCTAGACGGACTGGAGGTACACACACACACACACACACACACACACACACACACACACACACACACACACACACACACACACACACACACACACACACACACACACACAGCTAGACGGGCTGGGAGAGGTACACACACACACGCACACACACGCACACGCGCACAGACACACACACACACACACACACACACACACACACACACACACACACACACACACACACACAACTATGTAAAATTTACTATATTGTTTTAATTAGTCACCTTTACAACACGGTATGGCGTATAGCAGGGGTTTTCAACCTTTTTCATCCCAGGGACCACCATTTACTCAGGATTTGAGCCACAGACCACCATTTGAGGATATTTTAGCCCCACAGACCCCAAATCTAAAGATTTATTTTGCTTTTGTCCACAATTCCAGGCTGGATTTGGGAAACAAAACAAGCAAAACATACAGTACATTCCAAAATGGCTAATTCAGATGATGAATATTTTAACTCTTGAGAGTGTGAAAATGAAACCAAATGGACCCGCAAGGGTCCATTTGGTTTCATTTTCACACTGAAGAGTTACATCTGGTTAACCAACTTAGCTGAGGACCACCTGGAACCCTCTCAAGGACCACTGGTGGTCCCCGGACCACCTGTTGAAAACCCCTGGCTTATAGAGGTCAGACATTCCTGGAATGAGTAACAGTGATAAACACATGAAACCTCAAAATGTTGCTTTGAGGCAGATGTGAAGATACTGTATGGTTCATAAACAAACCTCTCTGTTCACATTCTGTTTCCATTGGAAATGAACCTTCTACAGTACCTGCCTGTAGAGTCAAGACGCAAAGCCAGTTGGACTCTCTAAGCTTTCAATAGCTAAAACTATAGCTTAGATCAGTGGTTTTGTCAACCATTTTCTTAGGGCCACGACTTATTCTGCATTTTATCCAGGGATCACCATGTGATGCTGAGTTTAGTCCCCCGGACACAAAAGCAAGGCTTTTCAAGATTTTGTCCACAGTTTAGGACAGATAACTGTGAAAATGTTGTTATAAATCCCCATTGTTCTCCATGTGTGTCTCAGTTGGTCACTGAGGATGGAGGTCTTGGAGATCTGGACGCTCCGTTCGTTCTGGCGGTCAGCATCAAAGACGAACATGGAAACATCGATCTGGACGCCATCGCCGAGAGTGAGTCTGTCATCATCTATCATCTATCACTATGATAAACATACTGACGCTATCGCTGAGAGTGAGTCTGTTATCATCTGATAAACCATGATAAACATACTACAGTTACCATGATAAACATACTACAGTTACCATGATAAACATACTACAGTTACCATGATAAACATACTACAGTTACCATGATAAACATACTACAGTTACCATGATAAACATACTACAGTTACCATGATAAACATACTACAGTTATCATGATAAACATACTACAGTTAACATCTATCACCATGGTAAACATATACTACAGTTTTACTGTAAAAGTTCACTTTTGTTGGTGCAGTTTGAGCTAAAGGAGAATTACTGTACACCCATTTTCCAAATTTTCCTGAGAGGGGTCTGAAAGAAAAATCATTATCAAGGTGAAATACATATTGATGATGTCATCAGATGTATTTCACCATGTTAATGATTTTTTTCAGATCTATTCTTAGGAAATACAAGAATAAATGGATTCCCTGTTTCTAAAATGAACGGGGAATTCATTTCAGGAACATGGGTGATGTTACAAGTAGGTGAAAATGTTGAAAATGGGTGAAAGTAAAATATTTCACCCTAAAGATGGCATATATTCATACATGGAGGACCACTGACTGCCATAGAAACATATATTCATACATGGAGGACCACTGACTGCCATAGAAACATATATTCATACATGGAGGACCACTGACTGCCATAGAAACATATATTCATACATGGAGGACCACTGACTGCCATAGAAACATATATTCATACATGGAGGACCACTGACTGCCATAGAAACATATATTCATACATGGAGGACCACTGACTGCCATAGAAACATATATTCATACATGGAGGACCACTGACTGCCATAGAAACATATATTCATACATGGAGGACCACTGACTGCCATAGAAACATATATTCATACATGGAGGACCACTGACTGCCATAGAAACATATATTCATACATGGAGGACCACTGACTGCCATAGAAACATATATTCATACATGGAGGACCACTGACTGCCATAGAAACATATATTCATACATGGAGGACCACTGACTGCCATAGAAACATATATTCATACATGGAGGACCACTGACTGCCATAGAAACATATATTCATACATGGAGGACCACTGACTGCCATAGAAACATATATTCATACATGGAGGACCACTGACTGCCATAGAAACATATATTCATACATGGAGGACCACTGACTGCCATAGAAACATATATTCATACATGGAGGACCACTGACTGCCATAGAAACATATATTCATACATGGAGGACCACTGACTGCCATAGAAACATATATTCATACATGGAGGACCACTGACTGCCATAGAAACATATATTCATACATGGAGGACCACTGACTGCCATAGAAACATGAGTATTTAGTAAGCAGGGGTTGACACTAAGGTCTCTGAGCCACTTGCCCATCGGGCAAGTGCAAGGTTGTACTTGCCCTCAGCTCATGGTCACTTACCCCCCAGCTTCCAGGTGGTCCCCAGTTAAGTTGGTTAACCAGATGTAACTCTTGAGAACGTAAAAATGAAACCAAATGGACCCTTGCGGGTCCATTTGGTTTCATGTTTACACTCTCAAGAGTTAAATTAATCATCTTAATTAGCCCCAGGTCTACACAACTAGAGAATGTAGAAGATTAATGGTCATTTTGATCTGTATATTAATTTGCCTGTTTTGTTTCCCAAATCCAGCCTGGAATTGTGAATATCTAGAAAGCAGTGAAAGACACAGAGGCAGAGTGCAATGACTGCCTTCAAGACACATTTATCTTGTGTTGTGTTATAGTGCACTAAGTTGCACACTTGCCCGATCGGGCAACCAGGTAGCAGTCTTCACTTGCCCCACCATTTTTTTTTTACTTGCCCCGGGCAAGTGGGCAAGTGTTAGTGTCAAGCCCTGAGAAGAGTTGACAAAGCCCCTCCCTCCCTAACTCCTCCCCCTCTCCTCCTGGACCAATAGGAGCAGCCGTGGAGGCGTCTGACTCAGAGGACGGCCACGCCTCCTCGTCCTCAGATGACCTGTGTCCGGTGACGGGCGGTCGTCACATGGTGGACCCCCGGGAGCGAGAGGACCCCACCTATAACCCTGCTCTGGGAGACGAGGTTCTGGGGGGAGCGGGGGGGCAGCGCTACTCTATCTGCTCACAGTGTGGAAAGAGCTTCAGAAAGAACCCAGGTACCCACCTCACCCCTGCCCCCCTGACACACCTGACCCACCTCACCCCTGCCCCTAACACACAGGTGTTACTGTTACCCCTGCCCCAGAAACACCCAGGTACCCACCTCACCCCTGCCCCCAACACACCTGACCCACCTCACCCCTGCCCCTAACACACAGGTGTTACCCTGACCCACCTCACCCCTGCCCCTAACACACAGGTGTTACCCTGACCCACCTCACCCCTGTTACCCTGACCCACCTCACCCCTGTTACCCTGACCCGCCTCACCCCTGCCCCTAACACACCTGACCAACCTCACCCCTGTTACCCCAACCCACCTCACCCCTGCCCCGGGGGCATGGGTGTCACCCTGACCCACCTCACCCCTGCCCCCAACACACAGGTGTTACTGTTACCCCAACCCACCTCACCCCTGCCCCTAACACACAGGTGTTACCCTGACCCACCTCACCCCTGCCCCTAACACACAGGTGTTACTGTTACCTCAACCCACCTCACCCCTGCCCCAGTGCTGTGAGCTTGTAGATCATGAAATGCAGTGTAAATTGACTTCCTGTTGTTGTGCTTCTGCTTCCTGTTTCCAAAGGAGGGAACTCTGCTGCAGCTAAAGCTGCTGCAGCCGCTGCAGCTCTGATGCTGCGACCTCCTCCCATGATGCAACAGCAGCCGCAGCAGGCGCAGAAACCTGAGAAACCTTTCACCTGTGAGGTCAGTTTATATTAGATCTATAGATCTATACCCTTTATTTATAGATCTATAGACCTTTTACCTGTGAGGTGAGTTTATTATAGATCTATAGATCTAACCTGAGAAACCTTTCACCTGTGAGGTCAGTTTATATTAGATCTATAGATCTACCTGTGAGGTCAGTTTATTATAGATCTATAGATCTAACCTGAGAAACCTTTTACCTGTGAGGTGAGTTTATATTAGATCTATAGATCTAACCTGAGAAACCTTTTACCTGTGAGGTGAGTTTATATTAGATCTATAGATCTAACCTGAGAAACCTTTAGTTTATTATAGATCTATAGATCTAACCTGAGAAACCTTTCACCTGTGAGGTCAGTTTATATTAAATCTATAGATCTAACCTGAGAAACCTTTAGTTTATTATAGATCTATAGATCTAACCTGAGAAACCCTTTACCTGTGAGGTGAGTTTATTATAGATCTATAGATCTAACCTGAGAAACCTTTAGTTTATTATAGATCTATAAATCTAACCTGAGAAACCCTTTACCTGTGAGGTGAGTTTATATTAGATCTATAGATCTAACCTGAGAAACCTTTCACCTGTGAGGTGAGTTTATATTAGATCTATAGATCTAACCTGAGAAACCTTTAGTTTATTATAGATCTATAGATCTAACCTGAGAAACCCTTTACCTGTGAGGTCAGTTTATATTAGATCTATAGATCTAACCTGAGAAACCTTTAGTTTATTATAGATCTATAGATCTAACCTGAGAAACCTTTCACCTGTGAGGTCAGTTTATATTAAATCTATAGATCTAACCTGAGAAACCTTTAGTTTATTATAGATCTATAGATCTAACCTGAGAAACCCTTTACCTGTGAGGTCAGTTTATATTAGATCTATAGATCTAACCTGAGAAACCTTTAGTTTATTATAGATCTATAGATCTAACCTGAGAAACCCTTTACCTGTGAGGTCAGTTTATATTAGATCTATAGATCTAACCTGAGAAACCTTTAGTTTATTATAGATCTATAGATCTAACCTGAGAAACCTTTTACCTGTGAGGTCAGTTTATATTAGATCTATAGATCTAACCTGAGAAACCTTTAGTTTATTATAGATCTATAGATCTAACCTGAGAAACCCTTTACCTGTGAGGTCAGTTTATATTAGATCTATAGATCTAACCTGAGAAACCTTTAGTTTATTATAGATCTATAGATCTAACCTGAGAAACCCTTTACCTGTGAGGTCAGTTTATATTAGATCTATAGATCTAACCTGAGAAACCTTTAGTTTATTATAGATCTATAGATCTAACCTGAGAAACCCTTTACCTGTGAGGTCAGTTTATATTAGATCTATAGATCTAACCTGAGAAACCTTTAGTTTATTATAGATCTATAGATCTAACCTGAGAAACCCTTTACCTGTGAGGTCAGTTTATATTAGATCTGTCTCGTGAACACCTGCTATTTTTCAGGAAAATCTTTTTCTTCTATGATCCTCACCAACTGCTGAGTTAATTGAGGAAGTAAATGAGACTGAGTTGAGGAAATAAAACAATTAGTTGCATTCATTTCTTATCATGGTGTGTGTAATATACCAGAGGGCCAGTTCTAATACTAATTCAGTATCATCCTGCGGGCCAAAGATAATTCATTCATGGGCCTGATCTGGCCCCCGGGCCTTGAGTTTGACATATGTGGTCTAGAACCTACAGGATGGTGACAGCTGAGATGGGTGTAATGGATAAGAGCGGCTCCCTTATTGTTTCTCTGGTCCTTCCACAGGTGTGCCATAAGCAGGGTCTTATTGTTTCTCTGGTCCTTCCACAGGTGTGCCATAAGCAGGGTCTTATTGTTTCTCTGGTCCTTCCACAGGTGTGCCATAAGCAGTGTCTTATTGTTTCTCTGATCCTTCCACAGGTGTGCCATAAGCAGGGTCTTATTGTTTCTCTGGTCCTTCCACAGGTGTGCCATAAGCAGGGTCTTATTGTTTCTCTGGTCCTTCCACAGGTGTGCCATAAGCAGGGTCTTATTGTTTCTCTGGTCCTTCCACAGGTGTGCCATAAGCAGGGTCTTATTGTTTCTGTTCTCCTTCCACAGGTGTGCCATAAGCAGGGTCTTATTGTTTCTCTGGTCCTTCCACAGGTGTGCCATAAGCAGGGTCTTATTGTTTCTCTGGTCCCTCCACAGGTGTGCCATAAGCAGGGTCTTATTGTTTCTGTTCTCCTTCCACAGGTGTGCCATAAGCAGGGTCTTATTGTTTCTGTTCTCCTTCCACAGGTGTGCCATAAGCAGGGTCTTATTGTTTCTGTTCTCCTTCCACAGGTGTGCCACAAGCAGGGTCTTATTGTTTCTCTGGTCCATAAGCAGGGTCTTATTGTTTCTCTGGTCCATAAGCAGGGTCTTATTGTTTCTCTGGTCCTTCCACAGGTGTGCCATAAGCAGGGTCTTATTGTTTCTCTGGTCCTTCCACAGGTGTGCCATAAGCAGGGTCTTATTGTTTCTCTGGTCCTTCCACAGGTGTGCCATAAGCAGGGTCTTATTGTTTCTCTGGTCCTTCCACAGGTGTGCCATAAGCAGGGTCTTATTGTTTCTGTTCTCCTTCCACAGGTGTGCCATAAGCAGGGTCTTATTGTTTCTCTGGTCCATAAGCAGGGTCTGATTGTTTCTCTGGTCCTTCAACAGGTGTGCCATAAGCAGGGTCTTATTGTTTCTGTTCTCCTTCCACAGGTGTGCCATAAGCAGGGTCTTATTGTTTCTCTGGTCCATAAGCAGGGTCTTATTGTTTCTCTGGTCCTTCCACAGGTGTGCCATAAGCAGGGTCTTATTGTTTCTCTTGTCCTTCCACAGGTGTGCCATAAGCAGGGTCTTATTGTTTCTGTTCTCCTTCCACAGGTGTGCCATAAGCAGGGTCTTATTGTTTCTCTGGTCCTTCCACAGGTGTGCCATAAGCAGGGTCTTATTGTTTCTCTGGTCCCTCCACAGGTGTGCCATAAGCAGGGTCTTATTGTTTCTCTGGTCCATAAGCAGGGTCTTATTGTTTCTCTGGTCCTTCCACAGGTGTGCCATAAGAAGTTCACCCACAAGCAGGGTCTTATTGTTTCTGTTCTCCTTCCACAGGTGTGCCATAAGCAGGGTCTTATTGTTTCTCTGGTCCCTCCACAGGTGTGCCATAAGCAGGGTCTTATTGTTTCTCTGGTCCATAAGCAGGGTCTTATTGTTTCTCTGGTCCATAAGCAGGGTCTTATTGTTTCTCTTGTCGTTTCACAGGTGTGCCATAAGCAGGGTCTTATTGTTTCTGTTCTCCCTCCACAGGTGTGCCATAAGCAGGGTCTTATTGTTTCTCTTGTCCCTCCACAGGTGTGCCATAAGCAGGGTCTTATTGTTTCTCTTGTCCTTCCACAGGTGTGCCATAAGAAGTTCACCCACAAGCAGGGTTTGTAGAACACTCTCTGACTCACACGGGAGAGAAACCCTTCGAGTGTCTGCAGTGTGGGAAATGTTTCTCCAAACACGCTCACCTGAAGGTCAGTTATCTGCTGTACATCCACCCTGACGTCTGTCTAGTAGAGTTCTCAACAGGCCTGAACAATGAGGCCCGGCCCTAACTGAGCCCTAACTGATCAGGCCCAAAGCCCGGCCCGGCCCGACCAATTAGCATAGATTTTAGGCCCGGCCCGGCCCTAAAATCTCGGGTCGGGTTGAGCATGGTCGGGTTTGGATTGAATTTGAGCACTCTACACTGAATAAAAGTGAAAATACCAATCAGCACCATCTTCATAAGAGGTGAATACACAGACAGACAGAACAGAATTGTTATTTTTATCATAATAATTCAATATATATAGTTTTTTTCATGGAGCCTTATAGGCCCGACCCAGCCCTACTGATCTACATACATCTACACCCTAAAGCCTAAAATGTCGGGTCGGGCCTAGTCGGGTTCGGGCAGAGTTTGAGAACTCTACTGTCTAGTCTAACTATGACTATGACCCTAACTATCTAACCCTAACCCTGACGTCTGTCTAGTCCAGGTGGTCCCCAGGTGGTCCCCAGGGGTCCACATGAGAAACAGAACATATCATGGAGCCTCAGGCCCAAAAGGCTGAACTAAATTCTTAGTAGGCCTAATATCCATTTTATTTCTATATACTGTAAAAAGCATTAGTTGTCATTGTTTTGACCAAACAGTGGCATGGGTTGTCAATCCCACGCAATTCATAGCAGAAAACCATCAGCGTGTATGACCTGTATGTAATAAACGTGCTTCAAAATAAAAGCAATGAAGTTTTAGTCAACACATAAGTACGTGTAAAATTAGAAATACGTTTTATTTTCTTAGGGGCCGCATTTGGCCCCCGGGCCGATGATTCTAAGTAATGCTAATATGCTAATGCCACCAATCCCCAGGCCCACAGTGCCGTGCATGCCGGTGACAAGCCGTTCGGCTGTGATGTGTGTGGGAGGAGCTTCAACCTGGAGACCAACCTGGCGCGGCATGCTGCCATCCACACCGGAGAGAAGATCTTCATCTGTGATGTGTGTGGGAAAGGATTCACCAGGCAGATTACACTGAAGGCTCACGAGCTCATTCATACAGGTACACACACACACACCTGTTATTCACACAGGTGTGACTGTTATACACAGGTATGACTGTTATTATACACAGGTGTGACTGTTATATACACAGGTGTGACTGTTATATACAGGTATGACTGTTATATACAGGTATGACTGTTATATACAGGTATGACTGTTAGTACACAGGTATGACTGTTATATATACAGGTGTGACTGTTATATACAGGTGTGACTGTTATATACAGGTATGACTGTTATATACACAGGTATGACTGTTATATACAGGTATGACTGTTATATATACAGGTATGACTGTTATATATACAGGTATGACTGTTATATACAGGTGTGACTGTTATATACACAGGTATGACTGTTATATACAGGTATGACTGTTATATATACAGGTATGACTGTTATATATACAGGTATGACTGTTATATACAGGTATGACTGTTATATACACAGGTATGACTGTTATATACAGGTATGACTGTTATATATACAGGTATGACTGTTATATATACAGGTGTGACTGTTATATACAGGTATGACTGTTATATACAGGTATGACTGTTATATATACAGGTATGACTGTTATATATACAGGTATGACTGTTATATACAGGTATGACTGTTATATATACAGGTATGACTGTTATATACACAGGTATGACTGTTATATATACAGGTGTGACTGTTATATACAGGTATGACTGTTATATACAGGTATGACTGTTATATATACAGGTATGACTGTTATATATACAGGTGTGACTGTTATATACAGGTATGACTGTTATATACAGGTATGACTGTTATATACACAGGTATGACTGTTATATATACAGGTATGACTGTTATATATACAGGTATGACTGTTATATACACAGGTATGACTGTTATATATACAGGTATGACTGTTATATACAGGTATGACTGTTATATATACAGGTATGACTGTTAGTACACAGGTATGACTGTTATGTACAGGTATGACTGTTAGTACACAGGTATGACTGTTATATATACAGGTATGACTGTTAGTACACAGGTATGACTGTTATATACACAGGTATGACTGTTAGTACACAGGTTGCCGGTTCGATCCCAGGCTCCTGCAGAGGGAAGGCCTATTCAGCGATGGATTTTCGGTGCCCACCGCGACCACCGTTTCCTACAATATGACGTCATACCACTGCAACCACCGCACCTCCCAGCCCTCCTCTCGGATTTTACTAACCACTGCACCGCACCGCAGCGGTTGCTTGTTTTTAACGGCGAGGAGCGGCGGTGCTGGTAGTGGACTTTGGAATGGCAGTGCTCTGAGCGGTGCTCGCAGTGGCCACCGAAATTCTGAACTCTGAATGAGCCTTTAGTGTTCTTGAGCAAGACACTGAAGCCCTAACTGCTCCTGATGTGCTAGTAGGTACCTTGCATGGTTTCCACTGCCATCAGTGTATGAATGTGTGTGTAATGTGGTGAATGTGATGCACAAGATATGGAAAGTGCCAGTGGACTACAGGTAAAGCTAGCTGGCATCCCCCTGCAGATCACATACTGTAGGTTCTAATGTGTGTGTGTGTGTGTGTGTGTGTGTGTGTGTGTGTGTGTGTGTGTGTGTGCGTGTGTGTGTGTGTGTGCGTGTGTGTGTGTGTGTGCGCGCGTGCGGGCGTGCGTGTGTGTGTCTCTGTCTGTGTGTGTGTGTGTGTGTGTGTGTGTGTGTGTGTGTGTGTGTGTGTGTGTGTGTGTAGGGGTGAAACCGTTCCAGTGCACGGTGTGCCCCAAGGCGTTCCGTCATGCAGTGAACCTGAAGAACCACCAGAGGGTGCACACCGGGGCGCGGCCGTACGTCTGTGACCTCTGTGGGAAGGCTTTCAGACAGTCTGTTAATCTGAGGATTCATAAACGCATCCATACGGGGGAGAGACCCTTCGAATGTAAAGGTAATAATTATACCATCTATACAGGGGAGAGACCCTTCGAATGTAAAGGTACTAATAACACCATCCATACAGGAGAGAGGCCCTTCGAATGTAAAGGTACTAATAACACCATCCATACGGGGGAGAGACCCTTCGAATGTAAAGGTAATAATGTTACCATCTATACAGGGGAGAGACCCTTCGAATGTAAAGGTATAAATAACACCATTCACACAGGAGAGAGACCCTTCGAATGTAAAGGTACTAATAACACCATCTATACGGGGGAGAGACCCTTCGAATGTAAAGGTACAAATAACACCATTCACACAGGGGAGAGACCCTTCGAATGTAAAGGTATAAATAACACCATTCATACGGGGGAGAGACCCTTCGAATGTAAAGGTACAAATAACACCATTCACACAGGGGAGAGACCCTTCGAATGTAAAGGTACTAATTATACCATCCATACAGGGGAGAGACCCTTCGAATGTAAAGGTACAAATAACACCATTCATACAGGAGAGAGACCCTTCGAATGTAAAGGTACAAATAACACCATCTATACAGGAGAGAGACCCTTCGAATGTAAAGGTACTAATAACACCATTCATACAGGAGAGAGACCCTTCGAATGTAAAGGTACTAATAACACCATTTACACAGGAGAGAGACCCTTCGAATGTAAAGGTATAAAATAACACCATTCATACAGGAGAGAGACCCTTCAAATGTAAAAAAAAAAAAAAAAAAAAAAAAAAAACATTTTTATCAGAGCTACTTGTCTGGGTTGGGGTAAGTTTGGTGAACACACGGATGCACACTGGGAGCTTTGATAAAAATGTTTTTTATTAAACAATGCAGCATGCAGCTCATCATAATTTCAGGCGCAATAAGTGTCTAACACCCGTAAAAAACATGTGTGAGTGCTTTATATTTGAAAACGGAATGGTTATGTACACGTTATGGATTTAAATGTAGCGATCCGCCACAAACTGGATTCATCTGACGTTTACAGGTGCTGGTCAACGAATTAGAATAATTTGAACAGTGCAATCGTTAAATTCTTTGAATGCATTTCTTGTGCAGAAAACAAATCAGGTGTTCACCGCGCCTATCCTACTGGTTAGAGTAATCACAGAACTCGTAACCTGTAAAAAATTTGCTCAGCTGAGCTTTCCAAAAGGCCCATTTAGGCCATTTAACTGTGACACTGTTGTTTCATTGAATTAGAATAATGGAGAAACCGTTTCATTGAATTAGAATATTTTTTATTATTAGAATCATCACCTTCTCAGTATTTTGTGGCTGCCCCCTTGGCTTGTATGACTGCCTGAAGTCTCCGTGCAGGGGTTGACACTAAGGTCTACGAGGTACTTGCCCATCGGGCAAGTGCAATCAGGTTCTACTTGCCCTCAGGTCATGGTCACTTGCCCCCCAAAAAATATATTGTAAATTTTGCTTTTAAGTTTACTTCCTACTTGGGTGCTTTCAACAGGTGGTCCAGGGACCACCAGTGGTCCCGGAGAGGGTTCCAGGTGGTCCCTAGCTAAGTTGGTTAACCAGATGTAACTCTTGAGAGCGTAAAAATGAAACCAAATGGACCCGCAAGGGTCCATTTGGTTTCATTTTTACGCTCTCAAGAGTTAAAAATTCATCATCTTAATTAGCCCATAGTGGTCACAGACTGAGTGGTCCCTGACCCCAGCAAAATGATAGTTTGGAACCAAATTAACCTGGGAGAGAGATAGGTAGATAGCTAGAAAGCAGGGAAAGACACAGAGGCAGAGTGCAATGACCGCCTTCAAGACAAATTTATCTTGTGTAATGTTATAGTGCACGAAGTTGCACACTTGCCTGATCGGGCAACCAGGTAGCAGTCTTCACTTGCCCCACCATTTTTTTACTTGCCCCGGGCAAGCGGGCAAGTGTTACTGTCAAGCCCTGTCCGTGGCATCGATTTGAAGAACTAGCTATCTCTACCTATCTCTCTCCCAGGTCCACTTTGTTCCAAACTATCATTTTGCTGCGGTCAGGGACCACTGGGTCTGTGACCACTATGGGCTGATTAAGATGATGAATTTTAACTCTTGAGAGTGTAAAAATGAAACCAAATTGATCCGCAAGGGTCCATTTGGCTGAGGGCAAGTAGAACCTGATTTGCACTTGCCCGATGGGCAAGTACCTCGGAGACCTTAGTGTCAACCCCTGCACGGAGACTTCAGGCAGTCATACAAGCCAAGGGGGCAGCCACAAAATACTGAGAAAGTGATGATTCTAATTATAATAAAAAATATTCTAATTCAATGAAACGGTTTCTCCATTATTCTAATTCAATGAAACAACAGTGTCACAGTTAAATGGCCTAAATGGGCCTTTTGGAAAGCTCAGCTGAGCAAATTTTTTACAGGTAACGAGTTCTGTGATTACTCTAACCAGTAGGATAGGCGCGGTGAACACCTGATTTGTTTTCTGCACAAGAAATGCATTCAAAGAATTTAACGATTGCACTGTTCAAATTATTCTAATTCGTTGACCAGCACCTGTATACCATTCCAGCTGATCTCACAGCTCTGTAGCTGAACTGGATGAAGTTTATATCATTCCAGCTGATCTCACAGCTCTGTAGCTGAACTGGATGAAGTTTATATCATTCCAGCTGATCTCACAGCTCTGTAGCTGAACTGGATGAAGTTTATATCATTCCAGCTGATCTCACAGCTCTGTAGCTGAACTGGATGAAGTTTATATCATTCCAGCTGATCTCACAGCTCTGTAGCTGAACTGGATGAAGTTTATATCATTCCAGCTGATCTCACAGCTCTGTAGCTGAACTGGATGAAGTTTATATCATTCCAGCTGATCTCACAGCTCTGTAGCTGGACTGGATGAAGTTTATATCATTCCAGCTGATCTCACAGCTCTGTAGCTGAACTGGATGAAGTTTATATCATTCCAGCTGATCTCACAGCTCTGTAGCTGAACTGGATGAAGTTTATATCATTCCAGCTGATCTCACAGCTCTGTAGTTGAACTGGATGAAGTTTATATCATTCCAGCTGATCTCACAGCTCTGTAGCTGAACTGGATGAAGTTTATATCCACTAACCTCTCTAATGTAAAGTCTTATAATTAAACCTGTCAGTCGATTAAAATATTTAATCGTGATTAATCTCATTAATCTTCGATTAATCACCAATTAATCGCATATTTTCATCTGTTCTAAATCTGACTTAAACACTCTGACTTTAACACTCTTATCAAATGCAAGCAGAGACAAATACTTTGCCAGAAATGCTTATTTTATTGTAACAATGACATACTGTCAAATAGGGCTTTAACCAAAAAATCCATACTTCAATACATCGATTGACTCGAAAAAGCCTGAGTCGATAAGTTGTTTTTCCCCTTCCTCCGAGGGAAAGGAGTAAAGAGGAGGAATTAAACATTTACCTTTGTTTTCCCCTTTTTTCTTTCTCTCCTTTCTCCTTTGAAGTTTCCTTTGCAACTCTATCGGAGTTCAGCCTTAATTTAGGCCTACCAATCTTACTGCAGCTGCATGCGCTCTGGGCGCGTGGCGTTCCACTGATCATTACGTACACGGATCAGATCGAACAGCAAACAGTGTCAGAGAAATACAGAACTTCATCAACCACCACCTCCCCGTGCTGCAGTGACCGTCTTGTTCCTCGTTTCGCATTAGGCTACGCACGGGACGCATGCTTCTGTCCGCGTCATTCTCATTAATTTACTGAATGGATCAGAAAAGAAAGGCGGTGCGATATGGTGGTGTTGGAGGAGGAGGAGGAGGAGGAGGAGGAGGAGGCTACATGTAAATGGATCGTATTCTGATAATGTGGCTGCTATGTTAGAATGAGCATGTCTGTTGCGTTCTAACGTGTGGCCTGCTGTGCATTGATAATGTTGTGTTTTTATGGCTGGCCTGGGAGTGGACGTTGTGCTGCACTGTGTGCCAATATTGTTTTCATATTAAGCTTGCCACATGCTTCATGCGTAGCCTCGCGATGTGTTTTGTATAAGCACTGCGCCGGCATCATAATTAGTCTATATAAATAATTATTTCCTCCTCAGAGCAGAGTGTGGTGAATGCTTCATTAAGTTGTTCTATCTACTGTGTGTTTCAGAATGTGGTAAATGTTTCAGTCATTAATGTGTATTATAACTGTGTGTTTCAGAATGTGGTAAATGTTTCAGCCAGCAGTCCAGCCTCATCTCCCACGGCCGTACGCACTCGGCAGAGAAACCCTTCGGCTGTGAGTTCTGTGAGAAACGCTTCAACAACGCCAACTCCCTGAAGCTCCACGTTCGCATCCACACCGGAGAGAAGCCCTACGGCTGTGATGTGTGTGGGAAAGCCTTCTCCCAGGGCAGCCACCTGCGCACACACAAACGCCACGTGCACGCCGGGGGCAAGCAGTACATCTGTGATAAGTGTGGGAAACGTTACAGCGACAAACGCAACCTCAAGATACACAAGTGTGTCTACGCCTGAGAGAGAGAGGAAAACAACACCATGTGACCTGGTTCTACCAATCAGCTGTGGACTGAGAGAGGGAGGGAGGGAGGGGCTTAATGATTCTACCAATCAGCTGTGGACTGAGGGAGAGAGGGAGGGGCTTAATGATTCTACCAATCAGCTGTGGACTGAGAGAGGGAGGGGCTTAATGATTCTACCAATCAGCTGTGGACTGGGAGAGGGAGGGAGGGGCTTATTGGACAACTACAGAGTTTTCATGTTCCAGGTTGCTCTGAGAGAAAGTAAAAGAGTAAAATGTTTTTTTTTTTTTTTTCATGAATCTATAATCATTATTATGTGTCATATTTTGTTTCACAGTTGCTACTGTATGTGTGGATAATGGATTACTAAATTATTTGACAACTAATTAAATTATCCATTAGATTACAATTCATCAATGAATGGTTCCGTCCCTAGTTCATACCAATAGGAACAGTGAGGGTAGTAGCAGCGGCTGTGGAGCCAATCAGGTGCTGTAGTCGTTAGTAGCAGCGGCTATGGAGCCAATCAGGTACTGTAGTCCCAATTGAACCAATCAGAAGAACTAAATGGTTACCTAGAAATATCTCCACCAATGTGTCACTAATGGTGTTTAATAATAACATCTACTAAAACATTAAACTTCCTGTGTTTAAACCTGATAAAAACAGGTCAAAGTCAGGGTACTAGTCCCAAGCTGTAGAAGGCAAACCATGCAGAATGTCATCATGCTTTATGTAAGGTGTGATATATCTAATTCAGGGCTTGACACTAACACTTGCCCACTGCTACCTGGTTGCCCGATCGGGCAAGTGTGCAACTTAGTCCACTATAACACAACACAAGATAAATTAGTCTTGAAGGCAGTCATTGCACTCTGCCTCTGTGTCTTTCACTGCTTTCTAGATATCCACAATTCCAGGCTGGATTTGGGAAACAAATTAATCTTCTACATTCTCTAGTTGTGTAGGCCTGGGCTAATAAGATGATGAATTTTAACTCTTGAGAGTGTAAAAATGAAACTATTTGGTTTCATTTTTACGTTCTCAAGAGTTACATCTACAAAATTTACAATATATTTTTGGGAAGCAAGTGACCATGAGCTGAGGGCAAGTAGAACCTGACTTGCACTTGCCCGATGGGCAAATGCCTCCGAGACCTTAGTGTCAACCCCTGCATGTATTAGTTTTAGATAATAAAAAAGGAATCAGAATTAATGTGTTGTAAAATGATATATATATATATATATATATATATATATATATATATATATATATATATATATATATATATATATATATATATATATATATATATATATATATTTATCCCCGCCCCCTGTCAAAAACAGCTGAAATCTCTAAAACTAAAAAATGCAGCAAATGTGAAACATTTAACAGTCATCTTTTAATCTTTTACTTTCTCTAATAACAACCTCAAAAATGTTCTAAAGTTGTTCTTTAAAGAGTTTGATGATTCATTAAAATGAATGGACCTTTTTTATTTTATTTTGTTTTATTTTGCTCTGGGTTTCTCAACGCTGAGTTCAGGGACCCCCAAGGATCAGTTAGACCCCCATGAGGAACCTGTTCATGTCACGGACCCCCTAAATCACCCTGCGGACCCTACAGACCTGTAAGGGTCCATTTGGGACCTCTAGGGGGTCCCTGGACGTTATGTTGAGGACCAGTAGTTCTCCACAGCATGTTAACGACTCCACTCCGCTCGCCTTTCATTTCCTTTGGGTAAAAGTGCTTTTATTTTGGTAGAGATACTTTTATTTTGTTGAGTACTGTGCCGTTCTTCTACTACTATAAATCAATAATAGTCTTGAGTATTTTTTATGCCTACATAATGAGTAATCTGTTACTTTATTGGTCGATCCATAATGATAAGGTTATCAATATATCCAGTAGCTGTCTGACTGTATACTAGCAGATATCATATAATATACTGTCTCTCCATTTGAAACAGGAGAACGTCTTATTTTGAAAGTCTGGCAGGAAGCCGAAGCTGAGACAGGAAGTGAAGTCGTCTTATTTACCTACCTTGTCACGCCTGCAAAATCTATCTGTGTCACATGACTTCAAGATAGAAATCTGATTGGTCTGAACGGGTCACATGACTCATTTGAACCAATCAGCAGAACTACAAGCTCATATCGCACTCGCACTCGGTGGCGCGATATGAGCTTGTAGTTCTGCTATTTTTCAACAGATAAAACACAAAAACGCGTTCAGTACACAGTTAATGACAGCAAGGACCGCCTAAAACCATCTGTATATGGACCGCCTGAAGCAAAACATTTGAGTTAAAAACGCCAAACAGCTTTGTGCCGTATTTTCACCTTTTTTTTGCCCCCACAAAAAATATCGGATCTACAAGCTCACAGCGCGCCACACTCAGTGGCACGCTGTGAGCTTGTAGATCTGATTTTCCAACAGTTTGAAAGGTAATGCCAGTGCTGTCAATAGCTGCCGTGGGTTGAGTGCTATTGGAACAGGCGATCCGGATGTGGATATGATCTGATTCTGTATGTCAGGGTGTCTGTCTACAGCGCAGCTCAGACAGCTCACATTTAACTCTATATTTACCCTAATTTCTGGACTATACAGTAAGCCGCACCTGAATATAAGCCGCCCCTGAATATAAGCCGCACCAGCTAATTTTTTTTTGCTTGTATAAGCCTCACCTGACTATAAGCTTCATGTTAGAGCACTGTTTTTCAACCTTTTTCATCCCAGGGCCCACTATTTATTCAGCATTTGAGTTACAGACCACCATTTGACAACATTTTCACCCCACAGAACAGAACCCAAAACTAAAGATTTCTTTTGGTTTTGTCCACAATTCCAGGATGGATTTTCACAAACAAAAGAGGCAAAACATAGAAATAAAAATGACCATGACTTATTAAGTGGTGCTAATTTAAAATGAAACCAAATGGACCCGCTAGGGTCCATTTGGTTTCATTTTTACGCTCTCAAAGAGTTACATCTGGTTAACCAACTTTCCATCATTTAGTCTGGAGGGCCCATCTGGAACCCTCTCAGGGACCACTGGTGGTCCCCAGATCAAAAAACACCTGTAAAAATCCATAGATTAGCCGCACCGTTGTATAAGCCACAGGATCAAAAGCATGTGAAAAAAGTAGCGGCTTATAGTCTGGAAATTACGGTAATAGTGTGAGCTTGTAGATCTGTGAAGAGACAGGGCCATTAATTAATCAGAGTGATTAATGAATCGGTCTTTGATGAATGTTAAAAAAAAACCTATACTATAATAATCAGCCCATGATCTCCAAGCACTCACCATACATATACCTTAGCTATGTGAGCTTGTAGATCAATCAGCTGTTTTCTCTGTTTTCGTACGTTTTTGACCATGTTTGTGAAAGTACAAGGACTCACTTTTTATTTGATGTTTTGACTTTTTTTCTTCATTTGTTAGTGGTTTCATGAGCTCAATTCACCCAGAAAACCTGATAAGACAAATGTATCTCAAAACATTTTGACCTTACACTATGGGCTCCTAAACCCCTTACCCCAAAACCCTTACCCCTTTTTAATATAAAAAAAAAACAAACTTTTGGAAATAGTTCGACATGCCAATCTATTGACACGTTGTGCTTGTAGACTGGCCATTTAAACTATAGAAAAATGTTTTTTAATAGTTTAAAAAGGCAAAGAAGTTGAGGGATAAGAGGTTTAGCGGTAACGGATGTCTAGACCCATATATTCTACAAAACGTTCGCTCTGAAAGAACGTATAATATTCAAGTATTTGTGCTTCGTTGTCACGATTTACCCCCAAAACAGCACATGTTCATAATAGTACCTCAACATTAAACATGACTCACAACACGCCACACGCTATGAGGCATGTTTACTGTTTTAAACATGCCACACAACACGCCACACGCTATGAGGCATGTTTACTGTTTTAAACATGTTTAATGTTTTAAACATGTTTAATGTTTTAAACGTGTTTAACGTTTTAAACATGTTTAACGTTTTAAACATGTTTAATGTTTTAAACATGTTTAACGTTTTAAACATGTTTAACGTTTTAAACATGTTTAATGTTTTAAACATGTTTAATGTGTTAAACATGTTTAACGTTTTATACATGTTTAATGTTTTAAACATGCCTCATGTGTAAACATTGAGGTTGTGTTTGGGTGTGACTGAGGTCATGAAAACCTGAAATAAAAATAAATGCCAATGTCATAAAACCTTTAAACAGGCTCACAAGAAAAAGAATCCAACCCTGTATTCTGATCATTACGGTATTATTATTATTATTATTATTATTATTCATCAGTTGAACTGCATGACAAACTGACTCCAGATCAGACATTAAATACTTGTAACAAAAAGAAATGTCTCAATAGAAATTGAATTGAAAAAAACATTAAATAAATAAATATTGAACATCTTCAGTCAGAAATGTAAAGTCATTGTTTTTTTGTTTCTCAGTTTTAGGTATTTGTTTTTGACATAGAATGGATCAATATTATTGATCCCCAGATCCTCTAAAGCAGTGGGGTTTCAACCTTTTTCATACCAGGGACCACTATTTATTCAGTATTTGAGCCACAGAGGACCACGGTTTGAGGACAATTTAGCCCCACAGACCCCAAAACTCCACAATTACAGGCTTAATCTTCTACATTCTCTAGTTGTGTAGACTAATTCACATGATGAATATTTTCTTGAGAGTGTAAAAATGAAACCAAATGGACCCGCAAGGGTCCATTTGGTTTCATTTTTACGCTCTCAAGAGTTAAAATATTCATCATCTGAATTAGCCATTTTGGAATGTATGTTTTGCTTGTTTTGTTTCCCAAATCCAGCCTGGATTTGTGGACAAAAGCAAAAATAAATCTTTAGATTTGGGGTCTGTGGGGCTAAAATATCCTCAAATGGTGCTCCGTGGCTCAAATCCTGAATAAATGGTGGTCCCTGAGATGAAAAAGGTTGAAAACCCCTGATATAAACTATTATCATAGGAGAAACCAGTCTCTCTCTCTCTCTCTCTCTCTCTCTCTCTCTCTCTCTCTCTCTCTCTCTCTCTCTCTCTCTCTCTCTCTCTCTCTCTCTCTCTCTCTCTCTCTCTCTCTCTCTCTCTCTCTCTGTCTCTCTCTCTCTGTCTCTCTCTCTCTCTCTGTCTCTCTCTCTCTGTCTCTCTCTCTCTCTCTCTCTCTCTCTCTGTCTCTCTCTCTCTGTCTGTCTGTCTCTCTCTCTCTCTCTCTCTCTCTCTCTCTCTCTCTCTCTCTCTCTCTCTCTCTCTTCTGTCTCTCTCTCTCTCTCTCTCTCTCTCTCTGTCTCTCTCTCTCTGTCTCTCTCTCTCTCTCTCTGTCTCTCTCTCTCTGTCTCTCTCTCTCTCTCTCTCTCTCTCTCTCTCTCTCTCTCTCTCTGTCTCTCTCTCTCTGTCTGTCTGTCTGTCTCTCTCTCTCTCTCTCTCTCTCTCTCTCTCTCTCTCTCTGTCTCTCTCTCTCTCTCCTCTCTCTCTCTCTCTCTCTCTGTCTCTCTCTCTCTGTCTCTCTCTCTCTCTCTCTCTCTCTCTCTCTCTCTCTCTCTCTCTCTCTCTCTCTCTCTGTCTCTCTCTCTCTCTCTCTCTCTCTCTCTCTCTCTCTCTCTCTCTCTCTCTCTCTCTCTCTCTCTCTCTCTCTCTCTCTCTCTCTCTCTCTCTCTCTCTCTCTCTCTCTCTCTCTCTCTCTCTCTCTCTCTCTCTCTCTCTCAGGAACGGGTTAAGTTTTCGCTGACGTCATCATCAGCTGGGCCAGCGGGAGCGTGCACACGTCACGCGCTGTACGTGCGTGCGCGCGCACGGCGCGTGGATGATTCAGCAGCCAGAGCCTTCGAAATAGACAGAGTTGCGACATTGAGGGGGCAGAAAACAGTCTGGTCACGTGGTTCTAGTACTCGCGCGGCTGTCCCTATTTGTTGTCCCTATCCAATACAAGTCTATGTGTCAGAGCCGCCATCGGACTGGCGCCATGGAGTGAACGGAGTTGTCGCAACTCTGTCTATTTCTAAGGCTCTGTCAGCAGCACAGCGCGCAGGAGCGTTACAGTAGACACAGGGTAGACTTTTACCACTGATTTAAAACATAAAAATAACAATGTTCAATGTTTCTAAGGTGGTATAAAAATAAAAAAGAAATTAAATATACATACAGATAAAGATATAGATAGTAAGCTTACAGTGCATCTCATCTTGTAGATCTGATAATTCACCCTGATTTTGTATAGATGTAAGATTTCTAATCATAGAAACAATCAGCTCATCTCAAATATAATGGAGATTAGCCAATAATCATAAGAATTGTACTATTGTATGCTAATTATGGATAATACATATAATTTTGCCACTCACATTTAGGAGAGATCAAGATGGATAAGCAGCAGTATAAGGGACTGTTTTGTTTAAGTGTTTTTTACACCAAGTTTTAAAAGCACCTCAGTCATACTCAGGGGCGGATTGGCACATATTTTCCCACCGGGACAATTTTGCCTTTGCCAGGCCACCCTGGAGGGGGGGGGGGCAACTGGTTATCCAGATGTAACTCTTTGAGAGCGTAAAAATGAAACCAAATGGACCCTTGCGGGTCCATTTGGTTTCATGTTTACACCCTCAAGAGTTAAAATATTCATCATGTGAATTATCCCAACTTAGTCTACACAACTAGAGAATGTAGAAGATTAATGGTCATTTTGATCTGTATGTTCCAGGCGAGCATCTAGCACATTCTAGTGCATTTTGGATCTTGTCCATCCAGGCCACTAGGTGGCGCAGGCCACCGGGAAAACTCCCTGTACTCCAGATGGCCAATCCGCCCCTGGTCATACTGCAGATCAGCTGATCCTTGAGGTTGACATGCAAGGTAAAAATAAATACCTCATGATGATCAGCTAGTCAGCCGGTGTTCTGTTCCATATGACAACACACACTGCATGCACTAACACACACACACACACACACACACACACACACACACACACACACACACACACACACACACACACACACACACACACACACACACACACACACACACACACACGACAACACGCACGGCTCGGGACGGGTGCTGCGCGTGAATCCACACCGCATCTGGATCTGGATCTGGATCTGATCATAACTTTAGATCTATAAGATCCTCCTGGTCCTGGATGAGACAGAACTGAACGGATCCTACGGAAACAGAAATACCGATTGACCCGGAGCTGCTGGAACCGAACCGTGTCGGTACACCGTCCGTAGTATTTATTAATCGGTTATTCGGTCCAGTCGGTGTGTTGTGTGTTGTGACCGTATGTCGCAGGGACAGCGGTAGGTAATGTAACATCAACAGTGATCATAATAGTGATCGGTAGGGTACAATCGGTCTATGGTTATAATAGTGATCATGATCGGTAGGGTACAATCGGTCTATGGTTATAATAGTGATCATAATAGTGACCGGTAGGGTACAGTCGGTCTATGGTTGTAAGTATCGTCTCAGGGACAGCAGAAGGTTAGCAGGTAGAACTTAGTCCAAACATCCACGGATGGAATGAATGGAACCAAATGGACCTTCAGTCAATGATCTAAGAAGAACTACAGACAGAACTACAGCTTTATTCTGACATCATGGAGTCATCATGCTGAATCATCAACACTGTAAGTTCATACACTTTAATATACATAATGTCTAATAGACCTTTAGATAAGCCCCGCCCTGTTGTCCAACCTATAGGACACTGTCCAGCCAGGCTCATTCATTTCAATGTAAATATCATGGACTTTACACAGAACACAGGCCTATTGTAAGCTACGGGAACTAGACCTTCAAAATCTATTCCAAATCCACCAACAAGACATGATGCTCTATGCAGTGGAAAAATGTGTGTGACATTTTTTTATTTATTTTAAAAACAATGTTTTATCACGCAGGAAAGCTATTGGTGGAGAGGTTTGTCTATCACATGTCATGCTTAGCTGTGATTGGACCATAGCAGTTTGGGGAGGGGCTTATGCAAAGGTCTTTTGCCAAACCCAGTGTGAGATGCTTATGTAAGCCAGGCCGAAATGTCTGTGTGGTTTCTGTGAGTGAATTTGAGTCACACACTCCATATTTGGACTGACAAATAACACCATATGTGGAGTTTGTAGCATCTTAGTGGTGTATTTATGGGGAAGTAACTGTGAAGGCTGTGAGACAGATTACAATGTAAGCCAGGCAGACATGTCTGCATGTGCATGTGCATGTGTGTGTGTGTGTGTGTGTGTGTGTGTGTGTGTGTGTGTGTGTGTGTGTGTGTGTGTGTGTGTGTGTGTGTGTGTGTGTGTGTGTGTGTGCATCACACTCCATATTTGGGTATTTGGGCATAACCATATGTGTGTCACCCTCCCTCCCTCCCTCCCTCTTAACTCTATATAATGACAGTAATCATTGCTACACCACCAGTGGTCCCTGAGTGGATTCCAGGTGGTCCCCAGCTAAGTGATGGACAGTTGGTAACCAAATGGACCCCTTATAGATCTGTAACCCCTGCTAGCATAAAATGATACCAAATGGACCTGTCAGGGTCCATTTGGTTCATAAAGGTTTGCGTCTACAGATAATTCAGCCCAACATAGCAGCTTGAACAGATCTACAAGCTCCCTATGTTAAACATAGAGACATAAAAGGTCTTAAAGTTAGATCTGACTGCAGTGAAGATACAATGATGTATCAATTATTACATGTGTGATCAGAGAGCAACGCGTGCTCGCTCTGCTCGCTCACAAGCAGGCCATGACCTACTTACGTTGTCACTCTACAGAGTGAAGATCTACAGAATGAGATCCATATCAGTTATTGACCATAAACATCCATTCATGATATTTTGGATAGAGAGAGGATCATCTCTGATCATGTTCAGGTCCAGTTTGAATTCTTCTTTGTGAGGTCATTCTATGAGGTCATTCTATGAGGTCATTTTGAGGTCATTCTATGAGGTCATTCTGAGGTCATTCTATGAGGTCATTCTATGAGGTCATGACTCCTTTTTGAAGTCATTCTCTTTAATGATTGGATAAAAGTCTGTTTTAACCTGAAGTCTAGTTAATGTTTTCTTTAAGCCTACTTTAGTTATTGAAAAATATCAGACCTACAAGCTCATAGCGCGCTATGAGCTTGTAGATGCTTGATATTTCTTTGAAAAATCATGAAAATTTGACACAAATGTTTCAGAAGCAAACATTTTTAGCTTCTGCTTCTGGTGTGATCTCTAGAACAGCATGTTTTCAGATGGGGGTCCACAGCCAAATATAGATAATTCTGGGGGTCCTTGGCATGAAATGGAGCATCACTGACACAGGAACACACACATTTCTAGTGTCAGAAACCACAATCTAGCGTCAGAAACTACAATCTAGTGTCTGACACTAGAATCTAGTGTCAGAAACTAGAATCTAGTGTCAGAAACTAGAATCTATTGTCAGAAACTACAATCTAGTGTCAGAAACTACAATCTAGTGTCAGAAACTACAATCTAGTGTCAGAAACTAGAATCTAGCGTCAGAAACTACAATCTAGTGTCAGAAACTAGAATCTAGCATCAGAAACTACAATCTAGTGTCAGAAACTAGAATCTAGTGTCAGAAACTAGAATCTAGTGTCAGAAACTAGAATCTAGTGTCAGAAACTAGAATCTAGGCAGGATAAAATGATAAAGACTAGTTAAAACTGAAACTGTTTCAACCAAAACAAACATGATTTCCTCCAGATGTAAATTTTCTAGTTTCCAGCCCTGGTTTGTTCTTCCAGTTCTACTTATTATTAAACACCCTTAGGCTAGTTTTACTGTAACCTAAATTAACGAATGAACAAAAGCTAAAACATGACAATACATGATCACATCCATACAGACTAGTCACCATGAATCATACTTTAGATTTATTTGGGTTTTGGCTGGATTTAGGGAAACCAAACAGTCCAACATACAGATCAAAATGACCATTAAAGGGGAAGTCCACCCATTTTCAACATTCTAATATGTCATTAGTATACCCTAGAGGTGCTGGGTGGACATGATAAAAAAAAGTTCCCCTATTCTGTGTTTCCTAGAAATGGAGGTCTGAAGAAAACCACTAACATGGTGAAACATCTTGATGACATCATCAAGATGTATTTTCACCATGTTAATGGTTTTCTTTAGATGCTTCTTTTTTTTCTGAGAGCGTACAAATGGAACCAAATGAACCCGTTAGGGTTCATTTGGTTGCATTTGTACGCTCTCAGAAAAAAATATTGAAAATGGGTGGAATTCCCCATTAATCTTCTACATTCTCTAGTTGTGTAGACTTGGGATAATTCACATGATGAATATTTTAACTCTTGAGAGTCAAAGAGTTACATCTGGTTAACCAACTTTCCATCATTTAGCCTGGGGACCACCTGGAACTCTCTCAAGGACCACTGGTGGTCCCCGGACCACCTGTTGAAACCCACTGCTCCCAGGGAGGATATCTGAAGGCTGTTTCATACTCCAGTGTAGTTTCACTGTATACATACTGCAGGGTGAAAACAGAGCTGTAAGGGTCCATTTGGTTACATTAGTGTGTGTTGTTAAAATTGTTAAAACAAGCATGTGTGCGTGCACACGCACACACACACACACGCGCGCACACGCACGCGCGCCCCGCCCTAGTAATGACTAGGTGTGTCTGCGTATGCGTGAAACTGGGTGTGAATGTTGAACGTCTTGTTTAAGAACACACACACACACACACACACACACACACACACACACACACACACACACACACACACACACACACACACACACACACACACACAAGGCACGCCCAGAGAAGGAAGAGAGAGAGAGCTGACCTGACCAGGGCCGGATCTAGGCATGGGTATTGGGGGGAGGGGGGGGGGGGGGGGGGGGGGGGGGGGGGGGGGGGTAATGCCTCCCTAAATGCCCATTCTGACCCACCAAACACGATGGCATGCAAAACAACCCAAGATATTTCAAATTAAAGTGCTTCTATTTAAATGATGTGAAACACTACTACTGCTACTAACTAACTACAGCTGTGTCACCACTAAACCAACAGCATTTCATCATTGAAAACAGAAAACTCTCTGAGTCAGACCTTTAGCTTTATGCATGCTGCGTGTCTGTTGCAACTTCTACAACAACTGATGTTATTATTGATGCTTTACTTGACTAATAAAAGTCCCGTACAAGATAGAAACCTTGTGGGTCACAGAAGTAAAGAAAATATATAAAATAGAAGATAGATTTTGTGTAATAGATATAACCATGCCAGAATACATAGCAATCTACTCAAAGTGGGGGTTAAGAGTGAATTTAAGTGAAAGAGTGAAAGCCCCCCTGGATTGTGAAAGGTTACATCGGGGCCTGATGCTGATCCATGTGATCATTAGGAGTATAATTAGTGTTCATACCTGTAAGGTATGTATGTATGTATGTATGCCCTGGTAACATGTAGACATAACACTATGTAGTTACATACAGCATGCATAGTTTCATTATATTAACTACACTGGTGATATGATACTGTCCTGCTAATGTTTTCATTTATTTTTAAAATATTGTTTAATTTGTTTATATTTTTTAAACCAGGGTGTGTAATATGGCCAAATATGAAGGCTGCTACATTTTTTCAAAACAATATTTCCGAATTCTACGAATGTAAGAATTCTATGCGTGTAAGAATTCTATGCATGTAAAAATTCTACACATGTAAGAATTCTATGCATGTAAGAATTCTATGCATGTAAGAGCTATATACATGTAAGAATTCTATACATGTATAAGAATTCTATAGATGTAAGAGCTATATACATGTAAGAGCTATATACATGTAAGAGCTATATACATGTAAGAGCTATATACATGTAAGAGCTATATACATGTAAGAGCTATATACATGTAAGAGCTATATACATGTAAGAATTCTACAGACCACAATCAAGACCATTTTAGTGATAACCTTTCTGACATTTGGACCCCTGGAGTTACAATGTAACCCTTTGGTGTGAAAATGACTTTAGATCTTAATGTTTGTCCTAATGAGTCACAGTGACGTCTCAATGCATGCACACACACACACACACACACACACACACACACACACACACACACACACACACACACACACACACACACACACACACACACACACACACACACACACACACACACACACACACACACACACACACACACACACAATTTACAGTGCAGTCTGTATACACTGAACTGTGTTGGCAGACAGACAGACAGGCAGTGTTGGGACCTCTCTGTCTCTCTCTCTCTCTGTCTGTCTCTCTCTCTGTCTCTCTCTCTCTGTCTCTCTCTCTCCACATATCCTGTGTCTAATAGATAATTAATGTGCGGAAAACCCTTGAACTAAATGTCTGTCTGTCTGTCTGTCTGTCTGTCTGTCTGTCTGTCTGTCTGTCTGTCTGTCAACTCAAACCCTACATTCTGACATTCCATATGTTGATCCTTCCATCTGTCCTTTCCTTTTGCTGTGTGTCTGTGTGCGTGCGTGCGTGCATGCGTGCGTGTTTGCACATGAATGTGAGTGTGTTGAGTGTACATGCATGTAACAGACCTTTATACAGTGTTGTGACATCTCATCAATAAGGCCTCATTGACCCTTGCCCCTGTGCCCGTTGTTTTAAATAGTGTTAGTTTAGCGTGTTTTTAGGCAGGCGGATTTGCATATTGCGTGATGTGTAATGCTGTAATGACAGAAGTATTTACAGTCATACAGACATTTAGGCCGTCTTTACACAGAAACAGGCTTCATTAAAAACGTAATCATTTCTATCCGTCTGTGGAGGTCCATTCAGACGATTTGGTGAGGTGAAAACTCCTGTGAAAGTGGACAGGTTGAAAACACTAAAGACTGTAAACGATGCAATACTGTGAACATGAGCAGATGTGGGACGTCCCATGAGACGTCCTACAGATCACACATGGCTCACCTTATAAGAGACATGCACCGTCAACGAGGAAGTACACTACAACAGGGGTTTCCAACCTTTTTGATGCCAGGGAACACCATTTTTTCAAAAATTTGAGTCACGGACCACCACTTGAGGACATTTTAGCCCCACAGACCCCAAAACTAAAGATTTCTTTTGCTTTTGTCAATCATCTAGTTGTGTAGACTTGGACTAATTCAGATGACAAGTATTTTAACTCTTGAGAGTGTGAAAATGAAACCAAATGGACCCGCAAGGGTCCATTTGGTTTCATTTTCACACTCTCAAGAGAAGACCTGTTGAAAACAACAACAGCAATAAGCACCATGTGGAGGCCGACCAGCGCCACCTAGTGACCAGACAGGCACATAACAGAGTTTACAGACAGATTGTGTCTTCATCTAAAGAGGGTATAAAAATGAAAACTAAACGTTTCTCTGCCGTTTTGGACGGACAAAGATATGTGTCCTCAGACTAGCCCCGCACCTCCTCTGATTGGCTGATATATCATTATTGTTTTCATCTAACTCTGCTACCAGACTCTGATTGGTGGATATCTGCCTGTAGCGTTCCTTTAATAGTTATTATAGTATATTAATAGTCATGTCTGAACACAGACCTGTGTGTGTGTGTGTGTGTGTGTGTGTGTGTGTGTGTGTGTGTGTGTTGTGTGTGTGTGTGTGTGAGTGTGAGTGTGAGTGTGTGAGTGTGTGAGTGTGTGAGTGTGTGAGTGTGTGAGTGTGTGAGTGTGTGAGTGTGTGAGTGTGTGAGTGTGTGAGTGAGTGAGTGCGTGGTTACAACTGGTGTGTCAAAGTTAACATGCCATTACCCAGATCATTATCTCTAACTGAATCTGTTGACACAGGTGTGTGCGTGTGTGTGCATGTGCACATTGTCTAGGTGTGTGTGTGTGTGGTGTGTGTGTGTGTGTGTGTGTGTGTGTGTGTGTGTGTGTGGTGTGTGTGTGTGTGTGTGTGTGTGTGTGTGTGTGTGTGTGTGTGTGTGTGTGTGTGTGTGTGTGTGTGTGTGTGTGTGTGTGTGCATGTGCACATTGTCTAGGTGTGTGTGCTACAGTGGTTGAATACTTCATGTTAACTCTGTGAACATTGGTATGAATGTAGAATATTAATGTTTCTGTGTCTGTATGGAGTCATATCTGTGAACATTGGTATGAATGTAGAATATGTAGAGCATTTGAACCTCGGAGGACCACAATTTGATTACATTTGTACTCCAAAGACCTACAATTAAAGATTTATTTTGGTTTTGTCCACAATTCCAGGCTGTATTTTGCAAACAAAACAGTGTAAACATCCTAATTAAGTGCTGCTAATTCAGATGACGAATATTTTAACTCTTGAGAGCGTAAAAATGAAACCAAATGGACCCGCAAGGGTCCATTTGGTTTCATTTTTACGCTCTCAAGAGTTACATCTGGTACATACACTTTCCATCATTTAGCCTGAGGACCACCTGGAACCCTCTCAAGGACCACTGGTGGTCCCCGAACCACCTGTTGAAAACCACTGCTCTACAGCTCTGTTTTTGTGGACATTTCTGGTACTGCTGCCTGAATCCTGCGAAAATATGACCAATAATTATCTGAGTGTATAAAAGGTATTAAAAGTCAACCTTTCTATGATGCATGTGATTCTAAATAAACTCCTCCCCCTCCTCCAGGGTCTCCATGGTAACGTGGGCGGGGCTCTGATGTCATTGACCCCGCCTCCTCTGGCTGTAGCCCCTCCCACCAGCACCATGCCCACCATGGTGTCCAGGTAATCACTCACACAAACTATTAGTTGCACGGTTTTTTGTGGTTGTTTTTTTTCCGGAAAGTAAAACCAGATCCCAAATTCTGTATGAAATTGACCCCAGTCCAAAAACTATTTATACAAATGTGTTATTCGTGACATCGCTTTTTCCCCTGCTGTGTGAATTTTGGACCCGGTTTTCATCCCTAAAATTGGCCCGCCAGGCAACAACACATTCAATGCATTTATTTTAGTAGATTAATTATTATTGTGTTTTTTTTAGCTCTATTGTCTAACACAGGTCCCACTCACCTAGAAATCATCAAAACCGTCGGGTGCACTTCAACTTCAACTTCAAATTCAACTTCAAAGAACTTTATTTTTTTTTCCTTTTGGAAACTTCTTTTGTGCAGTGGTTAAAACGTACAACCATACACACATACAGATACATACACTATAAAAGGCTAAAACTATAAAAGCAATAAAATAATAAAAATTAGGTTAAGAAGCTCAGTTGAGCATTTCATATGATTTATACTGTACAGCCGTATCTGAAATGCACGCCCGTACGTGCATGCTCCTACGTGCACGCCCGTACGTGCATGCCCGTACTCATGGTCTGTAAACCTCCAGTCTAACCCTACGTTTTGACCTCGGGCGATGATAAAGTGACGTCGCCCGACATCCATTATTTCTCTATGGGAGCCGCCGATTCAGGCGACAGCAGCAGAACGGGCGACGCCGGAACATCGGACGGAAAGATAAAAAATGCTGAGCTTTTCGGCTGAATCGGGCGACGTTTCTTGTCCATCGCCCACCGTACCCCCCGCCGTTAAAACGTAGGGTAACTGTCTCTGTAGTGTAACTGTCTCTGTTTTAAAACGTAGGGTAACTGTCTGTGTGTTGTAAAACGTAGGGTAACTGTCTGTATTGTAAAACGTAGGGTAACTGTCTGTGTGTTGTAAAACGTAGGGTAACTGTCTGTGTGTTGTAAAACGTAGGGTAACTGTCTCTGTATTGTAAAACGTAGGGTAACTGTCTGTATTGTAAAACGTAGGGTAACTGTCTCTGTGTTTTAAAACGTAGGGTAACTGTCTCTGTATTGTAAAACGTAGGGTAACTGTCTGTATTGTAAAACGTAGGGTAACTGTCTGTGTGTTGCAAAACGTAGGGTAACTGTCTCTGTATTGTAAAACGTAGGGTAACTGTCTCTGTATTGTAAAACGTAGGGTAACTGTCTCTGTATTGTAAAACGTAGGGTAACTGTCTGTGTTGTAAAACGTAGGGTAACTGTCTCTGTATTGTAAAACGTAGGGTAACTGTCTCTGTATTGTAAAACGTAGGGTAACTGTCTCTGTGTTTTAAAACGTAGGGTAACTGTCTGTGTTGTAAAACGTAGGGTAACTGTCTCTGTGTTGTAAAACGTAGGGTAACTGTCTCTGTGTTGTAAAACGTAGGGTAACTGTCTCTGTGTTGTAAAACGTAGGGTAACTGTCTGTGTGTTGTAAAACGTAGGGTAACTGTCTGTGTGTTGTAAAACGTAGGGTAACTGTCTCTGTGTTGTAAAACGTAGGGTAACTGTCTCTGTGTTTTAAAACGTAGGGTAACTGTCTGTGTTGTAAAACGTAGGGTAACTGTCTCTGTGTTGTAAAACGTAGGGTAACTGTCTCTGTGTTGTAAAACGTAGGGTAACTGTCTGTGTTGTAAAACGTAGGGTAACTGTCTGTGTTTTAAAACGTAGGGTAAATGTCTGTGTTGTAAAACGTAGGGTAACTGTCTCTGTATTGTAAAACGTAGGGTAACTGTCTGTGTTTTAAAACGTAGGGTAACTGTCTGTGTTTTAAAACGTAGGGTAACTGTCTGTGTTGTAAAACGTAGGGTAACTGTCTCTGTGTTTTTAAACGTAGGGTAACTGTCTCTGTGTTTTTAAACGTAGAGTAACTGTCTCTGTGTTTAAAACGTAACTGTCTGTGTTGTAAAACCTAGGGTAACTGTCTCTGTGTTTTTAAACGTAGGGTAACTGTCTGTGTTGTAAAACGTAGGGTAACTGTCTCTGTGTTTTAAACCTAGGGTAACTGTCTCTGTGTTGTAAAACGTAGGGTAACTGTCTCTGTGTTTTAAACCTAGGGTAACTGTCTCTGTGTTTTAAACGTAGGGTAACTGTCTCTGTGTTTTCTCCAGCAGACTGCCTAAGTTCTCCTCCCAGCGGCCCAGCCCTGTTACCATGACAACCTCCACCCCCGTCCCTTCAGGCACCGGGACCGCACAGACCACGCCCCCAACAGGAACGTACCAACACGCCGCATCCTCCAAGGTGGGAAGAGTCTAGGAGGTTTACTTTTTATAATAAGTTAATGGCATTAATTCATTTTGTTGATTAATCTGATTAAAACATTTTAACACAATTATCTCATGTGCACAGTTCTGCACACTGACTCAACCCACTGAGCATATTATCACGGAAATAAATGGTAGAGCAAAGTTTTACAGAGACATATAGCTGTGTCTGCAAGCATTGGGGGCTTGTAGAACACCTATTTTGATGAATATTTAACAAAATAAACAGTTCTTTATTTCCCACACAAATTTTCGTTTTTAGATGTTCAAATCCTTTATAAGGAAAACAGGCATATTTTGGACAACGTTCGAGTGGTGATTAATCATGATTAAAATTATTTTGAAGCTGTGATTAATCAAATTTAAAAATGTAATCATTCAACAGCCCTAGTTTTAGTAGTTTTTAGGGTGAATTTGTTCTTAGTTATTAGTTGTTTTTCATTAATCTAAAGTTTCTTTATTATTAAAACAGAATGGTTCGCTCCGTACGTTTTCCATGAAGTGGAGGAGAGACAGAGAAGACCACTCCCCCCCTGCTCCCCCGCTGGCCAATAGGAAGCCAGGATGGAGCAATGAGCCCGCCCCCTCCACTCCTCCCCCTCCTACACTGGCCAATAGGAAGCTAGCTGACGTCACAGGGAAGGGGCGGGGCTTCGGCTTCGGCTGGTCTGTGACATCATCGTCAACGTCGTCCAATCAGAGGTTAGAAAGGCTTTTTGGAAATGTTTCCCAAAACAAATCACAATAGACATACAGTATATCTATGTTTTTCTTTTCCCCTCTACGCTGTTTCTACTGTGATGCTGCAGCTGTTTCCCTGCAGACAGACACTTGCTTCGTCCTGCAGACGGTCCAGAACTTTGTTGTTGTCAAAAGATCATGAAAACAAAAACATTGGTCTGGCTCAGGAAAGGCGGTGCTAATGTGTGAGGGGCAGGGGGGTTGTGTGGGGTGAGGAAGCATTTTATCCAATCACAGCACAGCAGTCTCCAGCAGATTGATAATGAGCCAATAGAGTGGAGGTGGGAGGAGTTAGATTGATAATGAGCCAATAGAGTGGAGGTGGGCGGAGTTAGATTGATAATGAGCCAATAGAGTGGAGGTGGGAGGAGTTAGATTGATAATGAGCCAATAGAGTGGAGGTGGGCGGAGTTAGATTGATAATGAGCCAATAGAGTGGAGGTGAGGTGGAGTTAGATTGATAATGAGCCAATAGAGTGGAGGGGAGGTGGAGTTAGATTGATAATGAGCCAATAGAGTGGAGGGGAGGTGGAGTTAGATTGATAATGAACCAATAGAGTGGAGGTGGGTGGAGTTAGATTGATAATGAGCCAATAGAGTGGAGGTGGGTGGAGTTAGATTGATAATGAGCCAATAGAGTGGAGGTGAGGTGGAGTTAGATTGATAATGAGCCAATAGAGTGGAGGTGGGTGGAGTTAGATTGATAATGAGCCAATAGAGTGGAGGTGGGTGGAGTTAGATTGATAATGAGCCAATAGAGTGGAGGTGAGGTGGAGTTAGATTGATAATGAGCCAATAGAGTGGAGGTGAGGTGGAGTTAGATTGATAATGAGCCAATAGAGTGGAGGGGAGGTGGAGTTAGATTGATAATGAACCAATAGAGTGGAGGGGAGGTGGAGTTAGATTGATAATGAACCAATAGAGTGGAGGGGAGGTGGAGTTAGATTGATAATGAGCCAATAGAGTGGAGGTGAGGTGGAGTTAGATTGATAATGAGCCAATAGAGTGGAGGTGGGAGGAGTTAGATTGATAATGAGCCAATAGAGTAGAGGTGGGCGGAGTTAGATTCTGTTTTTAAACAAACCCAGTGTTTGTACTAAAGTTTCTATGACCTTTAGACACTCTCTATCAAATCAAACTATGAATAGGCCTTAAATCATGGCTGGGCAATTATTTTCCCCAAGGTGCCAAATGTGATCCATACAATATTGTAGAGGGCCAAGACTAAAGGCTGAACTAAAGTCTGTGTGATGTTAATTTAATTTCAAGACAAGAATGTGCCCCTACGGGGCACAGGTCTCCACCGTCCGAGCTGAAGAATTGATGATATTATTGTAATATATATAAAACACTAATGTCTTTTCTCCGATTCAGCTATGAGATCTATGACGTCATCATTACATCACACACGGGACGGAATGACGATATTGATGATGTCATTCTTAAAAAAAAAAGGGTTACAGTATCAAATCGGTATATCATATGTATAGATGACTGGTAGTAGTATATCAACTATAACGTCATCATGCTGTAATCATGGGACAGACAGATTCAGGACAGATAGTCGTGCGACAGACAGACTTAGGACGTGCACGGACAGAGGGCGTTTTATAGTCCCCACCTTCGGTGGAGACAACAATAAAAGTAAGAGTGATCAACCATTTTGACACCAGGGCCCACTATTTATTCAGTATTTGAGCCACGGACCATAATTTGATAACATTTTAGCACCACAGATCCCAAAACTTTCTTCAAGATTTCTTTTGTTTTTGTCCACAATGCCAGGCTGGATTTGGAAACAAAACGGGATAACAAAATTGACCATCCTCTTACATTCTCTCATTAAATGTGTAGACTTTGGGCTAATTCAGATGATGAATATTTTAACTCTTGAGAGTATAAAAATGAAACCAAATGGACCCGCAAGGGTCCATTTGGTTTCATTTTTACACTCTCAAAGAGTTACATCTGGTTAACCAACTTTCCATATTTAACTGGAACTCTCTCAAGGACCACTGGTGGTCCCCGGGCCTGTCAGAGTCAGCCAAAGGGCCACATTTGGCCCCCGGGCCGCATAATGCCCAGGTATGCCTTAATATAAAGCTTCATCCTAACCTGTTGCTCCAACAGGGCGGCGGCTGGCTGTAAACCCGGCGGTGGATCATCCGTAGCAGCCGGATCCGGAGTGGCCGTCCGAGCGTCCGTCAAACCTCAGCAGAGTCCGGCTGTCTGCAAACCCAGGAGCAGAGCGGAGCCGAACAACCGGAGCAGACTGGCCTCCCCCAGGACTCACAGCAAGGTTACTACAGTTCATTATACAAAACTAACAAAATAAAAGCCTTAATTCGTCTCCCTTTAACCCACTATGGTCTTGTTGTGTCAGAATCCTGCCGGTTCCGTTCAGAGCAGCTCAAAACCCGGAGCCAAGTCCTCCGACAGCGGACCGGGCTCCAGACCCGGCTCCGGTCCAGGCTCTAGACCCGGCTCCGGTCCAGGATCCAGATCCGGCTCTGGTCCAGGATCCCGTTCTGACTCTCCCCTCCTCCCCGGCTGTACGGGGGTCCCTCCGTCTGTCCGTACGTCCACTGAGGACCGTCTACAGGTAACGTCCTAATGTCCATGGAACGCTCATGTGACCTGCAGCTGTTCTAAACCAGGGGTTTTCAACAGGTGGTCCCCAGGCTAAAGGATGGTTAGTTGGTTAACCAGATGTAACTCTTTGAGAACGTAAAAATGAAACCAAATGGACCCTTGCGGGTCCATTTGGTTTCATTTTCACACTCTCAAGAGTTAAAATATTCATCTGAATTTGCACAATTTAATTAGGAAGTCTGACGCCGTTTTGTTTGCAAAATCCAGCCTGGAATTGTGAACAAAACCAAAAGAAAACCAAAAGAAAACCAAAAGAAAACCCCTGCTGTAAACCATATATATATATATATATATATATATATATATATATATATATATATATATATAAAGGCTAGATGTCTGCCGTAGTTCACCTCATGCTCTATGGCAGCTGTAACTGGCTCAAAACAAACGGATTGCTCTATTCATAGTTATCATGTGATGTCACAGGACCTAGCCACGCCCCCACTGGCAGGCAAGACGTTTACTAAAGGCTCATATGTTATGTGGACGTCTCGGATGTTTACAACAAACCAATCCGTTTGGAAATCGGTTAAAATCAGCTATAGGCTGGTAAGATGGCCGCCAGGTAACGACCTCACTCCCCATTGGCCACAGCGCAAGAGAGACATCTAGCTTTATTATACTGTATGTACATGTATATATATACCGTATATATGTATATCTGCTGCAGGCCCGGACCGGAACCTCCATCGCCCCACCCAGCTCCTCGCTCCCCCGATCATCCAACCTCACTTCAAGGTTAGTTTTATTATATATTTTTTACATTACAAGGTTTGAGGTTTTTTATTTGCCCCCCCCCCCCCCCCCCCCCGCCCTGCCCCCCCAAATGGGAAATGTTACATGACTTTAACTGTAAATAAATGAACAGGAGTATTGATGTTTTCAGTGAACTAACTAAAGCATAGGTGTGCATAGTTGCATACATAGACGTCAAGGGGAGTTTGAGCACCCCCTAGTGGCCCTCTCTGGACCAACATGCCCTTTTTAAAAGAGCAAAAAGATGCTGAAATGCTGTTTTCTATGCGTTTTTAACCCCCCAAAACTCAATTTTCCGCCGTCCAGCTTCGCCGGGCGGCTAGAGTGCCCTCCTGGTTACATTTGAGCACCTGCCCTTGAAACTCTCTGTGCACGCCACTGAACTAAACCTGTAGTTTTCAGTGAACTAAACCTGTAGTTTTCAGTGAACTAAACCTGTAGTTTTCAGTGAACTAAACCTGTAGTTTTCAGTGAACTAAACCTGTAGTTTTCAGTGAACTAAACCTGTAGTTTTCAGTGAACTAAACCTGTAGTTTTCAGTGAACTAACTAAACCTGTAGTTTTCAGTGAACAAACTAAACCTGTAGTTTTCAGTAAACTAACTTAAAGCTGTATTCAGTAAACTAACTTAAAGCTGTATTCAGTAAACTAACTTAAAGCTGTATTCAGTAAACTAACTTAAAGCTGTATTCAGTAAACTAACTTAAAGCTGTATTCAGTAAACTAACTTAAAGCTGTATTCAGTAAACTAACTTAAAGCTGTACTCCTCAGTAAACTAACTTAAAGCTGTATTCAGTAAACTAACTTAAAGCTGTATTCAGTAAACTAACTTAAAGCTGTATTCAGTAAACTAACTTAAAGCTGTACTCCTCAGTAAACTAACTTAAAGCTGTATTCAGTAAACTAACTTAAAGCTGTACTCTTCACTAAACTAACTTAAAGCTGTACTCCTCAGTAAACTAACTTAAAGCTGTATTCAGTAAACTAACTTAAAGCTGTATTCAGTAAACTAACTTAAAGCTGTATTCAGTAAACTAACTTAAAGCTGTATTCAGTAAACTAACTTAAAGCTGTATTCAGTAAACTAACTTAAAGCTGTATTCAGTAAACTAACTTAAAGCTGTATTCCTCAGTAAACTAACTTAAAGCTGTATTCAGTAAACTAACTTAAAGCTGTATTCAGTAAACTAACTTAAAGCTGTATTCAGTAAACTAACTTAAAGCTGTATTCAGTAAACTAACTTAAAGCTGTATTCAGTAAACTAACTTAAAGCTGTATTCAGTAAACTAACTTAAAGCTGTATTCAGTAAACTAACTTAAAGCTGTATTCAGTAAACTAACTTAAAGCTGTACTCCTCAGTAAACTAACTTAAAGCTGTATTCAGTAAACTAACTTAAAGCTGTATTCAGTAAACTAACTTAAAGCTGTACTCCTCAGTAAACTAACTTAAAGCTGTATTCCTAGCGTTTCTACTCGCTCCTACTCCTCCACCCGCCCTACAGAGAGAGGCGGGTCTCCCCGAGGCCACGCCCCTTCAGCCTCCTCCTCTCATTCGCCACTGATTTCACGTCCTCCTGGAGGAGGCGGAGCTACAACACACAGTGAAGATATGAGCGATGTTAGAAGGTCAGTCACACAAACGTTATAGAAGATATGAGCGATGTTAGAAGGTCAGTCACACAAACGTTATAGAAGATATGAGCGATGTTAGAAGGTCAGTCACCAAAACGTTATAGAAGATATGAGCGATGTTAGAAGGTCAGTCACACAAACGTTATAGAAGATATGAGCGATGTTAGAAGGTCAGTCACACAAACGTTATAGAAGATATGAGCGATGTTAGAAGGTCAGTCACACAAACGTTATAGAAGATATGAGCGATGTTAGAAGGTCAGTCACACAAACGTTATAGAAGATATGAGCGATGTTAGAAGGTCAGTCACACAAACGTTATAGACGTTGGACAAAAAATACATATGTACAGTATATGTAGATCAGGGGTGGGCAATAATTTTTCCCAAGGGGCCACATGAGATACATAAAATATTGTGGAGGGCCAAGACTAAAGGCTGAACTAAAGTCTGTGTAATATTTATTTAATTTCAAGATAAAAGTAAGAGTAAGAACAACCATTTTGACACCAGGGCTCACTATTTATTCAGTACAGACACCAAAAATAAAGATTTATTTTGTTTCACAATTTAGAGCTGAGCAGGTTATCTGATACATTATCTGATTGTGTAGATTTTAGGTAATTCAGATGATGAATATTTTTTACCTCTTGAGAGTGTAAACATGAAACCAAATGGACCCGCAAGGGTCCATTTGGTTTCATTTTTACATTCTCAAAGAGTTACATCTGGTTAACCACCTCTCCATATTTAACTGGAACTCTCTCAAGGAGTCGATTAAAAACAATAATCGTAATTAATTTGAAGCTTTGTAATGCATTAATCAAAAATAATTACGTATCGATATTTCACCTGAGAAGGTTTTTTTGGTCCATCATATCAGAGTGATATACGAGTGAATCATTGAGTTTATCAACTCTAAATTTTAGAGATGCCCGATATTGACTTTTTTACTGATATCCGATATCCCGATATTATCCAACTTCTAATTCCCGATACCGATATCAACCGATACCGATATATGCGGCCTCCAGTGGTGGAAAAATAACAGAAACTATTACTATACAAATATTTAATATAAATAAACATTTAGTATAAATACGAATTCATGTTATAGCCTAGAAATACTCCATACAACTATAAATTCAACATGTAGCCTACTTCAGTAAAGTACAAAAGTAATGGTATAAACATGACCGTAGCGCTGAGTCTACATCTCTGTAAATAGTCATAATTTCCAGTTTGTAAATACCGATATTTTCCGATATGAAATTTGAAAGCTTTTATCGGCCGATAATATCGGAGGGCCGATAATATCTGCCATCTCAACTAAATTTCCCATCATCCACTGGGCCAAGCGAAGGCGTCTGATTGGCTGCTTCTCCCAAGCGTGCGACAGTATAATCCGTACGCCTAAAACTCATTTAGTGAAGAAGGTTCTGTGTGCCGTTAAAAAGTCCGAACTGAAACCAGGGTTTATTGAGCCCCAGGGTCTGACTGGGGACAGGGAGGATCTCCTTATATGGTCATTACACTCTATAGTAGAGAGGATTAGACAAAATAGAAGAAAAAAAAAACAATATTTGAATATTTTGTCCTGGCATTAGATTGTACTTTCTGACAATAGAATCTAGTTTCTAGCGCTAGATTCTAGTTTTTCTGAAAAATCAATATTTTTGTGTCAGTGATACTCGCCAAGGACCCCTAGAATTGTCTGTGTTTGGCAGGCTGCGGAGGACCCCCCCCCTCTGTAAATATCCCATGGAGGGACACCCCCCCCCCCCCCCCAGAAACAAAGATTGGAGTTAATAACTTTTGCTCAGACAGAAAATAATATT
>CM076981.1:1383914-1388914 GCA_039105355.1 Benthosema pterotum | reverse complement strand
TCTGCTCTATAGAGAACAGAAACTAGCTAGCCTAGCCACCAGTCTGCTCTATAGAGAACAGAAACTAGCTAGCCTAGCCACCCAGTCTGCTCTATAGAGAACAGAAACTAGCTAGCCTAGCCACCAGTCTGCTCTATAGAGAACAGAAACTAGCTAGCCTAGCCACCAGTCTTAGTCTGCTCTATAGAGAACAGAAACTAGCTAGCCTAGCCACCAGTCTGCTCTATAGAGAACAGAAACTAGCTAGCCTAGCCACCAGTCTTAGTCTGCTCTATAGAGAACAGAAACTAGCTAGCCTAGCCACCAGTCTTAGTCTGCTCTATAGAGAACAGAAACTAGCTAGCCTAGCCACCAGTCTTAGTCTGCTCTATAGAGAACAGAAACTAGCTAGCCTAGCCACCAGTCTGCTGCTCTATAGAGAACAGAAACTAGCTAGCCTAGCCACCAGTCTGCTCTATAGAGAACAGAAACTAGCTAGCCTAGCCACCAGTCTGCTCTATAGAGAACAGAAACTAGCTAGCATAGCCACCAGTCTGCTCTATAGAGAACAGAAACTAGCTAGCATAGCCACCAGTCTGCTCTATAGAGAACAGAAACTAGCTAGCATAGCCACCAGTCTGCTCTATAGAGAACAGAAACTAGCTAGCCTAGCCACCAGTCTGCTCTATAGAGAACAGAAACTAGCTAGCCTAGCCACCAGTCTGCTCTATAGAGAACAGAAACTAGCTAGCCTAGCCACCAGTCTGCTCTATAGAGAACAGAAACTAGCTAGCCTAGCCTCCCAGTCTGCTGCTCTATAGAGAACAGAAACTAGCTAGCCTAGCCACCAGTCTGCTCTATAGAGAACAGAAACTAGCTAGCCTAGCCACCAGTCTGCTCTATAGAGAACAGAAACTAGCTAGCCTAGCCACCCAGTCTGCTGCTCTATAGAGAACAGAAACTAGCTAGCCTAGCCACCAGTCTGCTCTATAGAGAACAGAAACTAGCTAGCCTAGCCACCAGTCTGCTCTATAGAGAACAGAAACTAGCTAGCCTAGCCACCAGTCTGCTCTATAGAGAACAGAAACTAGCTAGCCTAGCCACCCAGTCTGCTGCTCTATAGAGAACAGAAACTAGCTAGCCTAGCCACCAGTCTGCTCTATAGAGAACAGAAACTAGCTAGCCTAGCCACCAGTCTGCTCTATAGAGAACAGAAACTAGCTAGCCTAGCCACCCAGTCTGCTGCTCTATAGAGAACAGAAACTAGCTAGCCTAGCCACCAGTCTGCTCTATAGAGAACAGAAACTAGCTAGCCTAGCCACCCAGTCTGCTGCTCTATAGAGAACAGAAACTAGCTAGCCTAGCCACCAGTCTGCTCTATAGAGAACAGAAACTAGCTAGCCTAGCCACCAGTCTGCTCTATAGAGAACAGAAACTAGCTAGCCTAGCCACCAGTCTGCTCTATAGAGAACAGAAACTAGCTAGCCTAGCCACCAGTCTGCTGCTCTATAGAGAACAGAAACTAGCTAGCCTAGCCACCAGTCTGCTCTATAGAGAACAGAAACTAGCTAGCCTAGCCACCCAGTCTGCTCTATAGAGAACAGAAACTAGCTAGCCTAGCCACCCAGTCTGCTCTATAGAGAACAGAAACTAGCTAGCCTAGCCACCAGTCTGCTCTATAGAGAACAGAAACTAGCTAGCCTAGCCACCAGTCTGCTCTATAGAGAACAGAAACTAGCTAGCCTAGCCACCAGTCTTAGTCTGCTCTATAGAGAACAGAAACTAGCTAGCCTAGCCACCCAGTCTGCTCTATAGAGAACAGAAACTAGCTAGCCTAGCCACCCAGTCTGCTGCTCTATAGAGAACAGAAACTAGCTAGCCTAGCCACCAGTCTGCTCTATAGAGAACAGAAACTAGCTAGCATAGCCACCAGTCTGCTCTATAGAGAACAGAAACTAGCTAGCCTAGCCACCAGTCTGCTCTATAGAGAACAGAAACTAGCTAGCATAGCCACCCAGTCTGCTCTATAGAGAACAGAGCAAAGTGATCTTTGTTTGAAATACTTTTACTAAAGTACTTTTCCTCTTATCCACTGCAGGTCTTCAACTGGAACCTGTCTGTCTCCCTCCACTGGACTGTCCTCTGGTCTGGGACTGTCCTCTGGTCCTGGACCCAGTCTAGGACTGTCCTCTGATCCTGGACCCGGTCTAGGACTGTCCTCTGATCCTGGACCCGGTCTAGGACTGTCCTCTGGTCCTGGTCCCAGTCTAGGACTGTCCTCTGGTCCAGGATCTGGTCTAGGACTGTCCTCTGGTCCTGGACCCAGTCTAGGACTGTCCTCTGGTCCTGGACCCAGTCTAGGACTGTCCTCTGGTCCTGGACCCAGTCTAGGACTGTCCTCTGGTCCTGGACCCAGTCTAGGACTGTCCTCTGGTCCTGGACCCAGTCTAGGACTGTCCCCTGGTCCTGGACCCAGTCTAGGACTGCCCTGTGGTCCTGGGACCAGTGTTTCTATTGCTAGTGAACCCAGAGTGTCTCCTGGTAGTCCTGGTTCTGATCCCAGAGAAATGTTGTCTGTTGGTGAGGTGGAGGATCTGGCTGAGGAATGTTCTGCAGTCAGAGAACATCTGGAACATCTGCAGAAGATACTGCTGCAGGTACACACACATACACACACGCACGCGCGCGCGCACACACACACACACACACATACACAGATGACTAATAAGCAGATGAGTATCGTCACTTTCTAAACTAACAACGTTAGATTATTGGACTACTGCCCCTAAAACTAATCTCGTTAAGTTACAAATTACTTTCTATAAAAAGTAACTTAATAGATTATTTTTCCGTTATTTTCTGTTCCTGAACCCAATTAAAATAATCATTTTCTCTTCTTTTTTAATGTATGCACAATTTAGTTGCATTGTATTACCAGTGCATGAGTCGCACTCCACGTTGCGCACATGAGAACCAAGGTTCAAGGTTCAAGGTTACTTTATTTAGTCTCGTTCGAGAAATTTGTCTTGGACATACAGACTTGCAGCAACAACTAAGACAATACAGGACAATACAGTACAGTACATACAGTACAATAGTAGTGACCGATACTGATAACGCTGCTATTCCCTTCACTGCCAATAAGTTGCCTAGATAGTAACTGTTTTTTACATCAACAAACATGTGTATGTGTGTGTGTGTGTGTGTGTGTGTGTGTGTGTGTGTGTGTGTGTGTGTGTGTGTGCGTGTGTGCGTGTGTGTAGGAGGAGGAGTGTGAGGATGAGGAGGATGCAGATGAAGAAACATTGACCACAGATCCTCAGTACACACAGGTGTGTAAACTTAAAACAGAAAACTCTCTGAGTCAGACCTTTAGCTTTATGCATGCTGTGTGTCTGTTGCAACTTCAACAACAACAACTGATGTTATTATTGATGCTTTACTTGACTAATAAAAGTCCTGTAACTGAAAATGGTATGGGTGCGGCTTCATCACCCGTGGCGCGAAGCGACACGGGTGATGAAGCCGCCCCCATACCATTTTCTCCTGCCCCTCCAATTGGGCCCTTGGGTATTACGTTTTATATAAATGGACTTAAAAAGGTCTTAAAAAAGACTTAAATTTTACTTTAAGAAGCCTGTAGGAACCCTGTGCTCCAGAGCCACACGCTTTGATCTCATTGGCTGCTCCAGAGCCACACGCTTTGATCTCATTGGCTGCTCCAGAGCCACACGCTTTGATCTCATTGGCTGCTCCAGTTCACAGTTCACATTGCTCTCCTCTCCTCTCATTGTAAACACATTGCTCTCCTCTCCATTGTAAACACATTGCTCTCCTCTCCATTGTAAACACATTGCTCTCCTCTCCATTGTAAACACATTGCTCTCCTCTCCATTGTAAACACATCGCTCTCCTCTCCATTGTAAACATATTGCTCTCCTCTCCTCTCCATTGTAAACACATCGCTCTCCTCTCCATTGTAAACACATTGCTCTCCTCTCCATTGTAAACACATTGCTCTCCTCTCCATTGTAAACACATTGCTCTCCTCTCCATTGTAAACACATCGCTCTCCTCTCCATTGTAAACACATCGCTCTCCTCTCCATTGTAAACACATTGCTCTCCTCTCCATTGTAAACACATTGCTCTCCTCTCCATTGTAAACACATTGCTCTCCTCTCCATTGTAAACACATTGCTCTCCTCTCCATTGTAAACACATTGCTCTCCTCTCCATTGTAAACACATTGCTCTCCTCTCCATTGTAAACACATTGCTCTCCTCTCCATTGTAAACACATTGCTCTCCTCTCCATTGTAAACACATTGCTCTCCTCTCCATTGTAAACATATTGCTCTCCTCTCCTCTCCATTGTAAACACATTGCTCTCCTCTCCATTGTAAACACATTGCTCTCCTCTCCTCTCCATTGTAAACACATTGCTCTCCTCTCCATTGTAAACACATTGCTCTCCTCTCCATTGTAAACACATTGCTCTCCTCTCCATTGTAAACACATTGCTCTCCTCTCCATTGTAAACACATTGCTCTCCTCTCCATTGTAAACACATTGCTCTCCTCTCCATTGTAAATACATTGCTCTCCTCTCCATTGTACAGGTGCTGGTCAACGAATTAGAATAATTTGAACAGTGCAATCGTTAAATTCTTTGAATGCATTTCTTGTGCAGAAAACAAATCAGGTGTTCACCGCACCTGTCCTACTGGTTAGAGTAATCACAGAACTCGTTACCTGTAAAAAATTTGCTCAGCTGAGCTTTCCAAAAGGCCCATTTAGGCCATTTAACTGTGACACTGTTGTTTCATTGAATTAGAATAATGGAGAAACCGTTTCATTGAATTAGAATATTTTTTATTATAATTAGAATCATCACTTTCTTAGTATTTTGTGGCTGCCCCCTTGGCTTGTATGACTGCCTGAAGTCTCCGTGCAGGGGTTGACACTAAGGTCTACGAGGTACTTGCCCATCGGGCAAGTGCAAATCAGGTTCTACTTGCCCT
>CM076981.1:1338914-1373914 GCA_039105355.1 Benthosema pterotum | reverse complement strand
CCGGGGTCTCCTCCCAGTGGAGATATAATCCATCTGGTCCTCGGTCTGCCCCGGGGTCTCCTCCCAGTGGAGATACAACCCCAATTCCGTTGAAATTGGGACGTTGTGTAAAATGTAAATAAAAACAGAATGCATTGATTTGCAAATCGTTTTCAACCTCTATTCAGTTGAATACAACACAAAGACAATATAATTAATGTTCAAACTGATAAACTTTATTGTTTTTTGAAATTATACAATCTTTTGTAAATTGATCCCTGCAACACGTACCAAAAAAGTTGGGACGGGGGCAACAAAAGATTGGGAAAGGTCATGAATGCACAAATAACGCCTGTTTGGAACATTCCACAGGTAAACAGGTTAATTTTAAACAGTTTAATATCGTTATTGAGTATAACAAGACCATCCCAGTCGCTCACAATCAAAGATGGGGCGAGGTTCACCACTTTGTGAACAATTCTGTGAGAAAATCATCCAACGGTTTAAAAACAATGTTTCTCAACATTCAATTGCAAGGAATTTGGTGATTTCATCATCTACAGTTCATAATATAATCAAAACGTTCAAAGAATCTGAAGAACTTGCTACACTAAAGCGTCAAGGCCGAAAACCAACACCAAACACTTGTGACCTTTGATCCCTCAGGTGGCTCTGCATTAAAAACTGACATCATTGTGTAAGGGATATTATTGTGTGGACTCAGGAACACTCAGAAAACCATTGTCAGTTTACATAATTTGTCGCTACACCTGCAATTGCAAGTTAAAAATCTACCATCGAAAAGCAAAGCCATACATCAGAAAGGTTGGTTTGAAAAACAACCAGAAATGCCTTCTCTGGGTCCACTATCATTAGAAATGTGGACTCATCAGACCACAGCCCACTTTTCCACTTTGTGTATAACCATTTTAAATGATATTGTACCCAGAGAAGGCATTTCTGGTTGTTTTTCTAGTTGTTTTTTCAAACCAACCTTTCTGATGTATGGCTTTGCTTTGCATGGTAGAGTTTTAACTTGCAATCGCAGGTGTAGCGTCAAATTCTGTAAACTGACAATGGTTTTCTGAGTGTTCCTGAGTCCACACAGTAATATCCTTTACACAATGATTTCAGTTTTTAATGCAGAGCCACCTGAGGGATCAAAGGTCACAAGTGCTAGATGTTGGTTTTCGGCCTTGACGCTTTAGTATAGCAAGTTCTTCAGATTCTTTGAATGTTTTGATTATATTATGGACTGTAGATGATGAAATCACCAAATTCCTTGCAATTGAATGTTGAGAAACATTGTTTTTAAATCGTTAGATGATTTTCTCAAAGAATTGTTCACAAAGTGGTGAACCTCGCCCCATCTTTGATTGTGAGCGACTGGGATGGTCCTGTTATACTCAATAACAATATTAAACTGTTTAAAATTAACCTGTTTACCTGTGGAATGTTCCAAACAGGCGTTATTTGTGCATTCATGACCTTTCCCAGTCTTTTGTTGCCTCCGTCCCAACTTTTTTGGTACGTGTTGCAGGGATCAATTTACAAAAGATTGTATAATTTCAAAAAACAATAAAGTTTATCAGTTTGAACAATAAATATACTGTCTTTGTAGTGTATTAAACTCAATATAGGTTGAAAACGATTTGCAAATCAATGCATTCTGTTTTTATTGACATTTTTCACAACGTCCCAATTTCAACGGAATTGGGGTTGTATAATCCATCTGGTCCTCGGTCTGCCCCGGGGTCTCCTCCCAGTGGAGATATAATCCATCTGGTCCTGGGTCTGCCCCGGGGTCTCCTCCCAGTGGAGATATAATCCATCTGGTCCTGGGTCTGCCCCGGGGTCTCCTCCCAGTGGAGATATAATCCATCTGGTCCTCTGTCTGCCCCGGGGTCTCCTCCCAGTGGAGATATAATCCATCTGGTCCTGGGTCTGCCCCGGGGTCTCCTCCCAGTGGAGATATAATCCATCTGGTCCTGGGTCTGCCCCGGGGTCTCCTCCCAGTGGAGATATAATCCATCTGGTCCTGGGTCTGCCCCGGGGTCTCCTCCCAGTGGAGATATAATCCATCTGGTCCTGGGTCTGCCCCGGGGTCTCCTCCCAGTGGAGATATAATCCATCTGGTCCTTGGTCTGCCCCGGGGTCTCCTCCCAGTGGAGATATAATCCATCTGGTCCTGGGTCTGCCCCGGGGTCTCCTCCCAGTGGAGATATAATCCATCTGGTCCTGGGTCTGCCCCGGGGTCTCCTCCCAGTGGAGATATAATCCATCTGGTCCTGGGTCTGCCCCGGGGTCTCCTCCCAGTGGAGATATAATCCATCTGGTCCTGGGTCTGCCCCGGGGTCTCCTCCCAGTGGAGATATAATCCATCTGGTCCTCGGTCTGCCCCGGGGTCTCCTCCCAGTGGAGATATAATCCATCTGGTCCTGGGTCTGCCCCGGGGTCTCCTCCCAGTGGAGATATAATCCATCTGGTCCTGGGTCTGCCCCGGGGTCTCCTCCCAGTGGAGATATAATCCATCTGGTCCTCGGTCTGCCCCGGGGTCTCCTCCCAGTGGAGATATAATCCATCTGGTCCTGGGTCTGCCCCGGGGTCTCCTCCCAGTGGAGATATAATCCATCTGGTCCTGGGTCTGCCCCGGGGTCTCCTCCCAGTGGAGATATAATCCATCTGGTCCTGGGTCTGCCCCGGGGTCTCCTCCCAGTGGAGATATAATCCATCTGGTCCTGGGTCTGCCCCGGGGTCTCCTCCCAGTGGAGATATAATCCATCTGGTGCATGGAGGACCTCCATAGGGAGATAATCCCCCTTTTTTGAATCAATTTTCCATTGGTCAAAGCATTGTGTTTCGTAATCTGATAACTGAACTTCTTTTTTCATTCGTTTACATTTAACTGTATTTATTTATTTATTTATTTATGTTTCGAACAGAAACGTCAGGTTGTGTTTGCAGCTGTATGGATTATTCGGGTCGTGACAAATTATGACAAACCTACATGTATAAAAAACATGTACTGTATAACAGCAACGGCAACAGTTTTTGTTGCCGTTTTTTTATTTCTAATTATTTAATTGGTCCAAAACATTGATTTGTCACGACTGGAGTTGTCTTTGTACAAAAAGGTACCGGTATTTAAATAACTACTTTTTGAAAAGTCTCTGAGGAAAACGACTGGATGTGGTGAAACGGAATCAGAAAACCTCAAAAGAAGAAGAAAATGTTCATGTCACGATGCCTTTAACACAGTGGTTTTCAACCAGTGGTCCGGGGACCACATTGAGAGGGTTCCAGGTGGTCCCCAGGATAAATGATGGAAAGTTGGTTAACCAGATGTTGGTTAACCAGATGTTAACCAGATGTACCTCTTTGAGAGCGTAAACATGTTTACACTCTCAAGAGTTAAAATATTCATCATGTGAATTATCCCAAGTCTACACAACTAGAGAATGTAGAAGATTAATGGTCATTTTGATCTGTATGTTGGACTGTTTGGTTTCCCCAAATCCAGCCTGGAATTGTGGACAAAAAGCAAAATAAATCTTTTAGTTTTGGGGTCTGTGGGGTTAAAATGTCATCAGATGGTGGTCCATCGTGGCTCAAATAGTGGGCCCTGGTACTGTATGAAAAAGGTTGAAAACCACTGGTTATAGTTTTATGGTCAATAATGTCAAGCTAATGCCACTTAGCTGTCTGTCTGTCTGTCTGTCTGTCTGTCTGTCTGTCTGTCTGTCTGTCTGTCTGTCTGTCTGTCTGTCTGTCTGTCCCTCTGTCTGTCTGTCTGTCTGTCTGTCTGTCTGTCTGTCTGTCTGTCTGTCCCTCTGTCTGTCTGTCTGTCTGTCTGTCTGTCTGTCTGTCTGTCTGTCTGTCTGTCTGTCTGTCTGTCTGTCCCTCTAACATATTGGTAACAAACTGCTGTTTAAAAATCAAACAGTCAAACTCCAGTGCTGCTGGATTAATGTCAACATGTCTTAATGACTGTCTTTGTTGTTAATTAATTTATTATTATGCGTCAATCAGCCTCAGTGCAAGTTGAATTTGTTTTGTTTTGTTATTTAAAAAACACAAATCAGATGAGTGAAACTCCACAGCTGTAGTGAAGTTCTGGATGTCTTAAAAGTATCCCTGGATAACAAGACAAATATGCCTTAAAACACTATACTTGCCTTCTATAACTAAAACATGCAGATAAAAACACCTTCAATACTTTATTTCTTTCATAAATAGAGAATCTTTCACTCAATAGGAGGTGCTCCTGTCGCAGGATGATGATGTCACATGAGCATGTTCATCCATATATTCCATAGAGCTAGATCACACATGGACATGTGACATCATCATCCTGCGACAGGAGCAGTTCCTGTTGAGTGAAATATTCTCTATTTATGAAAGAAATAAGATACCATTGGTGTTTTTATTTGTTTATTTTAGTTATATAAGGCAAATATAATGTTTGAAGCGATGTTTATCTTATTAGTCAGGGATCCTTTTAATTATTTATTTATCAAGTCGATCACCTGCTGGTTATTCTGTTTTGTTTTATTTTATTTTATTTTTATTATTTTATTTTTTCGTTTTGGGGAAAAGAAAAAAAATCCTGCTGATTTTCATAGGTGAAAAAAACAACTATTCCAAACAGATATCATGTAGCGATCATTTATTATTAATAATAACAATATTAATGTGTTGTAATGCTCCTGGTTCAATATTTATGCATCCATACATCAACCGCTTATCCGTAGCCAGGTTGCGAGGGCAACAGCAACACATACTGTAGTCAGTCAGAATAGTTTAACCAAATGGACCCATTCTGTCTGCCTGTCTCTCTGTCTGTCTGCGTACCTGTCTGTCTGCTGTAACTGTCTCACTGTATTGTTTTGTTATTTTTATTTGTTTTTTTCAGGTGAACTCGTTGACACTGTAATAATGTACATAATGTACATTCAGTAAACTTTAATCATTTATGTCATTCTAAATAATTTATTTTGTGCAAAAACTGCTGACAAAAAGTGTTTAACTGTTCTGTTGTCTAATACATGGGGAAAGTAAACATCATTTAATTATAGATAGATAGGTAGGTAGATTTGGGAGTTTAAACAAAGTGAAACATTAATAATATATTATGCAAATAAGACTGTGTCAGTCTGAATAAGCACTTTATCAATGATGTAAAATGAAATGAAATGAAATGAAATGCACATTTTTGAACAAAACCTTCATTTACTTAATTTTTGTTTCCTTTTGTTGTTGTTGTTTTGATTGATTTTGTTTTATTCATAATAGTTTATTTTCTGCTGTTGCCTCTATAATAAACTCCTATATCTGTTATTAGACAAATATATACAGTATATCACTGTTAACTCAATGTGTGGTCTGGGGGTCCGCACGGGTCCATTTGGTTCCATATGTTACACTGTAAGGGTCCGTTTGGTTCTACACTCTGTGAGTGACACTGTAAGGGTCCATTTGGTTCTACACTCTGAGAGTGACAGAGCTGTAAGGGTCCGTTTGGTTCTACACTCTGAGAGTGACAGAGCTGTAAGGGTCCATTTGGTTCCATGTGTTACACTCTAGAGCATGGGTTTTCAACAGGTGGTCTGGGGACCACCAGTGGTCCTTGAGAGGGTTCCAGGTGGTCTCCAGGCTAAATGATGGAAAGTTAGTTAACCAGATGTAGGCTAACTCTAAAAATGAAACCAAATGGACCATGGCGGGTCCATTTGGTTTCATTTTTACACTCTCAAGAGTTAAAATATTCATCATCTGAATTAGCACCACTTAATTAAGAAGTTTACTCTGTTTTGTTGGCAAAATCCAACATAACAGCCTGGAATTGTAGTCAAAAAATTGTAGACAAAACCAAAAGAAGTCTTTGGGGTGAAAATGTCATCAAATGGTGGTCCGTGGCTCAAATGTTGAATAAATGGTGGTCCCTGGTGTCAAAAAGGTTGAAAACCACTGCTCTAGAGTTACAGAGCTGTAAGGGTCCATTTGGTTACAGACTGTAAGGGTCCATTTGGTTACAGAGCTGTAAGGGTCCATTTGGTTACAGAGCTGTAAGGGTCCATTTGGTTACAGAGCTGTAAGGGTCCATTTGGTTACAGAGCTGTAAGGGTCCATTTGGTTACAGAGCTGTAAGGGTCCATTTGGTTACATTACAGAGCTGTAAGGGTCCATTTGGTTACAGAGCTGTAAGGGTCCATTTGGTTACAGAGCTGTAAGGGTCCATTTGGTTACATTACAGAGCTGTAAGGGTCCATTTGGTTACAGAGCTGTAAGGGTCCATTTGGTTACAGAGCTGTAAGGGTCCATTTGGTTACAGAGCTGTAAGGGTCCATTTGGTTACAGAGCTGTAAGGGTCCATTTGGTTACAGAGCTGTAAGGGTCCATTTGGTTACAGAGCTGTAAGGGTCCATTTGGTTACAGAGCTGTAAGGGTCCATTTGGTTACAGAGCTGTAAGGGTCCATTTGGTTACATTACAGAGCTGTAAGGGTCCATTTGGTTACAGAGCTGTAAGGGTCCATTTGGTTACAGAGCTGTAAGGGTCCATTTGGTTACAGACTGTAAGGGTCCATTTGGTTACAGAGCTGTAAGGGTCCATTTGGTTACATTACAGAGCTGTAAGGGTCCATTTGGTTACAGAGCTGTAAGGGTCCATTTGGTTACAGATCTGTAAGGGTCCATTTGGTTACTCTCAGACCATTACATTGAGAAACAACTGGTTTGTAATTCCTGACTCTGCCATTGGTCAGTCAGAGAAATGTTTTCCTTGCTATCATTGGCCGATGGCTGTTTTCATCCTCTCTCTCTATCTCTCCCTCATTGGCCGCAACGCCTGTTAAAGTCGCGCCTCATTGGCCGAGGGAAATGTATCGCCCTGCTGCCATTGGCCCTCGAGGCGTCTGGTGAGACGCTGAACGCTCCAATAAAAATGAACCGCAATGAAGAAGACTGATTGGCTGATTCTGTCTGTCTGTCTGTCTGTCTGTCTGTCTGTCTGTCTGTCTGTCTGTCTGTCTGTCTGTCTGTCTGTCTGTCTGTCTGTCTGTCTGTCTGTATTATGGTTGTAATCGCAGTCTATACTGAAATGATTTCCTGTAATATTTTAAAGTATGATCGGTTGACATTCATTATTTAGGAATACTCTTTAAGATACAATATCTGATTCTTTTTTTTTTTTGATGTTCCAACAAACAAAAAATATAAAACACTTTCCAGAAGAAAAAAAGAAAAACAAATGTGCAGAAAAACACATAAAACACATAAAACATCTAAATACATCTGTACATATATCTGATGTACAGATGTATCATTGTTATACATTAAAATGTAGTGTCAATACTGCATGCATATAAATGATACTCATAAAAGTCCTGAATTCAAAAATGTAAAAAATACGATCAATTATTCTCTTCACTTCATTGGGTGAATATTAGGGTGAATGAGCTTGCATTACAATACAATACAATAGAATTGCAAATGCTGTAGTGATATATTGTGTTATGTGGAGACCTCTGTTGGTGAGTGTGAGTCACTGCATGCTTACATTCCTCAGATAAATGACAGTTTGGAACCAAATGAAATGGACCCGTTAGTCCACTCTGAGGGTCCGTGAGAGGGTTCCAGGTGGTCCCCAGGCTAATTTAAAGTTGGAAAGTTGGTTAACTCTTTGAGAGCGTGAAAATGAAACCAAATGGACCCGCAAGGGTCCATTCGGACCCGCAAATATTATCCCAATGTGAATTGGGATAATTCATATTCACCATGTGAATAAAATATTCATCATGTGAATTATCCCAAGTCTACACAACTAGAGAATGTAGAAGATTAATGGTTTTGATCTGTATGTTGGACTGTTTGGTTTCCCCAAATCCAGCCTGGAATTGTGGACAAAAAAAAAAAAAAACTTTAGTTTTGGGGTCTGTGGGGCTAAAATGTGGTGTTGCGTGGCTCAAATGCTGAATAAATAGTGGGGCCTGGTATGAAAAAGGTTGAAATGTCTTGAAATGAAATGATCAGGGTGGCCACTATTTGACTTTGGAAAGTAAAATGTTGACTTTATGCGGGGTCTGGAATAAAGTCACAGTTTTACTTTTTCATATGAGAACGGGCTGGGGTGGCTGACATTGTAAACAAGTGTATTCTTAACTAGTGTGTGCATTCACAGCTATTGATCAGTGATCACGGGTATTTAGTTGTGCTTCAACTGTAAATCTACAAAATCAATACCATACCATACCACCTTTATTTATATAGGCCTAGCACATTAAATAAAATTCAATAAAATGTTAAAAAACAGAAGTTAAATTAAAAACAACAAACAGGACAAACAACCACATCACTGTCACTTGCAACATCAGACACCTCAAACTGTGCTTAGAAATGCCACAGAATAAAGAAGAAAATCAATCAATAATCCAATCAATCACTGTGAGCAGACAGTACTGTGTCTAACCTACAGAGGGCAGCATCCCTCTGACCTGCAGCTAGAATACGGGTTGCCAGGTTGGGTTAGTTTCAGCCCAGCTGGGCTGGTTTTTATAACACACAGACAGTTAACTGTGATTGGACATTTCTACTGGTTTACAACAGGCTCCTCCGTGTTCATTTCATCAACACATTTAGAGATCTACAAAATATTCACTTCTGTATTTAAAAACAGAAGCAGCGGATCATAGTGGACACACACACACACACACACACACACACACACACACACACACACACACACACACACACACACACACACACACACACACACACACACACACACACTAATATAGATATACAAGTTAGCATTTTCAGACAGTAATATGAAAGTAACGTGAATGAATGAATGAATGAATGAATGAATGAATGAATGAATGAATGAATGAATGAATGGATGGATGAATGAATGAATGAATGAATGAATGAATGAATGAATGAATGAATGAATGAATGAATGAATGAATGAATGAATGGATGGATGGATGGATGGATGGATGGATGGATGAATGAATGAATGAATGAATGAATGAAATGTTTATTAACAGAGATGAGAGTTACAGTACAAGTCAAGTCCACACTGCTACAAAACTGATAACAGCTTGGAGAATTACAGTACAATTCAAGTACAACTACATCAAATCTGACAGAGCTGATTGGACACACTAGTTAAGCATACACTTGTTTACAATAGTGTCCAACTTGTTCATTTCATTAAGGCATTCAAATACATACAAAACAACTACTTCAGTGAAGTCAGAAGCAGCAAATCATGGAGGTAAAATCATAGTGGAGGTAAAAAGGGAAAAGAGAAATGTACAAAGAGGAGAGTATATTACAGTATATTAGCCTACTTTAAAATCCAGATAATAATTAATAAGTAATATATTATAAAAACAAAGTATTAATCCAACACTATGATGGTTTCTATCTTTGGGTTGAATTGTGCTGATAACTGTCCTGGTGATCTGATCTGGCAACCCTGCAGCCGGAAACAGGAAACAGGAAACACCAGAGAAAAAGACAACAGGAAGTGACGTTTTGACTTCAGTTCGCGGGAGAAGCAGCAGCAGATCAGAAGGAACAGAATCAATAAATATAAAGGTAATAATAAAACTCTATGATCATTCATTAACACGCAGTGGTCCGCTGAACCTTTATCTCAAGGACCCCCAAACTGACACTAGTAATCAGCCCTGCGGACCCCTCCATTAGAAGAGACGGACCCCTGGAACAGAATGATTTCAGTTATTCTAAACCACTGGTTTTCAACCTTTTTCATCTCACGGACCACCATTTATTCAGCATTTGAGCCACGGACCACCAATTGAGGACATTTACCCTACAACTAAAGATTTATTTTGCTTCTGTCCATGACCATTGATCTGCTAGTTGTGTTGATTTGGACTAATTCACATGGTGAATATTTTAACTCTTGAGAGTGTAAAGATGAAACCAAATGGACCCGCCAGGGTCCATTTGGTTTCATTTTACATTACATTTTACATTAAGGTTCCAGGTGGTCCCCAGGCTAAATGATGGAAAGTTGGTTAACCAGATGTAACTCTTGAGAGTAAACATGAAACCAAATGGACCCTTGTGGGTCCATTTGGTTTCATTTTCACACTCTCAAGAGTTAAAATATTCATCATCTGAATTAGCACCATTTAAATAAGACGTTTACACTGTTTTGTTTGCAAAAAAATGGAATTGTCAATGAACAAAACCAAAATAATTCTTTAGTTTTAGGTCTTTGCGGGGCTAAAATGTCGTCAAAAGGTGGTCCTCTGTGGCTCAAATGCTGAATAAATGGTGGTCCCTGGTGTCAAAAAGGCAGTGTTGCCAACTGCCAAGATCCAAAATGCACTAGTGGCACTTCCAAAATGCACTAGAATGTGCTAGATGCTCGCCTGGAACATACAGATCAAAATGACCATTAATCTTCTACATTCTCTAGTTGTGTAGACTTGGGATAATTCACATGATGAATATTTTAACTCTTGAGAGCGTAAACATGAAACCAAATGGACCTGCAAGGGTCCATTTGGTTTCATGTTTACGCTCTCAAAGAGTTACATCTGGTCAACCAGCTGTCCATCATTTACCCTGGGGACCACTGGTTGAAAACCACTGTCATAGGAGGAAAAATGGTGAAAAATGAGGGTTTTATCTCTGGCGCCTGTCAATCAATTTCACCCCAACTCACCAGCCCAAAAAGCACTAGATTTTCCGCCAGGAGTTTTTCACTAATTTTGGCGCTAGAGGGGTCTGAAAAAAACGCTAAATATAGTGACAAATGTGCCAAGTTGGTAACACTGCAAAAAGGTTGAAAACCCTAAATATGATCTGTCCTATCCAGCAGAGGGCTGAACCATGGGTCTGTTAGATCTAATATGACCTGTCCTATCCAGCAGAAGGCTGAACCATGGGTCTGTTAGATCTAATATGATCTGTCCTATCCAGCAGAGGGCTGAACCATGGGTCTGTTAGATCTAATATGATCTGTCCTATCCAGATGGGTCTGTTAGATCTAATATGATCTGTCCTATCCAGATGGGTCTGTTAGATCTAATATGATCTGTCCTATCCAGATGGGTCTGTTAGATCTAATATGATCTGTCCTATCCAGATGGGTCTGTTAGATCTAATATGATCTGTCCTATCCAGATGGGTCTTTTAGATCAGTGCCAGTCTCTGTTCGGGACTTCCCTCCTCTACGACGTTGTGGGCGTGGCCAGGACGGCCTCGGAGGCGGAGCTACGGAGAGGATACTACAAGAGTTCTCTGAAGGTCCACCCAGACCGAGCACCGGAGGACCCCCAGGCTACTGTCAAGTTCCAGGTAACACCCAGGACCCCCAGGCTACGGCCAAGTTCCAGGTAGGTCTGAGGACCACCAGGTAGGTCTGAGGACCCCCAGGCTACGGTAGGTCTGAGGACCCCCAGGCTACTGTAGGTCTGAGGACCCCCAGGCTACTGTCAAGTTCCAGGTAGGTCTGAGGACCACCAGGTAGGTCTGAGGACCCCCAGGCTACGGTAGGTCTGAGGACCCCCAGGCTACTGTAGGTCTGAGGACCCCCAGGCTACTGTCAAGTTCCAGGTAGGTCTGAGGACCACCAGGTAGGTCTGAGGACCACCAGGTAGGTCTGAGGACCACCAGGTAGGTCTGAGGACCCCCAGGTAGGTCTGAGGACCACCAGGTAGGTCTGAGGACCACCAGGTAGGTCTGGGGACCCCCAGGTAGGTCTGGGGACCACCAGGTAGGTCTGGGGACCACCAGGTAGGTCTGGGGACCCCCAGGTAGGTCTGGGGACCCCCAGGTAGGTCTGGGGACCCCCAGGCTACGGCCAAGTTCCACGTAACACCCAGGACCCCCAGGCTACGGCCAAGTTCCAGGTACCTGGAACCCTAGAACCTGTACCCTAAAGATAATACTGGATTGCATTTTTATAGCATTTCTATGCACTACATGTATACTCACTTTACAATGGTCCATTCATTCAAACATTGGGAAGTAGAGCGGTGAACAGTCAACGCTCAGCGTTCTAAACTTCACACATTCACACACCAGTGGTTCAACCACTGGAGGCAGTTTGGGGTTCAGTGTCTTGCCCAAGGACACTTCAACATGTAGACAGGAGGAGCAGGGATTCGAACTGGCGACCCCAAAGTACCCTAAAACCTGTACCTTAAAGCCTGTACTTTGAAACCTGTACCCTAAAATCTATATGTTAAATCCTACATGTTAAAAGCTGTGCCCTACACCCTGTCCAGTCCACACCAAAGCATCACGTTGCAACTCCTTGGCCCTCATTTATCAACGTGGTTTAACACCCACTAATGGACGTAGAGTTGAATTCACACATTGTTCCACATTTATCATTTATCATTCCCACCATGAACTTTTAGTTGATCCTACGTCTACACAAAACCCAGGTCAGGTCAGGAGCTGTCGTAGGATTTGTCCTCGCCTGTTTTTCTGTCCTAAAGAAGTGTAGGAGTTATTGGCTGAACTGCTGACAGCCAACTAAAGTTACATATTCACTCCTAATAGCTATAAAACTCAAATAATAGAGCCTACTATACTCAAAATGGAAAGGGATAGGTAGGTCTACATCAACCATGTCTGTGCTTGGATTTGATATAGGAAGACATTTCAAACTGTTAAGACATGGAAATAATAAAAAAAAAAAAACAATTACCATCATGGAGAATCAACTGTGTTACAACTAAGATGCAGCAGCAGCATGTTTGGTCTTACTATTACTTTTATGTTGATGTTTTATGTTTGTTTTATGTTTAGTCTTGGCCCTACACAATATTTCATGTATCTCATTTGGCACCTTGGGAAAAATAATTGCCCACCTCTGGAGTAGTCAGACATATCACATCGATTGATTGATCGATTGATCAGGTTTATTAGATAATAAAATGTAAACAATATATAATACAGTCAGACATAGTATTGGTCCAAAAGGAACACAGACGAAAGAGGAACAACAGGAAATCTATGTGTAAATGTAATAAGAAATGAATAACATAGAAAAATATAAATATATATGTATGAAGAAGATAACATAAAAACTAAGAGAAACCGTAGGTGCTGCTTGAGAGAGGCTTTGAAGGAGTCAAGGGATTGTCATGTTTTTAAATCTGTGTAACTATTTATTTCTCCTGATTGGTCAAATATCTGATGAATTGTTCTAACACTGTCATGCATTCAGTTGTCCAGACTGACTTCTGACCACACATCTCTACATCTCTACCGTTTGTCACTAAAGATAAGATAGCATGACTTATTTTTCCTACTGTGTGTGTGCGTGCGTGCGTGCGTGCGTGCGTGCGTGTGTGTGTGTGTGTGTGTGTGTGTGTCAGACCTTAGGTAAGGTGTATGCAGTTCTGTCAGACGTCCAGCAGAGGCAGATCTATGATGAACAGGGAACAGTGGAGGAGGATTCAGAACTCATAGAGTCTGATAGAGACTGGGATCAATACTGGAGAATACTGTTCCCTAAGGTACACACACACACACACACACACACACACACACACACACACACACACACACACACAGAGACTGAGACCAGTACTGGAGAATACTGTTCCCTAACCCTACATTTTAACAGGCTGCGATGATAAAAGTGACGTCGCCCGACATCCATTATTTCTCTATGGGAGCCGCCGGTTCGGGCGACAGCAGCAGAATGGGCGACGAGGGGGGGGGGGGGGCGTCGCCCGGAAAAATAAAAATTGCTGAGCTTTTCGTCCGAATCGGCCGACGTTTGGCCGGAGATAACCAATCAGAGCCAAGTGCTGCTTTTTTTGCCCTCGACCCGAAACCATTCGGTGCAGTTTGGTTCCTAGTTCCGTCCCACTTCCTCCTCCACCATACTATTTTTCTCAGTGCACCACTGCACCGTCGTTTACGGTACTCATTTTGCATGCCATTCTAAGCGAGAATTTACGGTAATGACCGTCGCTGATAATTATTTGGGGATGTTCGAGTAAAGTTACTAAAAAGTTACTTATTCTGTGTAAGATGATGAATTAGCGTTCCACTCCTCGACAATATAGACGGCAGAATTTGCCAAATAGCTCTCTGTGGTGAGTCCAGCATTGAAAGAGCCATCCATTAAATAAAACTATAAATACATACGATAGATATTTAACCAGAGTTTAGTGAAAGCCCAGAGTCTGCTGCAGTGAACACACTCTACTCCTCTCTAGGACTTCACATTTGATCTAAATCAAATCCAAATCGAGGTTTCAGAATTTGTCTGACTGGCTCACACCTTACTGTAAAATATGTTCTGTTAACCCATAGTGTACTGAACGCGTTTTGGTGTTTTAACTATTGAAAAATAGCAGATCTACAAGCTCATAGTGCGCCACCGAGTGGCGCGCCATGAGCTTGTATCTCTGCTATTTTTGAAAAATCGTGAAAACGTGCATGGCGCAAATCTTTGAATATTATGTTATTCAGAAACTAGAAATCTAGACGGGACACAATAGGTTAAATAAGAAAAGATAAATGCAATGTGTTCTGATGTTTACTTTAATAAAAGGTGGCCCAAGACTACAATAAGAGAAAAGAAATACCTGAGGGAAAAAAAATATTTGTACTTGAATGTTATGTTAAACATGGTACCACCATATTCTCTGTTGGAGGAGAATAAAAAATCTATATATTTTAAATGAATAATTGTCTTTTTTTATTGTTTTGCCCCCAAAAAATCTGAATCGAAATTGAGGTTTTAGAGGAAAAAAATCAAGGTTTTATTTTAGGTAAAATGTTGAAGCCGTTCTCTCTGCTAGTAGGATAATAATGTGGATGTAATTAAACTAGTCCAGGGAACCAACAGCCCTTGTGTGATTTTATTTTTATTTCATCAGTTAATCATTAGCCGTTAATGTTATTGGTAACTGGATTTATCGATGAATAACAGTTAAACCGTTGTCCATCTCTATCTCCAACCTCACAGCCTGGTCTGTAACTTGCTCACTGTGACGCGCTGTGATCTTGTAGATCTGCTGTTTAAGATGTCATTTATTTATCAACAGCATTATTTTCCAACATTGATTAATTATATATTCCATTGATCTTAATCCACCCTAAACCGAGGATAACGTAGAGCTGCCATCCACTGATTAACTGATGAAATAAAAATAAAAGCACACATGGCTGTCAGAACGCTGGACTGATCCAATTTCATCCACATTATTACCCTATTAGCCAGAGGAGCAGAGTGTTCACTGCAGCAGCCACTGACTGTTCACTAAACTTTGGTCAAATAACTGTCTCTGTATGTATGTCAGCCTATAGTTTTATTTTATGGATGTCAGTAAGGCCATTCATGGCCGCGGAAAGATATTGACAGTAGGGGGTGCTGGTCGTTCACTATGGGGTGCTGCAAGATGCGCACACACGCAAAATGTGTGTGAATGCGCATTGTGCATGCACGTTTTCATGCATTTACACACGGAAAAGTGTCTTTTACCTTCCCTCTCCACATGCATGAGCTAACTGACACAGGTACCTTAACCTATGATACGATAGAGCATACAGTATGTATAAGGACTATTAACAGGAATCTGTTTTCATTAAAATAACTAGTATTTTCCTCCTCCTGTTCAAGGGGGGCTGTGTCTGAAAAAAGGGGGTGCTCAAGCCCCTCCAGCACCCCTACTTCCCTCAGCCCTGAGGCCATTGTGCTGTCTGTCTGTCTGTCTGTCTGTCTGTCTGTCTGTCTGTCTGTCTGTCTGTCTGTCTGTCTGTCTGTCTGTCTGTCTGTCTGTCTGTCTGTCTGTCTGTCTGTCTGTCTGTCTGTCTGTCTGTCTGTCTGTCTGTCTGTCTGCATCACGGCACACAGTGCACATGCATGGCTATAATATAGCCATGCATATCTCCATATTATGGAGATTACACATGTGTCTCTTTCAATGATGACTCACCACAGAGAGATATTTGGTCGTTTGTGTCGTCTATATTGTCTCGGAGCAACACAGGTAGAACATTAATCCACTGGTGTTACACAGAATATGTGCTAGAAGGTCCAGTCTTTGGAGCGGAGCGTTCAAACCTGAAGATGTTTTTTTCCCCCCTGCTTTCTGTCGGCTTTAGTTCAGGCCCGGATCTAACATTTCACAATTTCAACATTTTATTTTCTAATTCAGTTAGTTTATTTAGCTTTTAGAGCGAGTTTGCTAGTTTTTATTTAGTTTTTATTTTGGTGAAAATATTTAGTTTTAGTTAGTTTTAGTTCAGTTATAGTTTTAGTTTTAGTTCTTTTATTTTTTCTGTGCTTTGGTTGTCAGGTATAGGATTAAAAATGTGCCAAAGTAGGAAACGGTTGGTATTCAATCCTTGCTTTGAGTTTCTTTGTAGATTAGATGATTTCACTCTCCCACAAGAACACAATATTTACCCCCAGTGTTTATGGAACTCAGTAGTGGATAGAAGATCTAGAAGCATCTCCTCCTCATGTTTATGGAACTCAGTAGTGGATAGAAGATCTAGAAGCATCTCCTCCTCATGTTTATGGAACTCAGTAGTGATAGAAGATCTAGAAGCATCTCCTCCTCAGTGTTTATGGAACTCAGTAGTGGATAGAAGATCTAGAAGCATCTCCTCCTCAGTGTTTATGGAACTCAGTAGTGGATAGAAGATCTAGAAGCATCTCCTCCTCATGTTTATGGAACTCAGTAGTGGATAGAAGATCTAGAAGCATCTCCTCCTCATGTTTATGGAACTCAGTAGTGGATAGAAGATCTAGAAGCATCTCCTCCTCAGTGTTTATGGAACTCAGTAGTGGATAGAAGATCTAGAAGCATCTCCTCCTCATGCTTATGGAACTCAGTAGTGGATAGAAGATCTAGAATCATCTCCTCCTCAGTGTTTATGGAACTCAGTAGTGGATAGAAGATCTAGAAGCATCTCCTCCTCATGTTTATGGAACTCAGTAGTGGATAGAAGATCTAGAAGCATCTCCTCCTCAGTGTTTATGGAACTCAGTAGTGGATAGAAGATCTAGAAGCATCTCCTCCTCATGTTTATGGAACTCAGTAGTGGATAGAAGATCTAGAAGCATCTCCTCCTCATGTTTATGGAACTCAGTAGTGGATAGAAGATCTAGAAGCATCTCCTCCTCATGTTTATGGAACTCAGTAGTGGATAGAAGATCTAGAAGCATCTCCTCCTCATGTTTATGGAACTCAGTAGTGGATAGAGAGAACTCAGTAGTGGATAGAAGATCTAGAAGCATCTCCTCCTCATGTTTATGGAACTCAGTAGTGGATAGAAGATCTAGAAGCATCTCCTCCTCATGTTTATGGAACTCAGTAGTGGATAGAAGATCTAGAAGCATCTCCTCATGCTGGTCACCAACACATTTTGGATTTAAAAGCTTTATAAAAACTAAAACTAATATTATTATTATTTTTTTAACCCACATTACAGTTTTAGTTTTATCGTTTTTTGCTTTCATTTTTAGTTTTTATTAGTTTCAGTTAACTCAAATAATTTTTTGAATTTTAGTTTTTGTTTTTATATTGTACCCCTGCTACAGATCAGCACTCAGGACATCGTGGACTTTGAGAAGAGCTACGTTGGATCAGAGGAGGAGAAGACAGACCTACTGAAGATCTACAAGGACTGTGGAGGAGATCTGAGTCTGATCATGGACCAGATCCTCTGTGGAAGCCACCATGATGAGGAGAGGATCTCCAAGATCCTACAGGTAGGAGAGTTTTCATACCATTTTCAGTTCCAGGACTTTTATTAGTCAAGTAAAGCATCAATAATAACATCAGTTGTTGTTGAAGTTGCAACAGACACGCAGCATGCATAAAGCTAAAGGTCTGACTCAGAGAGTTTTCTGTTTTCAATGACGAAATGCTGTTGGTTTAGTGGTGACACAGCTGTAGTTAGTTAGTAGCAGTAGTAGTGGTTCACATCATTTTAAATAGAAGCACTTTAATTTGAAATATCTTTGGGTTGTTTTGCATGGCATCGTGTTTGGTGGGGCAGACCGGGTATTTAGGGGGGCATTGCCCCCCCATGCCCATGCCTAGATCCGCCCCTGTCTGGGTCAAAGGTTAATCTTTCACCCATAATGTCCAGTATTAAGTTATACTTTAACTAGAGCCGCAACTAACCATTATTTTCATAATCGATTGATCGGCTGATTATTTCACTGATTCATCAATTAATCAGATTATGACTCTTATTGTCTCCACCAGGCCGGAGGCATGGTGGAGAATATTGTTTCACCCTCCGTCCGTGTGTGTGTCCGTCCGTCCGTCCGTCCGTTACCAGCTAATCTCCGGCGCCGTTCACCCGATCGATGCCAAAATTTGCACACACACTCCCTGGATGCCAACGATGAACCTCTGCTCTCAATTTTCCAGAAGGGCTTAATATAGCGCCACCAGGAGGCTGATTCTTGCAATTATTTGGGAAAAATCTGTGTGTGCGTCCGTCTGTTAGCAGCTAATCTCCCAAACCGTTAACCCGATCGATGCCACAATTTGCACACACACTCCCTGGATGCCAACCATGAACCTCTGATCTGAATTTTCCACAACAGCCTGTTATAGCGCCACCAGGAGGCCGATTCGTGGCATCTTTTTTACAAAAAAATGTGTGTGTCTGTCTGTTACAGGCTAATCTCCCAAACCATTAACCCCATCGACATCACAATTTGCACACACACTCCCTGGATGCCAACCATGAACCTCTGCCTCAGATTTTCCACAACGGCATGTTATAGCGCCATCAGGAGGCCGATTTTTGTCATCTTTTTGCAAAAAATCTGTGCGTGTGTCTGTCTGTTAGCAGCTAATCTCCCAAACCGTTAATGTGATCGATGCCACAATTTACACACACACTCCCTGGATGCCAACCATGAACCTCTGATCCAAATTTTCCACAACGGCCTGTTATAGCGCCACCAGGAGGCCTATTCATGGCATATTTTTACAAAAAAAATGTGTGTTTGTCTGTCTGTTAGCAGCTAATCTCCCAAACCGTTAATGTGATCGATGCCACAATTTACACACACACTCCCTGGATGCCAACCATGAACCTCTGCCCCAAATTTTCCACAACGGCATGTTATAGCGCCACCAGGAGGCCGATTTTGTAAAGATGATGAACACAGCAGGCAATTTATATAAAATCTTCAACACACTATAATACTAGGCTGAGAAAAATATTCCACTCTTTTCACAATGGCTTGTTATAGCGCCACCAACAGGTGAACATTTGAAAAAAACACATTTTTGGACAAAATGCCTCAAATCATCCAAATGCTGAAGTCATAATAATAATGGTACCCTATTTTACATTGGCCTATTATAGCGCCACCAGGAGGCCACAACCTGTCCTGGCCTGGTGGAGACCTGTGCCCAGAAGGGCACTTTTCTAGTTTAGATATCATCTTAAAGGGGGATTCCACCCATTTTCTTGTGTATAAATGAAATGTACACTATTTTTACACTTTTAGTGCACACTCTTGTACACTCTCATAAAAAAGGTCTTAGAAGAAAAATCATTAACATGGTGACACACAACTTGATGACAACTAATTGGATAATTGATTACGACTCATTGATTTATCGTTGCAGCCCTAACTTTAACTATTAATAATATCAGATCTAAGTTCATAGGGCTTCACAATTAATTGAAGTCGAATTGAAATTGCGTTTTAGGATTTGTACAAAGAATGAAAGAAAATATGAAAATCGAAAATTGCTTTTTCCACTTTAGAGCGTCCTAGCGTAGAGACAAACTGTTCTGTTAAATCAGGTGGTCCAGGGACCACCAGTGGTCCTTGAGAGGGTTCCAGGTGGTCCCCAGGCTAAATGATGGAACGTTGGTTAACCAGATGTAACTCTTGAGAGTGTAAAAATGATTCATTTTTACACCCTCAAGAGTTAAAATATTCATCATCTGAATTAGCACCATTTAATTAAGAAGTCTACACTGTTTTGTTTGCAAAATCCAGCCTGGAATTGTGAAAATCACATAAAATAACATTCAAATAAATGATTTTCGTTTTTACCCGCAACACATGAAATCAGAATTGAAATTGAAGATTCCGAGGAAAACAAGAGGTTCTATTTGGTACCTTGAGACCGTTAGGGTCTAGTGTCTTCAATACGGATCTCATCTCATCTCACACATTGGTTGAATTCGAATATAGTCAATGGTCACCACCTGTGGGCGGGGCCTAGACTATATAGGTCCCCTGTACACAGGCATATGCTGTAGATCAGGGTTTTCAACAGGTGGTTCGGGGACCACCAGTGGTCCTTGAGAGGTTCCAGGTGGTCCCCAGGCTAAATGATGGAATGTTGGGTAACCAGATGTAACTCTTGAGAGTGTAAAAATGAAACCAAATGGACCCTTGCGGGTCCATTTGGTTTGATGTTTACACTCTCAAGAGTTAAAATATTCATCATGTGAATTAGCACCACTTAATTAAGGAGTTTACACTGTTTTGTTGGCAAAATACAGCCTGGAATTGTGGACAAAAAAAAGAAAATAATTCTTTAGTTTTATGAGATTGTCATCAAATGGTGGTCTGTGGCTCAAATGCTGAATAAATGGTGGTCCCTGGTGTCAAAAAGGTTGAAAACCACTGCTGTAGATTGTTTCATCAAGTGAAAGTGGTTTATGACAATGAAATGATCTGTGTTAAAACATTGTGTCTCCAGACAGCCATCGATGAGGGACAGATTCCTGCTCTGAAAGCTTTCACACACGAGAGCAGTAAGAAGAAAGCCACGAGGAAACGCAAGGTTTGTGCGCGCGCGCGCGTGTGTGTGTGCGCGTGTGTGTGCGCGTGTGTGTGTGCGTGTGTGTGTGTGCGTGTGTGTGTGCGTGTGTGCGTGCGTGCGTGCGTGCGTTCTCACTGTCACATTCTGAATGTCTGTCATGTATAAACAGGGTCTACTGTATATTTCCACACATGATAGAATTGTTGACATACTAGTTAAGGCCATGATGCTTCTATAAATACATCTCACCTTCTACTGTTTATACTCACACAAAGGTTTGATCAGTATGTTCACACTGTGTAACAATGGGGTTGACTTCTTCTCAAATGTGACAGCTAATACACCAGATGTTGTTGTAGTTGCTGAAGACAGCAGAGAAGTTACATTAGAACAGTGGTGGGCAATTATTTTTCCCAAGGGGCCAAATGAGATACGTAAAATATTGTGGAGGACCAAGACTAAAGGCTGACTAAAGTCTGCATAACAATTTCAAGATAAAAGTAAGAGCAAGACCAACCATTGTGACACCAGGGCCCACTACATTTTAGCCCCACAGACCCCAAAACTAAAGATTTCTTTTGTTTTTGTCCACAATACCAGGCTGGATTTTACAACCAAAAACAGGATAACGTAAATAAAAAATGACTATTCTTTTACATTCTCTAGTTGTGTAGACTTTGGGCTAATTCAGGTGATAAATATTTTAACTCTTGAGAGCGTAAACATGAAACCAAATGGACCCGCAAGGGTCCATTTGGTTTCATGTTTACACTCTCAAAGAGTTACATCTGGTTAAACAACTTTCCAGTATTAAACTGGAACTCTCCCAAGGACCGCTGGTGGTCCCCGGGCCGGTCAGGGTCAGGCAAAGGGCCGCATTTGGCCCCCGGGCCGCATGATGCCCAGGTGTGCATTAGAAGCAGGCTGTGTTTGACTATAGTCTGGAGGACTTTCTCCCTAAGGTTTTAAAATACCAACCTCTCAGAAATGACTAAACCAACTACTGGGACCTGATTCAGGACAGAAGAAATACGCACGTTGGTCCATTTGGTTTCAAGTTTACACTCTCAAGAGTTAGGTAATATTCATCTAAATTGGACCACTTAATTAAGAAGTACAGTTGTGTTCAAAATAATAGCAGTCTGTTTAAAAAATCGAGTAAAGCCCAAAATCCTTATAGTGGTTTTTATTTCCATGCATTGGGAACACTGCATATTATATTCTAAATCAAAACATGAAGAAAAAAAAGCTGAAATTATCTAACTGATCCATGATCCCTGGTATGCGATGAATAGGCCCAAAACCCCCATATCATTATGCTTGCACCACCATGCCACCGTGAAGCATGGTGATGCAAGCATCATGATATGGGGATGTTTAACTTACTATGGTGTTGGGCCTATTTATCACATACCAGGGATCATGGATCAGTTTGGATACATCAAAATACAATTGAAGAGGTCATGTTGTCTTATGCTGAAAAGGAAATGCCCTTGAAATGGGTGTTTCAACAAGACAACGACCCCAAACACACCAGTAAGCGAGCAGCTTCTTGGTTCCAGACCAACAAAATTAAAGTCATGGAGTGGCCAGCCCAATCCCCGGACCTTAATCTGATAGAAAACTTGTGGGGTGACATTAAAAATGCTGTTTCTGAGGCAAAACCAAGAAATTCAGAGGAATTATGGAACGTTGTCAAATCATCCTGGGCTGGAATACCTGTTCACAGATGCCAGAAGTTGGTCGACTCCATGCAACACAGATGTTCTCAAAAACAGTGGCTATACAACTAAATATTAGTTTAGTGATTCACAGGAATGCTGAATCTTGGATATTTTTCAGTTAATACAGTAAATATTTGAGTTTGTAAAGTAAAATGCAGACACTGCTATTTTTTTGAACAGCCCAATGTTCATTTTTCTTCATTTTCTCTAAAGTAATTAAATAATTTCTGCTTTTTTCTTCATGTTTTGATTTAGAATATAATGTGCAGTGTTCCCAATGCATGGAAATAAAAACCACTAAGGATTTTGGGCTTTACTCATTTTTTTTTAAACAGACTGCTATTATTTTGAACACAACTGTATACACAATTAGAGAAAGACGATTAATCATCATTTTGACTTGAATCCATTTGCCTGAATCCAGTCTGGAATTGTGGACAAAAACAAAATAAATCTTTAGTTTTCGGCCTGAACATGGGATGAAAATGTCATCAAATGGTGGTCCTCTGTGGCTCAAATGCTGAATAAACAGTGGGCCCTGGGATCAAGAAATTGAAAGTGTAAATCCACTGTTGTATATACAGTACATGTACCTGTGACCCCCCTACAGCATGCAGAATGATCAACCTTGTGTTTCTACTCCTATTAATGTATAAGAATTTCTCTTGTAAAATGTGAACATAAGTAATGTGTGTGTGTGTGTGTGTGTGTGTGTGTGTGTGTGTGTGTGTGTGTGTGTGTGTGTGTGTGTGTGTGTGTGTGTGTGTGTGTTCAGGCTCAGAAGGAGGAGGCAGAGTCTGAACAGATGAAAAAGGAGTTAGGACTTGAAGAGAACAGTCTGACAGCTCTGATACAGGTACACACACACACACACGTGCACGCACGCACGCACACACATACACACACACACACACATACACACGCGCACGCACGCACGCACGCACACACACACACACACACACACACACACACACACACACACACACACGCGCACACGCACACACACACACACGCGCACACACACACACACACACACACACACACACACACACACACACGCACGCACACACACACACGCACACACGCACACACACACACACACACTTTTCAGGCGTACAGATATTGACTTCTGTAAAACCAGAAGCAGCAGATCATAGTGGAGGTAAAAGGGAAAAGAAATATATACACAGTGAGTATAGTATAGTGGGGGGGGAAAGGGTCCATTTGGTTCCATCCTGATAGTTGTAAACAGTTAACCTAAAGCAGGGCTGCCCAAAAGGTAGATGGTGATCTACCAGTAGATCACACAGACCATGGTAGATGGTGATCTACTGGTAGATCACACAGACCATGGTAGATGGTGATCTACTGGTAGATCACACAGACCATGGTACAGGTTGATCTACCAGTAGATCACACAGACCATGCAGGTAGATCACATGACATTCCCCTAAAATGTATAGATCTGTAACTCTTGAGAGTGTAAAAATGAAACCAAATGGACCCTTACGGGTCCATTTGGTTTCATTTTACACTCTCAAGACTTAAATTATATTCAAACATCTGAATTATGTAATTTCAAGTCCACACAATTAGAAAATGGAGAATAATCGTTATTTTGACCAACATTTTGTCTGTTTTCTTTCCTAATTGTGGACAAAAACGGGAATGTTCTTAGTTTTGGGTGCAAAGAGACTAAACTCAAGACCACAAACATTCAACTCAAACCCCAAATAGTGTTTTCAAACATCAGTAATAGCGTCTACAACGTACAGGAAAACCTTCCAATTCTCCCGCTCTATTATTTTATTATAATTGCATTATTCTTAAACACTATAACAGTATTGTAACACCATCACCACTATTTCAAAGCTCATGTGTAGATCTTGTTGAGCCGCTCATTTTGAAAGTAGCTCTCAAGTCAGAAAAGGTTTGGCACCGCTGACCTACGGTATGTAATGTGATGATTAGTTATGATAGTTGTAAATATTACACTTGTAACAATATTCACCGTCTTTGTGAAGAAGAGTCTTTCTTTTATTATATCACAGCAGGAGCGACCATCAACAAAAAAAAGTCACAACGTGTTTCACTGCCCAGTTCTTCTAATCTACTAGAATGACTTTTCAACAGGTGGTCCGGGGACCACCAGTGGTCCCTGAGAGGGTTCCAGGTGGTCCCCAGCTAAGTTGGTTAACCAGATGTAACTCTTGAGAACGTAAAAATGAAACCAAATGGACCCTTGCGGGTCCATTTGGTTTCATTTTTACACTCTCAAGAGTTAAAATAATCACCCTCTTAACACGACTAGAAGATCAATAGTCATTTTGGTCTGTACGTTTTTTCCTCAAATCCAGCCAAAAGCAAAAGAAATCTTATGGTTTGGGGTCTGTGGGGCTAAAATGTCCTCAAATGGTGGTCCGTGGCTCAAATGCTGAATAAATGGTGGTCCCTGGGATGAAAAAAGGTTGAAAACCCCTGTATTAGAATGACTATTGAACCCACACTAAGCAACAACTACTGTGTACTGTCCTCTCACTGCCACCTACTGGCGTAAGGTGGCAAGTAAACACCCACAATGACAGTAGTATACTATACAGCTAGCCTGGGCATTATGCGGCCCGGGGGCCAAATGCGGCCCTTTGGCTGTCTCTGACCGGCCCGGGGACCACCAGTGGTCCTTGAGAGAGTTCCAGTTAAATATAGAAAGTTGGTTAACCAGATGTAACTCTTTGAGAGCGTAAAAATGAAACCAAATGGACCCTTGCGGGTCCATTTGGTTTCATTTTTACACTCTCAAGAGTTAAAATATTTATCTGAATTAGCCAGAGAATATAAAAGAATGGTCATTTTTGATCTAGGTTTGCTGTTTTGCTTGTGAAATCCAGCCTGGTATTGTGGACAAAAGCAAAAGAAATCTTTAGTTTTGGGGTCTGTGGGGCTAAAATGTCATCAAATTGTAGTCCGTGGCTCAAGTACCTGGTGTCAAAATGGTTGGTCTTACTCTTACTTTTATCTTGAAATTAAATTAATATTACACAGACTTTAGTTCAGCCTTTAGTCTTGGCCCTCCACAATATTTTATGTATCTCATTTGGCCCCTTGGGAAAAATAATTGCCCACCCCTGCTATACAGCATGAACATGACATCACATTTCTTCATAAACAAAACCATAGGCAGTGCCATTTAAGTAGAATTACCCTGTTATGGTGAATTATATACATGTAGTCCCTGTGGGTACTACATAAACAGTTGATCTACAGTTATGATGGTGATGCTCTAAACACAGTTGAATAGAATTAATGCATTCAGAAGTGCTGAATAAATGTTTTATGGACCACAATAGTGATACAGTTTTGTGTGGGAATGAATCCTCAGCATTCCCAGTAAACAGTCTGGACCAGGGTGACGATGATTGAACTTTTTGTTATTTATATTGTTCAAAATTGCTTTAAAATGTTCTAGTTTGTTGAACTTGTCATGGTCCATATTGAGGGCGTACAAATGGAACCAAATGGACCCTCATGGGTCCATTTGGTTCCATTTGTACACCTTCAGAAAAAATCTTGGGTGGAATCCATTTGTGTCAAAAAATGAGATATATGGAATTGAGTCACAGCAAGAATCAGAGGAACCGTAGTACCATAATTTCCGGATATAAGCCACACCTGAATATAAGCCGCACCATCTAAATTAGGGGCAAAATACTGATTTTTCCTTGTATAAGCCTCACCTGACTATAAGCCGCACCAGGCTTATAGTCAGGTGCTTCATGTTAGAGCAGTGGTTTTCAACTTTTTCACAATTTAACAACATCTTCACCCCACAGACCCCAAAACTAAAGATTTCTTTTGGTTTTGTTCACAATTCCAGGATGGATTTTTGCAAACAAAAGAGGCAAAACATCAACATGACTTATGACTTGTTAATTAAGTTGTGCTAATTTAGAGGGTGAATATCATAACTCTTGAGAGCGTAAACATGAAACCAAATGGACCCGCAAGGGTCCATTTGGTTTCATGTTTACGCTCTCAAAGAGTTACATCTGGTTAACCAACTTTCTATCATTTAGTCTGCGGACCACCTGGAACCTGTAAAATCCATAGATTGTCCACACCGTTGTATAAGCCGCAGGGTCAAAAGCATGTGAAAAAAGTAGCGGCTTATAGGCGGAAATTACGGTAATAGTTAATGTTTGTAATCCTGTGTATCTTACTACAGTTTAGTTAATGATTTTAACAGTTATAATCCTGTGTATCCTCTTCCAGAAGAACCGTGCTTCCAGAGAGTCAGACTTCACCTCTCTACTCAGTTCTCTGTATCTTACTATGGTTTAGTTAATGGTTTAGTTAATGGTTTAGTTAATGGTTTTAACTCTGGTCTCTTCCAGAGGAACCGTGCTTCCAGAGAGTCAGACTTCAGCTCTCTACTCAGTTCTCTGGAACAGAAATACTGTCAGAAGAAGAACAAACCTTGTGGTTCCAAGAAGAAGAAGAACAACAACAACAACGCTGCTTCCTCCTCCTCCTCTTCCTCTTCTTCTAGGAGAGGGAAGAAGTAAAGACTCACAGCACCTCTACATTTGGCCCAACGCTTTGGGCTGCAGACATATTCTACAGATAATATAAAGAACCTTCTAGAGGTAGACGCCTCTTTCTTTATGGAACGAAAAAGAGGCCAAAAAAGAATCTTCTAAATTCAGATTTCTCACCAAACCCTACGTTTCTATGTCAGTTCTGCTCCACGATGTCACTGTTTAGTTCAAGGAGCTCCAAAATGATCTGAGTTTGATCCTCGTCTGAAAATATGTAGTTGCAGAGACCTTGTTGGGGGTCCCTGGGACTAAAATGTTGTCCCTGGAAATAAAGTTTGGTCTGGAACGTTTTTTTCCCCTGGAACTAAAATTTTGGTTCCTAAAATTTATGTCCCTGTAAACATTTCAAGATATTTAAAATATATATATATCAGATCTCCAAGCTCACAGCACACACTCGGTGGTATGCTGTGAGCAAAAAAACAGCACTTTGGGTGCATTTTGACCTGAGAACTGATCCTTCACATATATTCTATTCTCTGACCAATAAGGTCTTAAATCACACCTTTATAGTTCACCAGTAAAGGTCTTTACACACAGGGAGGAATAATTCACACCTCTAGAGTTTATCTATAGAGGTGTGTACAGTGATTATAAAACGCTGTGCTATAAAGCCAGTGTGAGACGCCGGGTGTTATCTCACACTGTCCAGTTTGTAGCGTGTGTGCTTGTTCACATGCCTCTGATATTTGACGTAATTCTGGTGATCTTTTTATTGACACTGAGGCATGGCTGAGGGAAGTAGGGGTGCTGGGGGGGCTTGAGCACCCCCTTTTCTCAGACACAGCCCCCCTTGGACAGGAGGAGGAAAATACTAGTTATTTTAAATGAATCAAAACAGATTCCTGTTAATAGGCTTTATATATGCTCTATCGTTGTATCATAGGCTAAGGTACCTGTGTCAGTTAGCTCATGTGGAGAGGGAAGGTAAAAGACACTTTTCCGTGTGTAAATGCATGAAAACGTGCATGCACAATGCGCATCCACAAACATTCTGCGTGTGTGTGCATCTTGCAGCACCCCATAGTGAACGACCAGCACCCCCTACTGTCAATATCTTCCCGCGGCCATGCACTGAGGGCCTTATTTTGATTCTCTTGAGTATCAGGTCTTAAAGGGGAACTCCACCCATTTTCTGAGAGCGTACAAATGCAACCAAATGAACCCTAACGGGTTCATTTGGTTCCATTTGTACGCTCTCAGAAAAAAAGAAGCGTCTAAAGAAATCCATTAACATGGTGAAAATACATCTTGATGATGTCATCAAGATGTTTCACCATGTTAGTGGTTTTCTTCAGACCTCCATTTCTAGGAAACACCGAATGGGGAAACGTTTTTATCATGTCCACCCAACACCTCAAAAGTACATCAATGACATCAGTAAAATATTGAAAATGGGTGGAGTTCACCTTTAAGTCTTAAGTCAAAACCTGGAGGTGTGGCCAAGCTGTTTGGGTGTTCTGATTGGCCAAACAGCACATCTGGAATGTCCTTATCAGTGCATCATGTCCACACTTTTTCAAAAACAGCAGATCTACAAGCTCTCAGTGCACCAGTCAGTGGCACACTGTAGATCCATTTTTTTTTTCAATAAATAAAATACATGATGCCTAAAACGTCTTCCCAAGGACAACCTTCTTTTTGTTTTTAGGTTGTTACCACTGCTCACATGGTGGTAGAAATGTTAAAGGTTTTTAGGTTGTTTCCACTGCTCACATGGTGGTAGAAATGTTAAAGGTTTTTAGGTTGTTCCCACTGCTCACATGGTGGTAGAAATGTTGTTAAAGAATTCTTTTTGATGTGAATAAAGTTGTTTCGTTTGTCATTTTGGTCACCATTGATTGGTTGATTTTTAATGTGCAGTCCTGCCGCTTTCATGATGTCGCCCTGCGGCCCAGAAATGAATTTCAACTTCCTAGACATTTTCCTAAGTGATTTATATGAAAACGATTACGCTGCAGACAAAGCCAACTCGGGTCATGACAAATCATGACAACAAACACAATATTGTTATATAATATAGTTGTAATTATCAATAAGAAACATACATACTTTTTGTTTTGTTTTGCTTCTTAGAAAAAATGATTTGACTGTCCAAAAACATTGTGTGTGTCATCATGATTTGTTACGACCCGAGTTGGCTTTGTCCACGGCGTTCATCTTTATAGAGATAATTTTGAAAGAATCTATGAGGAAAATTAACAGGGAATTAATTTCTTGCGTGGAACTGCTTAACTCTATTAGTCATGAATGTACACGACAATGTGACAATCACCCGTGTGTGTGTGCGCGCGCGCGCGCACGCCGATCTACAAACTCATCTAGCACTGTTGTCTGATATTGTAATTAATTGCGATTTATGTCCAAGTTACTTTTTTTTTATCATAGTAGAACATTTTAAAACCATTCTAAACAACATAGTAAGGCTGTACCCTAGTCCTGGTTTTGGGTTTCAAACTTCGGCAGGAATTTAGGAGCAAGCTTTGTGAACCGTTTGTTACTAATTAATGTATTTAATGAAAAAAGAAAAGAAAATTGATCCCTGAGTTCTGTTCCTGATCTGAGCCTTTGGGACACAGCCTTACAGTACAGACCATGAAAGGTTCATACAATGATAACAGTCAGGCTTTAGGACATAATTATACAAAAATATACTGGGGAAAAAATCAGGACTTGTATATTCATACTGTGCTGTTAAAGACCATAAAATATCACTTCCCCAGTTCACATGTCATTATTGTGGGGGTCCCCAGTTCACATGTCATTATTGTGGGGGTCCCCAGTTCACATGTCATTATTGTGGGGGTCCCCAGTTCACATGTCATTATTGCAGTTCCCGGGACCCAGAGCGTAGCTCCGCCCACTCTGTGATGAGCCGATTGGCTATGGCGTAAGGGGGCGGGACCCAGAAGGGGATTGGCTGTCCCCTCCTGGGCGGAGCCTTGATCCTGAGAGCTGCCATGATGTCATCCAGCGTGAACCAATCAGCATCCTCCAATTCTGTACGGTCGATATCCAACTGTAAACAATGATTATGTTATGATCAATTATCAATATCTGACTCTAAACATAATGATTATGTTATGATCAATATCTAATTCTAAACATAATGATTATGTTATGATCAATATCTAATAATTCTAAACATAATGATGTTATGATCAAGATCTTTCTGTAAACTGACAATAACAGGCTTCGATTCTGCTTTATATTTTACTGGTGATCAGAGCTAACGTTGCTCCAGACCGTATGACTGAAGCATTTATATTTTACTGGTGATCAGAGCTAACGTTGCTCCAGACCGTATGACTGAAGCATTTATATTTTACTGGTGATCAGAGCTAACGTTGCTCCAGACCGTATGACTGAAGCATTTATATTTTACTGGTGATCAGAGCTAACGTTGCTCCAGACCGTATGACTGAAGCATTTATATTTTACTGGTGATCAGAGCTAACGTTGCTCCAGACCGTATGACTGAAGCATTTATATTTTACTGGTGATCAGAGCTAACGTTGCTCCAGACCGTATGACTGAAGCATTTATATTTTACTGGCGATCAGAGCTAACGTTGCTCCAGACCGTATGACTGAAGCATTTATATTTTACTGGTGATCAGAGCTAACGTTGCTCCAGACCGTATGACTGAAGCATTTATATTTTACTGGTGATCAGAGCTAACGTTGCTCCAGACCGTATGACTGAAGCATTTATATTTTACTGGTGATCAGAGCTAACGTTGCTCCAGACCGTATGACTGAAGCATTTCTATTTTACTGGTGATCAGAGCTAACGTTGCTCCAGACCGTATGACTGAAGCATTTATATTTTACTGGTGATCAGAGCTAACGTTGCTCCAGACCGTATGACTGAAGCATTTATATTTTACTGGTGTTCAGAGCTAACGTTGCTCCAGACCGTATGACTGAAGCATTTATATTTTACTGGTGATCAGAGCTAACGTTGCTCCAGACCGTATGACTGAAGCATTTATATTTTACTGGTGATCAGAGCTAACGTTGCTCCAGACCGTATGACTGAAGCATTTATATTTTACTGGTGATCAGAGCTAACGTTGCTCCAGACCGTATGACTGAAGCATTTATATTTTACTGGTGATCAGAGCTAACGTTGCTCCAGACCGTATGACTGAAGCGTTTATATTTTACTGGTGATCAGAGCTAACGTTGCTCCAGACCGTATGACTGAAGCATTTATATTTTACTGGTGATCAGAGCTAACGTTGCTCCAGACCGTATGACTGAAGCATTTATATTTTACTGGTGATCAGTGTGTGTGTGCGTGTATCTACCTGTGTGTGCGCAGGCTCTACGTCTGCGTGACAGGCCACCATAAATGAGGATCGGGGGAAGGGCCAGTGCTGAGAGGATGAGTATCGAACCCTGAGGACCCCCAAACCAACCTCCTCTGCTACCTCCCTGTGTACCGCCTCTTCTACTGTCTCTCCTGTAGGGTAGAACACATGTCATTAACCTGGGGACCCCCTGTAGGGTAGAACACATGTCATTAACCTGGGGACCCCCTGTAGGGTAGAACACATGTCATTAACCTGGGGACCCCCACAGCTACACCCTGGGGACCCCCACAGCTACCTCCCTGTGGAGCGCCTCTTCTACTGTCTCTCCTGTAGGATAGAACACATGTCACAACAGGGGTTGACACTAAGGTCTCGGAGGCACTTGCCCATCGGGCAAGTGCAAGTCAGGTTCTACTTGCCCTCAGCTCATGGTCACTTGCCCCCCAAAAATATATTGTAAATTTTGCAGATGTACCTTTGCGGGTCCATTTGATTTCATTTTTACACTCTCAAGAGTTAAAATTCATCATCTTAATTAGCCCAGGTCTACACAACTAGAGAATGTAGAAGATTAATGGTCATTTTGATCTGTATGTTAATTTGCCTGTTTTGTTTCCCAAATCCAGCCTGGAATTGTGGATATCTAGAAAGCAGTGAAAGACACAGAGGCAGAGTGCAATGACTGCCTTCAAGACAAATTTATCTTGTGTTGTGTTATAGTGCACTAAGTTGCACACTTGCCCGATCGGGCAACCAGGTAGCAGTCTTCACTTGCCCGACATTTTTTTTTACTTGCCCCGGGCAAGTGGGCAAGTGTTAGTGTCAAGCCCTGTACAACCCTGGGGACCCCCACAGCTACCTCCCAGGGGACCCCCTGTAGGATAGGGGTGGGGCAGGAGAAAATGGTATGGGTGCGACACCATTTTCTGTTAGAGGACTTGTATTAGTCAAGTATAAAGCATCAATAATAACATCAGTTGTTAGCATGCATAAAGCTAAAGGTCTGACTCAGAGAGTTTTCTGTTTTCAATGATGAAATGCTGTTGGTTTAGTGGTGACACAGCTGTAGTTAGTTAGTAGCAGTAGTAGTGGTTCACATCATTTTAAATAGAAGCACTTTAATTTGAAATATCCTGGGTTGTTTTGCATGGCATCGTGTTTGGTGGGGCAGACTGGGCCTAGATCCGCCCCTGGCTAGCACCATAATAAACCTACTGGGAATACTGGCTGGATTTACAGTAGAATTCACTATTTTTGGTGTCATGATGTGTCACCATCACATGGACTTATAGACACGTGTGTGTGTGTGCGTGCGTGCGTGCGTGCGTATGTGTGTGTGTGTGTGTGTGTGTGTGTGTGCGCGCGTGCATGCGTGCGTGCGTGCGTGCGTGTGTGTGTGCGTGCACGCGTGCGTGCGTGCGTGCGTGTGTGTGTGTGTACTCACCCATGTCACAGAAGCCAGCCAGTGCACTGTACATTCCTGCTGGGAAACTGGGCTGACGAGCAAAAGACACCTGTTACCATCTGATACTAACACTATGATGACTGGAGACATCTGTACACACACACACACACACACACACACACACACACACACACACACACACACACACACACACACACACACACACACACACACACACACACACACACACACCTGTTACCATCTGACACCAAGACTATGATGACTGGAGACATCTACACACACACACACACACACACACACACACACACACACACACACACACACACACACACACACACACACACACACCTGTTACCATCTGACACTAAGACTATGATGACTGGAGACATCTATACACACACACACACACACACACACACACACACACACACACACACACACACACACACACACACACACACACACACACCTGTTACCATCTGACACCAAGACTATGATGACTGGAGACATCTGTACACACACACACACACACACACACACACACACACACACACACACACACACACACACACACACACACACACACACACACACACAGACACACAGACACACAGACACAGAATAACCTCATAGTATCCCTTGTCGATTTAAAGGTATGGTAAGTGATTTGGATGATTTGGAAAACCCTCCAGTTCCCCTGGTAGCAAGATGTGCACGTGCACACACACTACACTGAGGGGAAATGCAACAGGCCAACAGCACATACACCAAGCCCCCCCCCCCACACACACACACACACACACACACACTGGAGTCATGGATGACCTCTGGATTAGCATGAGCAAAAATGAAATCACTTACTATACCTTTAACTAAACCTCCCAAATGAGTTCAGAAAACTAATTTTGGTAATTAATTTCTCCACCTTAATAATACCAATCTGTATTGTATCTTATATATGGTTTTAATCATTGTTTATTCATCTTTACAAAAAGGTGTGACATGTACAGATCAGACATTCCTGGAATGATTAACACTGAAAAACTGATAAACACTCAAAAATATGGCAAAATCAGTAATCCATAGACCTGTGCAGTGACGTCATCGACCCGGTCACAGAAGTGTTTTCCCCCTTCATTTTTCTCACTTTTAGAAAATAATTGATATAGAGACTACATTACGCCGCGGACAAAGCCAACTCGGGTCGTGACAAATCATGATGACACACACAATGTTTTGGGACGATCAAATCATTTTTACAAACAAAAACAAACAAAAAGTGTTGTATCCTGTCATTTTCTACTACTTGCTAATAAGATATTATATGATAAATTTGTCACAACCCGAGTTGGCTTTGTCCACGGCAAAATTGTCTTCATATAAATTATTTTCTTAAAGTCTATGAGAAAAATGAATGGGGAAAACACTTCTGGAACCGGGGCGGTGACGTCACTGCACAGGTCTGTTGGCAGGTGTGTGTGTGTGTGTGTGTGTGTGTGGAGGCAGTGGCGTGCACAGAGAGTTTCAAGGGCAGGTGCTCAAATGTAACCAGGAGGGCACTCTGGGGGCGGAAAATTGAGTTTTGGGGGGTTAAAAACGCATAGAAAACAGCATTTCAGCATCTTTTTGCTCTTTTAAAAAGGGCATGTTGGTCCAGAGAGGGCCACTAGGGGGTGCTCAAACCCCCCTTGACGTCTATGTATGCACGCCTATGTGTGGAGGGCAGAGGCAGGGTGTGTGAACTACACAGGTGTGTGTGTGTGTGTGTGTGTGTGTGTGTGTGTGTGTGTGTGTGTGTGTGTGTGTGTGTGTGTGTGTGTGTGTGTGTGTGTGTGTGTGTGTGTGTGTGTGTGTGTGTGGAGGGCAGAGGCAGGGTGTGTGACAGACTCTGATTGGCTGCTTACCGTAGGATAGTAGATGATGTCACTGGAGGGACAGACTCTGATTGGCTGCCTTACCGTAGGATAGTAGATGATGTCACTGGAGGGACAGACTCTGATTGGCTGCCTTACCGTAGGATAGTAGATGATGTCACTGGAGGGACAGACTCTGATTGGCTGCCTTACCGTAGGATAGTAGATGATGTCACTGGAGGGACAGACTCTGATTGGCTGCCTTACCGTAGGATAGTAGATGATGTCACTGGAGGGACAGACTCTGATTGGCTCCTTACCGTAGGATAG
>CM076981.1:1326414-1336414 GCA_039105355.1 Benthosema pterotum | reverse complement strand
ATTGTAGACTATCACGATTCTAAAAATGTCTCTGAAATACTAACCTAAGTGTACTGGAAAACTTCAAATTATTGTGTAACATCACCAAATTTTGACATTTTTTCCTCAGATCTGAGTACAATCAAGACGTCACTAATTAATTAGTACCTGTAGTATTCAGCTCCATCATGCTGTATCCTGGGGGGTCCCTGGTCTTCATGCTGTATCCTGGGGGGTCCCTGGCCATCAGGGGGGTCAGTCTGTGGTACAGATGGACTGTAGCGTTCTGTAGAGCTGCCAGACAGGCCTGATCATCTGACTTCAGTTTACTGAGATATCTACAACCCAACACAGTATATATTTCAGTTTACTGAGATATCTACAACCCAACACAGTATATATTTCAGTTTACTGAGATATCTACAACCCAACACAGTATATATTTCAGTTTACTGAGATATCTACAACCCAACACAGTATATATTTCAGTTTACTGAGATATCTACAACCCAACACAGTATATATTTCAGTTTACTGAGATACCTACAACCCAACACAGTATATATTTCAGTTTACTGAGATATCTACAACCCAACACAGTATATATTTCACTTCAGTTTACTGAGATATCTACAACCCAACACAGTATATATTTCACTTCAGTTTACTGAGATATCTACAACCCAACACAGTATATATTTCACTTCAGTTTACTGAGATATCTACAACCCAACACAGTATATATTTCAGTTTACTGAGATATCTACAACCCAACACAGTATATATTTCAGTTTACTGAGATATCTACAACCCAACACAGTATATATTTCAGTTTACTGAGATATCTACAACCCAACACAGTATATATTTCAGTTTACTGAGATATCTACAACCCAACACAGTATATATTTCAGTTTACTGAGATATCTACAACCCAACACAGTATATATTTCACTTCAGTTTACTGAGATATCTACAACCAACACAGTATATATTTCACTTCAGTTTACTGAGATATCTACAACCCAACACAGTATATATTTCAGTTTACTGAGATATCTACAACCCAACACAGTATATATTTCAGTTTACTGAGATATCTACAACCCAACACAGTATATATTTCAGTTTACTGAGATATCTACAACCCAACACAGTATATATTTCAGTTTACTGAGATATCTACAACCCAACACAGTATATATTTCAGTTTACTGAGATATCTACAACCCAACACAGTGTATATTTCAGTTTACTGAGATATCTACAACCCAACACAGTGTATATTTCAGTTTACTGAGATATCTACAACCCAACACAGTATATATTTCAGTTTACTGAGATATCTACAACCCAACACAGTATATATTTCAGTTTACTGAGATATCTACAACCCAACACAGTATATATTTCAGTTTACTGAGATATCTACAACCCAACACAGTATATATTTCAGTTTACTGAGATATCTACAACCCAACACAGTATATATTTCAGTTTACTGAGATATCTACAACCCAACACAGTATATATTTCAGTTTACTGAGATATCTACAACCCAACACAGTATATATTTCAGTTTACTGAGATATCTACAACCCAACACAGTATATATTTCAGTTTACTGAGATATCTACAACCCAACACAGTGTATATTTCAGTTTACTGAGATATCTACAACCCAACACAGTGTATATTTCAGTTTACTGAGATATCTACAACCCAACACAGTATATATTTCAGTTTACTGAGATATCTACAACCCAACACAGTATATATTTCAGTTTACTGAGATATCTACAACCCAACACAGTATATATTTCAGTTTACTGAGATATCTACAACCCAACACAGTATATATTTCAGTTTACTGAGATATCTACAACCCAACACAGTATATATTTCAGTTTACTGAGATATCTACAACCCAACACAGTATATATTTCAGTTTACTGAGATATCTACAACCCAACACAGTATATATTTCAGTTTACTGAGATATCTACAACCCAACACAGTATATATTTCAGTTTACTGAGATATCTACAACCCAACACAGTATATATTTCAGTTTACTGAGATATCTACAACCCAACACAGTATATATTTCAGTTTACTGAGATATCTACAACCCAACACAGTATATATTTCAGTTTACTGAGATATCTACAACCCAACACAGTGTATATTTCAGTTTACTGAGATATCTACAACCCAACACAGTATATATTTCAGTTTACTGAGATATCTACAACCCAACACAGTATATATTTCAGTTTACTGAGATATCTACAACCCAACACAGTATATATTTCAGTTTACTGAGATATCTACAACCCAACACAGTATATATTTCAGTTTACTGAGATATCTACAACCCAACACAGTATATATTTCAGTTTACTGAGATATCTACAACCCAACACAGTATATATTTCAGTTTACTGAGATATCTACAACCCAACACAGTATATATTTCAGTTTACTGAGATATCTACAACCCAACACAGTATATATTTCAGTTTACTGAGATATCTACAACCCAACACAGTATATATTTCAGTTTACTGAGATATCTACAACCCAACACAGTATATATTTCAGTTTACTGAGATATCTACAACCCAACACAGTATATATTTCAGTTTACTGAGATATCTACAACCCAACACAGTATATATTTCAGTTTACTGAGATATCTACAACCCAACACAGTATATATTTCAGTTTACTGAGATATCTACAACCCAACACAGTATATATTTCAGTTTACTGAGATATCTACAACCCAACACAGTATACAGTATATTTCAGTTTACTGAGATATCTACAACCCAACACAGTATATATTTCAGTTTACTGAGATATCTACAACCCAACACAGTATATATTTCAGTTTACTGAGATATCTACAACCCAACACAGTATATATTTCAGTTTACTGAGATATCTACAACCCAACACAGTATATATTTCAGTTTACTGAGATATCTACAACCCAACACAGTATATATTTCACTTCAGTTTACTGAGATATCTACAACCCAACACAGTATATATTTCAGTTTACTGAGATATCTACAACCCAACACAGTATATATTTCAGTTTACTGAGATATCTACAACCCAACACAGTATATATTTCACTTCAGTTTACTGAGATATCTACAACCCAACACAGTATATATTTCAGTTTACTGAGATATCTACAACCCAACACAGTATATATTTCAGTTTACTGAGATATCTACAACCCAACACAGTATATATTTCAGTTTACTGAGATATCTACAACCCAACACAGTATATATTTCAGTTTACTGAGATATCTACAACCCAACACAGTATATATTTCAGTTTACTGAGATATCTACAACCCAACACAGTATATATTTCAGTTTACTGAGATATCTACAACCCAACACAGTATATATTTCAGTTTACTGAGATATCTACAACCCAACACAGTATATATTTCATTACTATATTAACTCATCCACTGCCAGGATGAATGCATTATTAAAACACAAGCACAGCTAATTAAGGCCTAATTAATCTCCTCTGCAGTTCTGTTCAGTATTAGGACTTCACAATTTGAGGTTTCAGAATTTGGACCATGTAAAAAAAAAAGAAAATATAAAATCATGGTTTTCCCTTTCCTAGAACATTTCCAGTAGAACTGACTCACAGCCTAGCTTATTGTAAAAAGTGTTCTGTTAAATAAGAGAATAAAAATGCAATGTGTTCTGATGTTTACTGTAAGAAAAGGTACATGTAGTCCAAGACAGGTTCTCCCAGTCCCGTCAGAGTAGTTCTGGAGCGGTGGGTTATGTGGCCTTGGGTCTTTCCCTAGTGGACTGACCGAGAGTAGCTACTGGGACGTAAGTCGGGACTTGATCAACCCGGCTGGGTCGCCTGAGTGAGGGGTATGATGTTGCGAGACCCGAAACCCCGATGACCTTGGGATACATCACTGAGGATACGTCCCAGTTGCATCCATGCGATGTATCTTTAAGCCTTTAGTTTCTATTTATAGTGGCTCATAGGAATAGACTATGTGACAACCAGGGAAAGACTTGGTGACCACCGGAGAGACGGGTGACAGCCGGAATGTAGACGGCACCCGGGTGAGCAGTATGGGTTAGCGCCCCAGCCTGTGTCCTCCGTGAGGAGGAAGCCCAAAAACCTTGGTGAGGCCGTTAGGAGGGCCATTATGATTCACTGCTCCTGAATGAAATGTCTGGTGCTGGGAGTCTGGTGCAACGCACAGGTCCTGTGCCAACCTGGTGAGAGCAGGAGCAGACCTGGTGAGACGTAGGAGGGGTCTGGACAGGAGTCAACCCACAGAGCCTAGTCCCTCCATGTGCCAGAGTATGGTTCTCCCAGTCCCGTCAGAGTAGTTCTGGAGCGGTGGGTTATGTGGCCTTGGGTCTTTCCCTAGTGGACTGACCGAGAGTAGCTACTGGGACGTAAGTCGGGACTTGATCAACCCCGGCTGGGTCGCCTGAGTGAGGGGTATGATGTTGCGAGACCCGAAACCCCGATGACCTTGGGATACATCACTGAGGATACGTCCCAGTTGCATCCATGCGATGTATCTTTAAGCCTTTAGTTTCTATTTATAGTGGCTCATAGGAATAGACTATGTGACAACCAGGGAAAGACTTGGTGACCACCGGAGAGACGGGTGACAGCCGGAATGTAGACGGCACCCGGGTGAGCAGTATGGGTTAGCGCCCCAGCCTGTGTCCTCCGTGAGGAGGAAGCCCAAAAACCTTGGTGAGGCCGTTAGGAGGGCCATTATGATTCACTGCTCCTGAATGAAATGTCTGGTGCTGGGAGTCTGGTGCAACGCACAGGTCCTGTGCCAACCTGGTGAGAGCAGGAGCAGACCTGGTGAGACGTAGGAGGGGTCTGGACAGGAGTCAACCCACAGAGCCTAGTCCCTCCATGTGCCAGAGTATGGTTCTCCCAGTCCCGTCAGAGTAGTTCTGGAGCGGTGGGTTATGTGGCCTTGGGTCTTTCCCTAGTGGACTGACCGAGAGTAGCTACTGGGACGTAAGTCGGGACTTGATCAACCCCGGCTGGGTCGCCTGAGTGAGGGGTATGATGTTGCGAGACCCGAAACCCCGATGACCTTGGGATACATCACTGAGGATACGTCCCAGTTGCATCCATGCGATGTATCTTTAAGCCTTTAGTTTCTATTTATAGTGGCTCATAGGAATAGACTATGTGACAACCAGGGAAAGACTTGGTGACCACCGGAGAGACGGGTGACAGCCGGAATGTAGACGGCACCCGGGTGAGCAGTATGGGTTAGCGCCCCAGCCTGTGTCCTCCGTGAGGAGGAAGCCCAAAAACCTTGGTGAGGCCGTTAGGAGGGCCATTATGATTCACTGCTCCTGAATGAAATGTCTGGTGCTGGGAGTCTGGTGCAACGCACAGGTCCTGTGCCAACCTGGTGAGAGCAGGAGCAGACCTGGTGAGACGTAGGAGGGGTCTGGACAGGAGTCAACCCACAGAGCCTAGTCCCTCCATGTGCCAGAGTATGGTTCTCCCAGTCCCGTCAGAGTAGTTCTGGAGCGGTGGGTTATGTGGCCTTGGGTCTTTCCCTAGTGGACTGACCGAGAGTAGCTACTGGGACGTAAGTCGGGACTTGATCAACCCCGGCTGGGTCGCCTGAGTGAGGGGTATGATGTTGCGAGACCCGAAACCCCGATGACCTTGGGATACATCACTGAGGATACGTCCCAGTTGCATCCATGCGATGTATCTTTAAGCCTTTAGTTTCTATTTATAGTGGCTCATAGGAATAGACTATGTGACAACCAGGGAAAGACTTGGTGACCACCGGAGAGACGGGTGACAGCCGGAATGTAGACGGCACCCGGGTGAGCAGTATGGGTTAGCGCCCCAGCCTGTGTCCTCCGTGAGGAGGAAGCCCAAAAACCTTGGTGAGGCCGTTAGGAGGGCCATTATGATTCACTGCTCCTGAATGAAATGTCTGGTGCTGGGAGTCTGGTGCAACGCACAGGTCCTGTGCCAACCTGGTGAGAGCAGGAGCAGACCTGGTGAGACGTAGGAGGGGTCTGGACAGGAGTCAACCCACAGAGCCTAGTCCCTCCATGTGCCAGAGTATGGTTCTCCCAGTCCCGTCAGAGTAGTTCTGGAGCGGTGGGTTATGTGGCCTTGGGTCTTTCCCTAGTGGACTGACCGAGAGTAGCTACTGGGACGTAAGTCGGGACTTGATCAACCCCGGCTGGGTCGCCTGAGTGAGGGGTATGATGTTGCGAGACCCGAAACCCCGATGACCTTGGGATACATCACTGAGGATACGTCCCAGTTGCATCCATGCGATGTATCTTTAAGACTCCAATAAGAGAAAAGAATTACTTGAATGTTCATTAAAATAAATAAAAGTGAGGTTTGCACTTTATCCATCATCTGTTCAATAAAAACCAACTATTCTCTGTAGGAGGAGGAGGATCACATAAAGACAGATTTAAGATAAATAATTGTCTTTTTTTTGTAGTTTTACTCCCAAAAAATTGAAATGAAGGTTTTCGAGGTTTTATTTTTAGAATTGTGAAGCCCTAATATGCTTGATATCAATTTTTCGTTTTAAATGATGCAATGCCCCCCTAAATGCCCAGTCTGCCCCACCAAACATGATGCCATGCAAAACAACCCAAAGATATTTCAAATTAAAGTGCTTCTATTTAAAATGATGTGAAACACTACTACTGCTACTAACTAACTACAGCTGTGTCACCACTAAACCAACAGCATTTCATCATTGAAAACAGAAAACTCTCTGAGTCAGACCTTTAGCTTTATGCATGCTGCGTGTCTGTTGCAACTTCAACAACAACTGATGTTATTATTGATGCTTTACTTGACTAATAAAAGTCCTGGAACTGAAAATGGTATGGGTGCGGCTTCATGAAGGCTTCATGAAGCCGCACCCAGGCCACACGTGCACCCAGGCCACGGGCGATGAAGCCGCCCCCATACCATTTTCTGCCCGCCCCCAGCCCCCCCCCCCCCCCCTCGCCCACCTCATCCTGGCCACGTATCCAGAACACAGGCGGGCTGCAGGTCGCCCCCTAGAGGGCCGGAGGACTCTCAGAGCTGAAAACATGTCTGTGTTGGAAAGACACACATTTCAGTTTATTTATTTGAATCCACATTTATGAAATATTAAGGCTGTTGAAAAAATAAAGTTACCGTATTTTCCGTACTATAAGGTGCACCGGATTATAAGGCGCAGAGAATAGAAGCTATTACAGTTAACACAGAATAGAAGCTATTACAGTTAACACAGAATAGAAGCTACTGCAGTCAAACAATCCATATATAAGGCGCACTGGATTATAAGGCACAGTGTGGATTTTTGAGAAAATGAAAGGCTTTTAAGTGCGCCTTATAGTCCGGAAAATACGGTAATTAATTAATTAGTTTTTAATTAATTAGTTAGAGTGTAAAAATGAAACCAAATGGACCCGCAAGGGTCCATTTGGTTTCATTTTTACATTCTCAAAGAGTTACATCTGGTTAACCAACTTTCCATCATTTAGCCTGGGGACCACCTGGAACTCCGTCAAGGACAACTGGTGGTCCCTGGACCACCTGTTGAAAACCCCTGCAGCTGTATAGCTGGAGGATCATTGGGTGCTTGTAGATCAGCTATTTGGATACATATTTAAAAAATAAACAACTGTTTTTTTTATCACAATTCTTTTTCTTATTAAATGTTCTTTTTAAATATTTTAAATGTTCATATTTTGGACGCAGTTCCAATGGTGATTAATCATGATTAAATTAATTTTGAAGCTGTGATTAATAACCTGATACATTATCGATGGCCAAATGTTTTTCAGCTGCTTTTGAAGCCCCGCCCTTGAGCAGTCACGGCTCAGTATTCAAACTAGCATCCTGTATGCCCACCCAATGGAAGGTAATATCAGTGGTCCGGGGACCACCAGGATACTCCAGGATAAATGTTGGAAAGTTGGTTAACCAGATGTAACTCATCGAGATATCATAAACAGTGTTGGGCAGTAACTAATTTTAGATTACATATTACTGTAATATTATTACTTTTGCTCCAAAAAGTAAAGTAACGAGATTACTCTGCAAAAATGGGTAATAAGTAATGCATTACTTTGCAAGTAACGCCAAGTTACTTGTTTAAAATGAGCTTGTTGTTGCATGCAAAAATAGAACAGATTTACAAGCTATCGACAGGTACTGTAACAACAGAGATGTGCACGAGAATGTAGAATGTATTTTTTTTTTTTTTTTAATCTAAGAAAGACATTTACAATGTCGGATTTTGTTGGCTTTGTTTTCAGATGCAGTTTGTGGGATTGGAGACTATTATCATTCAAATAAATTGGATTCAGTTCTAAAAAGAGCTCGCTAAACAGATTATGTTGTACATCTCTATTTTTTCAAAGGTGGTAGTTGAGAACTTGGGAAAGTAATAACGTAATACGTAATATATTACTCTTCGATTGCAGTAATAAGTAAAGTAATGATATTACTTTGTCTAAGGGGTAACGAGTAAAGTAAAGAAGTTACTTTCCTAAGTAATATAGACCAACACTGATCATAAACATGATGAATGTCATCAAATAGTGGTCCGTACGTCACTCAAATGCTGAATAAATGGTGGTCCCTCCCTGAAAACCACTGCAACAGGGGAATCAAACACACGACACATCTTTGGCAATAATATTAAAGGGGAATTCCACCCATTTTCAAATGGGGCCTGAAAGAAAAATCATTAACATGGTGAAATACATCTTGATGATGTCGTCAGATGTATTTCACCATGTTAATGATTTTTTCAGACCTCCATTTTTAGGAAGTACAGAATTGGGGGAACTTTTTATCATGTCCACACAACACCTCTAAGGCTGGGGTTTTCAACAGGTGGTCCGGGGACCACCAGTGGTCCTTGAGAGGGTTCCAGGTGGTCCCCAGGCTGAATGATGGAAAGTTGGTTAACCAGATGTAACTCTTGAGAATGTAAAAATGAAACCAAATGGACCCTTGCGGGTCCATTTGGTTTCATTTTTACACTCCCAAGAGTTAAAATATTCATCATCTGAATTAGCACCACTTAATTAAGAAGTTCACACTGTTTTGTTGGCAAAATCCAGCCTGGAATTGTGGACAAAACCAAAAGAATTCTTTCATTTTAGGTCTTTGGTGTGAAAATGTGATTAAATGGTGGTCCGTGGCTCAAATGCTAAATAAATGGTGGTCCCTGGAGTCAAAAATGTTGAAAACCCCTGCTCTAAGGTATATTAATGACATGTTAAAATGTTGAAAATGGGTGGAGTTCCCCTTTAACAATTCTGTTGTGCCTGGCTGTATTGTATATAATCCTATATTTAATATATGGGACATAAAAACATACAATCACATTGACGGGACCCCCTGTATCCCCTCGGGGACCCCTGGAGGTCCCCACCCAGACCCCCTGTGTCCCCTCGGGGACCCCTGGAGGTCCCCAGACCCCCTGTATCCCCTCGGAGACCCCTGGAGGTCCCCAGACCCCCTGTAGTCCCCAGACCCCCTGTGTCCCCTCGGGGACCCCTGGAGGTCCCCAGACCCCCTGTATCCCCTCGGGGACCCCTGGAGGTCCCCAGACCCCCTGTGTCCCCTCGGGGACCCCTGGAGGTCCCCAGACCCCCTGTGTCCCCTCGGGGACCCCTGGAGGTCCCCAGACCCCCTGTGTCCCCTCGGGGACCCCTGGAGGTCCCCAGACCCCCTGTATCCCCTCGGGGACCCCTGGAGGTCCCCAGACCCCCTGTGTCCCCTCGGGGACCCCTGGAGGTCCCCAGACCCCCTGTGTCCCCTCGGGGACCCCTGGAGGTCCCCAGACCCCGCTTTGAGGAACTACTGGCATTAAGGACTACAAAACAGGCGCCGCGCATGAAAAGAACTACAAACATGGCGGTTGTTTTCATAACGCTGTTCTGGTCCCTGTTTAAACGCACAGGGCGAG
>CM076981.1:1316414-1321414 GCA_039105355.1 Benthosema pterotum | reverse complement strand
ATTAAACTACACCAACATTGATCTGCTTGTATTAAACAACATTAAACTACACCAACATTGATCTGCTTGTATTAAACAACATTAAACTACACCAACATTGATCTGCTTGTATTAAACAACATTAAACTACACCAACATTGATCTGCTTGTATTAAACAACATTAAACTACACCAACATTGATCTGCTTGTATTAAACAACATTAAACATTGATCTGCTTGTATTAAACAACATTAAACTACACCAACATTACAGCTGTATGGAAAGCTTGAATTATTCTGTTTTATCATAGGGACGGATGTAACTTGTCCCATTTGGGGGGGCAAGAGAACATGTTGGAGGGGCAAGAGAAAATGGTATGGGGGCGGCTTCATCGCCCGGGGCGCGAAGCGACACGGGCGATGAAGTCGCACCCATACATTTTCGGTTACAGGACTTTTATTAGTCAAGTAAAGCATCAATAATAACACCAGTTGTTGTTGAAGTTGCAACAGACACGCAGCATGCATAAAGCTAAAGGTCTGACTCAGAGAGTTTTCTGTTTTCAATGATGAAATGCTGTTGGTTTAGTGGTGACACAGCTGTAGTTAGTTAGTAGCAGTAGTAGTGTTTCACATCAGTTTAAATAGAAGCACTTTAATTTGAAATATCTTGGGTTGTTTTGCATTCCATCATGTTTGGTGGGGCAGACTGGGCATTTAGGGGGGCATTGGCCCCCCCATGCCCATGCCTAGATCCACTCCTGGCTGTATGGAAAGCTTGAATTATCATCTCTTATCATCTGTCTTTGTTTGATAAATCCACCATAGATAGGTTAAATGGACTTTATGTCAATACATTTTCTCCAGGTGATTATTTTTCTAAGTCCTGGAGTTTGGAAGCGCTCATCATTAGTCACTGAACAGCCCTGCTGTGTACCACCTGTTTTGCACAAAATGCAGGAGGCAGCAGTGCGGCCCATTAATGCAAAACAAGTGCCTCCAAAGTCCAGCACTTTTATTTACTGATGGATAGTGGATTATAAGCAGTGTTGTAGTGGTACTTTTAGAAGTGGGGGGACGCCTCTGAAAGGGGAATTCCCCCCATTTGATTTTTTTTTTCTGAGAGTGTACAAATGGAACCAAATGGACCCGCTAGGGTCCATTTGGTTCACATTTGTACACTCTCAGAAAAAAAGGAAACTCATTAACATGGTGAAACACATCTTGATGATGTCATCAAGATGTATTTCACCATGCTAATGATTTTTTTCAGACCCAAAAATATTTTCGATGTGAGAAGTGGGGGGACGCCGTCCCCCCGCGTCCCCCTGACACTACACCCCTGTATATAAAATATTTTAGATGTGAGAAGTGGAGGGACGCCGTCCCCCCGCGTCCCCCTGACACTACACCCCTGTATATAAAATATTTTAGATGTGAGAAGAGGGGGGACGCCGTCCCCCCGCGTCCCCCCGCGTCCCCCTGACACTACACCCCTGATTATACATGTCTCTGGTGGATTTTATCAAACAAATGCTTTGCAGATATAGGGGATAATTCAACCTGTTCATACAGCTTCAATGTTGGTGAGTTTAATGTTGTTTAATACAAGCAGATCAATGTTGGTGTAGTTTAATGTTGTTTAATACAAGCAGATCAATGTTGGTGTAGTTTAATGTTGTTTAATACAAGCAGATCAATGTTGGTGAGTTTAATGTTGTTTAATACAAGCAGATCAATGTTGGTGAGTTTAATGTTGTTTAATACAAGCAGATCAATGTTGGTGAGTTTAATGTTGTTTAATACAAGCAGATCAATGTTGGTGTAGTTTAATGTTGTTTAATACAAGCAGATCAATGTTGGTGTAGTTTAATGTTGTTTAATACAAGCAGATCAATGTTGGTGTAGTTTAATGTTGTTTAATACAAGCAGATCAATGTTGGTGTAGTTTAATGTTGTTTAATACAAGCAGATCAATGTTGGTGTAGTTTAATGTTGTTTAATACAAGCAGATCAATGTTGGTGTAGTTTAATGTTGTTTAATACAAGCAGATCAATGTTGGTGTAGTTTAATGTTGTTTAATACAAGCAGATCAATGTTGGTGTAGTTTAATGTTGTTTAATACAAGCAGATCAATGTTGGTGTAGTTTAATGTTGTTTAATACAAGCAGATCAATGTTGGTGTAGTTTAATGTTGTTTATATACAAGCTAGTTGAGATCAGTATGTGTGATGGTGTTACAATAATTTGAAGTTCCAGTACAAGGTTAGATTTCAAAGTTTTTAGAATCGGGATAGTCTACAATGGTTAATACAAGCAGATCAATGTTGGTGTAGTTTAATGTTGTTTAATACAAGCAGATCAATGTTGGTGTAGTTTAATGTTGTTTAATACAAGCAGATCAATGTTGGTGTAGTTTAATGTTGTTTAATACAAGCAGATCAATGTTGGTGTAGTTTAATGTTGTTTAATACAAGCAGATCAATGTTGGTGTAGTTTAATGTTGTTTAATACAAGCAGATCAATGTTGGTGTAGTTTAATGTTGTTTAATACAAGCAAGTACGTGAAACACTGATTTTAACCAGACATGGCAACACTCAGTGTCTTAATGGCATTAGGAATAAAAGCGTTTTCAAAGATGTTAGGATTAGATTTATGTACTTGGATCAAACTGAATAGTTTCTATCTCTTCCCAGTAGTGGTTTTCAACCTTTTTGATCCCAGGGCCCACTTTTTATTTAGCATTTGTGCCACAGAGGACCATTTGATGACATTTTAGCTCCACAGACCCCAAAACTAAAGATTTATTTTGCTTTTGTCCACAACAGACCTGTGCAGTGACGTCACCGCCCCGGTTCCAGAAGTGGATTCCACATTCATTTTTTCTTATAGACTTTTCGAAAATGATTCCTATAAAGACGATTACGCCACGGACAAAGCCAACTTGGATCGTGACGAATCATGATGACACACACAATCTTTTTGGACAGTCAAATAATTTCTAATATGAAAAACGAAACAAAAAGTCTTGTATCATGCCGTTTTCTACTTCTTGCTAATTAGATATTATATGATGATATTGTGTGTCATCATGATTTGTCACGACCCGAGTTGGCTTTGTCCACGGCGCAATCGTGTTTTTATTAACCATTTTAGAAAGGTCTATGCAAAAAATAAATGAGGATTTCATTTCTGGAACCATGGGTGGTGACGTCACTGTGCAGGTCTAGTCCAGGCTGGATTTGGGGAAACCAAACAGTCCAACATACAGATCAAAATGACCATTAATCTTCTACATTCTCTAGTTGTGTAGACTTGGGATAATTCACATGATGAATATTTTAACTCTTGAGTTAAATTATTCCCAAAAAGGCAGGCAGGCAGGCAGGCAGGCAGACAGGCAGGCAGACAGGCAGACAGGCAGACAGGCAGGCAGGCAGGCAGGCAGGCAGGCAGGCAGGCAGGCAGGCAGGCAGGCAGGCAGGCAGGCAGGCAGGCAGACAGGCAGGTAGGCAGACAGGTAGGCAGACAGGCAGGCGCGCAGACAGACAGACAGACAGACAGACAGACAGACAGACAGACAGGATGTAACATGATCTACTGATGCTCAGTCATTTATTAGATGATAAAGATGCATTGAATGCTACGTGTGTAGGATATTCACTGATTATCTGTTAACGTACAGTGTGTGTGTTGGGGTTCATTCACAAAACACCCACACACACAGGCATGCATGCACGCACGCACACCCACACACGCATGTATGTGTGCGTGCACACACACACACACACACACACACACACACACACGCGCACACACACACACACACACACACACACACACACACACACACACACACACACACACACGCACACGCACACATACACACACACACACACACACACACACTGTGTAGAACAACAGTCCTGTTCTCCCATGCAGAATTCCTGACATTCCTGTGGTGTTTTTTTTCCATGAGAATCTTGTAAGGCGTTTAATAATGTCTGATGGACATAAACAGATACTTCATATAGATTAATAATGTCTGATATACATAAACAGATACTTCATATAGATTAATAATGTCTGATTGACATAAACAGATACTTCATATAGATTAATAATGTCTGATAGACAAACAGATACTTCATATAGATTAATAATGTCTGTTAGACATAAACAGATACTTCATATAGATTAATAATGTCTGATTGACATAAACAGATACTTCATATAGAATAATAATGTCTGATTGACATAAACAGATACTTCATATAGATTAATAATGTCTGATAAAACATAAACAGATACTTCATATAGATTAATAATGTCTGATTGACATAAACAGATACTTCATATAGATTAATAATGTCTGATTGACATAAACAGATACTTCATATAGATTAATAATGTCTGATAAAACATAAACAGATACTTCATATAGATTAATAATGTCTGATAAAACATAAACAGATACTTCATATAGATTAATAATGTCTGATGGACATAAACAGATACTTCATATAGATTAATAATGTCTGATGGACATAAACAGATACTTCATATAGATTAATAATGTCTGATTGACATACATAAACAGATACTTCATATAGATTAATAATGTCTGATGGACATAAACAGATACTTCATATAGATTAATAATGTCTGATGGACATAAACAGATACTTCATATAGATTAATAATGCCTGATATAGACCTGCGCAGTGACGTCACCGGCCCTGTTCCAGAAGTGGATTCCCCATTCATTTTTCTCATAGACTCTTTGACAATAATTTATATAAAGCCGACAAAGCGGACAAAGCCAAAGTGATGACACACATAGTCTTTTTGGACAATCAAATAATTTCTAAGATGAAAAACCAAACAAAAAGTGTTGCATCCTGCCGTTTTCTACTTCTTGCTAATTAGATATTGTATGATAATATTTGTGTGTGTTGTGATGATTTGTCACGACCCGAGTTGGTTTTGTCTGCGGTGCAATCGCATTTTTGAAAAGT
>CM076981.1:1306414-1308914 GCA_039105355.1 Benthosema pterotum | reverse complement strand
CGTGCGTGCTAAAGGTCTGACTCAGAGAGTTTTCTGTTTTCAATGATGAAATGCTGTTGGTTTAGTGGTGACACAGCTGTAGTTAGTTAGTAGCAGTAGTAGTGTTTCACATCATTTTAATTAGAAGCACTTTAATTTGAAATACTGTATCTTGGGTTGTTTTGCATGGCATCATGTTTGGTGGGGCAGACTGGGCATTTAGGGGGGCATTGCCCCCCCCCCATGCCCATGCCTAGATCCGCCCCTGGTACTGTGTGTGTGTGTGTGTGTGTGTGTGTGTGTGTGTGTGTGCAGTCAGCTGACTGCTGTTCCCAGGGTCCTATCGACTCCCAAAGGTCATCAGGGTCAATCTCTGTAAACACACAGACAGGAAGGAGCGCACACACACACACACACACACACACACACACACACACACACACACACACACACACACACACACACACACACACACACACACACACACACACACACCTCAGACTGTCCTAGTCGCTTGTTTCTCTTTTCTGTTCCATCAAAGTTTTAGTCTTGATTTTCCATATTTCTGGTAATAAACAGTATATATGTCATGTTGATGAGCTGACAGCTAGAAGTCTCTGTACTCTGTGGTCTCTGAGACCCCCCCCCCCCCCATCTGGACTGACACAGACTGACTGACCATTGAACTAACACTATTTACCATATAAACCAGTGGTTTTCAACCTTTTTGACTCCAGGGACCACCATTTATTCTGCATTAGACAGAGAGCTTTGGCTTCTGGTTGGTTCAGAAACATCAAACACCTTTTAAAATGCCCTTCATGTAAACGTTTCATAACTATCAATGTGTTTAACTCTTCATGTAAACATTTCATAATGTGTTTAACTCTTCATGTAAACGTTTCAATGTGTTTAACTCTAAACGTTTCATAATGTGTTTAACTCTTCATGTAAACGTTATAATGTGTTTAACTCTAAACGTTTCATAATGTGTTTAACTCTAAACGTTTCATAATGTGTTTAACTCTTCATGTAAACGTTTCATAATGTGTTTAACTCTTCATGTAAACGTTTCATAATGTGTTTAACTCTTCATGTAAACGTTTCAATGTGTTTAACTCTAAACGTTTCATAATGTGTTTAACTCTTCATGTAAACGTTTCATAATGTGTTTAACTCTTCATGTAAACGTTTCATAATGTGTTTAACTCTTCATGTAAACGTTTCATAATGTGTTTAACTCTTCATGTAAACGTTTCAATGTGTTTAACTCTAAACGTTTCATAATGTGTTTAACTCTTCATGTAAACGTTTCATAATGTGTTTAACTCTTCATGTAAACGTTTCATAATGTGTTTAACTCTAAACGTTTCATAATGTGTTTAACTCTTCATGTAAATGTTTCAATGTGTTTAACTCTAAACGTTTCATAATGTGTTTAACTCTTCATGTAAACGTTTCATAATGTGTTTAACTCTTCATGTAAATGTTTCAATGTGTTTAACTCTAAACGTTTCATAATGTGTTTAACTCTTCATGTAAACGTTTCATAATGTGTTTAACTCTTCATGTAAACGTTTCAATGTGTTTAACTCTAAACGTTTCATAATGTGTTTAACTCTTCATGTAAACGTTTCATAATGTGTTTAACTCTTCATGTAAACGTTTCAATGTGTTTAACTCTTCATGTAAACGTTTCATAATGTGTTTAACTCTTCATGTAAACGTTTCATAATGTGTTTAACTCTAAACGTTTCATAATGTGTTTAACTCTAAACGTTTCATAATGTATTTAACTCTTCATGTAAACGTTTCATAATGTGTTTAACTCTTCATGTAAACGTTTCATAACTATCAATGTGTTTAACTCTTCATGTAAACGTTTCATAATGTGTTTAACTCTTCATGTAAACGTTTCATAATGTGTTTAACTCTTCATGTAAACGTTTCATAATGTGTTTAACTCTTCATGTAAACGTTTCAATGTGTTTAACTCTTCATGTAAACGTTTCATAATGTGTTTAACTCTAAACGTTTCATAATGTGTTTAACTCTTCATGTAAACGTTTCATAATGTGTTTAACTCTTCATGTAAACGTTTCATAATGTGTTTAACTCTAAACGTTTCATAATGTGTTTAACTCTTCATGTAAACGTTTCATAATGTGTTTAACTCTTCATGTAAATGTTTCAATGTGTTTAACTCTAAACGTTTCATAATGTGTTTAACTCTTCATGTAAACGTTTCATAATGTGTTTAACTCTTCATGTAAACGTTTCATAATGTGTTTAACTCTTCATGTAAATGTTTCATAATGTGTTTAACTCTTCATGTAAACGTTTCAATGTGTTTAACTCTAAACGTTTCATAATGTGTTTAACTCTTCATGTAAATGTTTCAATGTGTTTAACTCTAAACGTTTCATAATGTGTTTAACTCTTCATGTAAACGTTTCATAATGTGTTTAACTCTTCATGTAAACGTTTCATAATGTGTTTAACTCTTCATGTAAATGTTTCA
>CM076981.1:1273914-1301414 GCA_039105355.1 Benthosema pterotum | reverse complement strand
GGTTAGACTGGTATATTCACCATAGTGTCAACCCCTTACCCCTGTGTCTGATCACTGGTTAGACTGGTATATTCACCATAGTGTCAACCCCTTACCCCTGTGTCTGATCACTGGTTAGACTGGTATATTCACCATAGTGTCAACCCCTTACCCCTGTGTCTGATCGCTGGTTAGACTGGTATATTCACCATAGTGTCAACCCCTTACCCCTGTGTCTGATCGCTGGTTAGACTGGTATATTCACCATAGTGTCAACCCCTTACCCCTGTGTCTGATCGCTGGTTAGACTGGTATATTCACCATAGTGTCAACCCCTTACCCCTGTGTCTGATCGCTGGTTAGACTGGTATATTCACCATAGTGTCAACCCCTTACCCCTGTGTCTGATCGCTGGTTAGACTGGTATATTCACCATAGTGTCAACCCCTTACCCCTGTGTCTGATCGCTGGTTAGACTGGTATATTCACCATAGTGTCAACCCCTTACCCCTGTGTCTGATCGCTGGTTAGACTGGTATATTCACCATAGTGTCAACCCCTTACCCCTGTGTCTGATCACTGGTTAGACTGGTATATTCACCATAGTGTCAACCCCTTACCCCTGTGTCTGATCGCTGGTTAGACTGGTATATTCACCATAGTGTCAACCCCTTACCCCTGTGTCTGATCGCTGGTTAGACTGGTATATTCACCATAGTGTCAACCCCTTACCCCTGTGTCTGATCGCTGGTTAGACTGGTATATTCACCATAGTGTCAACCCCTTACCCCTGTGTCTGATCACTGGTTAGACTGGTATATTCACCATAGTGTCAACCCCTTACCCCTGTGTCTGATCACTGGTTAGACTGGTATATTCACCATAGTGTCAACCCCTTACCCCTGTGTCTGATCGCTGGTTAGACTGGTATATTCACCATAGTGTCAACCCCTTACCCCTGTGTCTGATCGCTGGTTAGACTGGTATATTCACCATAGTGTCAACCCCTTACCCCTGTGTCTGATCGCTGGTTAGACTGGTATATTCACCATAGTGTCAACCCCTTACCCCTGTGTCTGATCGCTGGTTAGACTGGTATATTCACCATAGTGTCAACCCCTTACCCCTGTGTCTGATCGCTGGTTAGACTGGTATATTCACCATAGTGTCAACCCCTTACCCCTGTGTCTGATCGCTGGTTAGACTGGTATATTCACCATAGTGTCAACCCCTTACCCCTGTGTCTGATCGCTGGTTAGACTGGTATATTCACCATAGTGTCAACCCCTTACCCCTGTGTCTGATCGCTGGTTAGACTGGTATATTCACCATAGTGTCAACCCCTTACCCCTGTGTCTGATCGCTGGTTAGACTGGTATATTCACCATAGTGTCAACCCCTTACCCCTGTGTCTGATCGCTGGTTAGACTGGTATATTCACCATAGTGTCAACCCCTTACCCCTGTGTCTGATCGCTGGTTAGACTGGTATATTCACCATAGTGTCAACCCCTTACCCCTGTGTCTGATCGCTGGTTAGACTGGTATATTCACCATAGTGTCAACCCCTTACCCCTGTGTCTGATCGCTGGTTAGACTGGTATATTCACCATAGTGTCAACCCCTTACCCCTGTGTCTGATCGCTGGTTAGACTGGTATATTCACCATAGTGTCAACCCCTTACCCCTGTGTCTGATCACTGGTTAGACTGGTATATTCACCATAGTGTCAACCCCTTACCCCTGTGTCTGATCACTGGTTAGACTGGTATATTCACCATAGTGTCAACCCCTTACCCCTGTGTCTGATCACTGGTTAGACTGGTATATTCACCATAGTGTCAACCCCTTACCCCTGTGTCTGATCGCTGGTTAGACTGGTATATTCACCATAGTGTCAACCCCTTACCCCTGTGTCTGATCGCTGGTTAGACTGGTATATTCACCATAGTGTCAACCCTTACCCCTGTGTCTGATCGCTGGTTAGACTGGTATATTCACCATAGTGTCAACCCCTTACCCCTGTGTCTGATCGCTGGTTAGACTGGTATATTCACCATAGTGTCAACCCCTTACCCCTGTGTCTGATCACTGGTTAGACTGGTATATTCACCATAGTGTCAACCCCTTACCCCTGTGTCTGATCACTGGTTAGACTGGTATATTCACCATAGTGTCAACCCCTTACCCCTGTGTCTGATCACTGGTTAGACTGGTATATTCACCATAGTGTCAACCCCTTACCCCTGTGTCTGATCGCTGGTTAGACTGGTATATTCACCATAGTGTCAACCCCTTACCCCTGTGTCTGATCGCTGGTTAGACTGGTATATTCACCATAGTGTCAACCCCTTACCCCTGTGTCTGATCGCTGGTTAGACTGGTATATTCACCATAGTGTCAACCCCTTACCCCTGTGTCTGATCACTGGTTAGACTGGTATATTCACCATAGTGTCAACCCCTTACCCCTGTGTCTGATCACTGGTTAGACTGGTATATTCACCATAGTGTCAACCCCTTACCCCTGTGTCTGATCACTGGTTAGACTGGTATATTCACCATAGTGTCAACCCCTTACCCCTGTGTCTGATCGCTGGTTAGACTGGTATATTCACCATAGTGTCAACCCCTTACCCCTGTGTCTGATCGCTGGTTAGACTGGTATATTCACCATAGTGTCAACCCCTTACCCCTGTGTCTGATCGCTGGTTAGACTGGTATATTCACCATAGTGTCAACCCCTTACCCCTGTGTCTGATCGCTGGTTAGACTGGTATATTCACCATAGTGTCAACCCCTTACCCCTGTGTCTGATCGCTGGTTAGACTGGTATATTCACCATAGTGTCAACCCCTTACCCCTGTGTCTGATCGCTGGTTAGACTGGTATATTCACCATAGTGTCAACCCCTTACCCCTGTGTCTGATCACTGGTTAGACTGGTATATTCACCATAGTGTCAACCCCTTACCCCTGTGTCTGATCGCTGGTTAGACTGGTATATTCACCATAGTGTCAACCCCTTACCCCTGTGTCTGATCGCTGGTTAGACTGGTATATTCACCATAGTGTCAACCCCTTACCCCTGTGTCTGATCGCTGGTTAGACTGGTATATTCACCATAGTGTCAACCCCTTACCCCTGTGTCTGATCACTGGTTAGACTGGTATATTCACCATAGTGTTGTAGCGGACATGGCAGGGAAATGGCCAGTTCCAGCAATATCTGAATCCAAAATAGATGGTCAAGTGACTACAGCACAGCTGCTTCTCATCTTTAACCACAACAACATACCTTCACGATTTCAAAGGCTACAGTAAGGGGATTTTTGCACTCCCATGGGAAACAGGAGGTGCAAGCAAAACACTTTTCCTTGATGAATGGTGACAGATCCGCCCCACTGTCTGAAACTAAGGGAACTCTATCTCAAGGACAGTCAGAGTGTCTGACTCCCTTTGAAACAGATCGCCAGGTGCGAGTCCTCATGGTCACAGAGTGAGGAGGAGAGGAGAAAGGGGAATGTATTCAATAATATTATATTGTGTTGATAACATATATATCCATGTGTGTATTGCATGATTCATAATAACTATAAGGTCAAGGGGAATAATAATTAAGCTTAAGCATTACTTAAGTGAAATGAGCCTGTAATCAATTCTTTCAGTAGTTCTATTGCAACATTGCAACTGACACCTAACACCTCATTTGCATAGGCAAGGAGGAGGGGGATGCTGCCATGCTGTTCACAGCAGGGGCTAAAGAAAGTTAGTCTATGTCCAACTCCTAACGGAGGAGGGTGTCTGTGTAAATGTCTGTACTTTGTTAAATGTAATACAACGTTGTGTTTTCACTAAGTCGAGTCATTATATTAAGTTCAGTAACTTGGAGTAATTCAAGTTGTCAACGTGGAAACGGGAAGTCGTCAAAACGTTGTATTTGTACTAGTAACAGTGTTCATTTGTCAACATCATCATCAAAACGGCGAAGTGGATCGGTGCCTGTTCAGAGAACAACGTGAATAGGGACAGACCACCACAGTTACAATCACAGCGTGCCAACTCGGAAACACCGCAGGAGTTGGAGGAAAGTTGGCACCGCTAACCAGAAGGAACTGAGGAAGTGACAAGTGCCAAAATTGTCACTGGATTGAAGAACGCAGACTCGCCGTGATCAGATAGTGGTATTTCTACGCCACAGAAAGGAAAGACATTTGCCTGGACCCGGTCGGAACCGGGATCTGAAGTAAATGAACTTTATGCCACGGGACTACTCCGGAGAGGGTCTGAAGATAGCCACTGAACCGAGACGGTGACCATACAGTGATATCGCTCGGGACATTGTCGCGTGCTGCAATCAGGTCTGTAATGTGTTTACATCTTCATCGCGAAAGAGTACAACCTGATTATGACAGCACAGAGGAACAATCGGACAGTGAAAGTTGTGCTGTGCTAAAAAGTTCATTTCTCTTCTGTCTCTCTATCTATCCTTTCTGCTCTCATTTAATCAGGCTCATTTAGTTCAATAATCATCTTGCTAAGGATAAAACATCATCCCCTTATGCTATTTGGTTACACTTGTATGTGACAAGTCATATTATGCTCCGAATGGTATAAATAAATTCCCTTGATTTGAAATAGTACATCTTCTTTTGGTTTTCATTGATTGTGACTGAATGAATTCGTGGACCCTGCACACTGCCAAGTATTCACTTCTTCAGATTAATATATGGTTATTGTATTTCATCTCTATGATAGATTGGGTATTAATTATTCAATTGGTGGTCAATTGTGTCATATTGAAGAAATACACAGCATAATCACTACATTTATATGGTGCCCCGTGTGAGGCTCGAACTCACGACCTTCAGATTATGAGACTGACTCCATAGTAGAGTGACTATTGGAGAAAAATAATAGTAGTGCAACTATTTCCCAAAACGTTTGAGTTTTAATAATTTAATTTGAAATTAATAAAGTAAGTCCACTCAACCTCTCCCACTCTTATAGTAGTCATCATGTCAGCATCAGAGGACGAAGACGCAAAACCAAACGCATTTGACATGATGTCAACCGTTTTGGGTCTACTGTCGTCTGAAATCGGGAAGAAGGAGTTTGAAGAACTCCAAGAGGGTTCCGAAGACACAGTTCTCCAGAATCTTACGGCAATAAGAGACTCACTAGTCAAAGATAAAAAGGTAGCCGTACCCAAGGTCACGTCACTCACTCTATTAAACGTGAGCCGACTCTGTCAACTCCAAGTTAAGGACCTCGCATCCGTACGCAGATCGCTCTTATCTACTCAGGCGAAACTAGCAGAAGCTGACCTTCAACTGAACACCGCAGAGCAGCGTATCGAACTTCTTGAACGCCGGGTTGAGGAATTAGAGGCCTCAACCAAAGCTCACCAGGTCAGTGCAGAAGCCGAAATGCAACGTGCAAACATGGCCGACGCTGCAGCACGCGATTACAAACGCCGGTGGGAGGAAACACTTGAGGAAGTAGACAAAGTGACGCAAAAGGTTGAAGAAATGGAACTGATGTTGGATGAAGCGAAAAGAAATGCTGAAGCTGCAGCGAACACGATACAATCGTATCGCAGAGACCTTGAAAAAGCTGGAAAAGATGAAGACGTGGCCCGCGAGTTGTTGGACCGCGCTCATCAGAAACTAGCCGCACAAGGTCAGGCCATAGAGCGACTTCAGCTGCAACAATCCATAAAGGACGATGAGGATTCTCCTCCGGTGTCTCGAGAGCCGTCTCAAAGGCGGAACGCTGCACGAGACCACTATCGCACAGAAGACACCACAGAGGTAAGTAGAGCTGAGGAAGAGGAAAATCGCCCTCGGTCATTGCAGGTGAATTCCGATCCAGGCAACCGAAACAACATCCCGGTTAGCCGCTCTCAATCCGCATCCATGGTCCAACCACAGGACCCACCCGTAACCGCGGGTGCGTATCCAACTGTGGCCCAGCCTTCCTATCCTTCCATCCAACAGTACCCATTTCAACCATCATATCCTTACTCCATGCCACAAGATCCGTATGCACCCGTACCAGGGAGCTCTGGGTATTTGCAAAATATGATGGCTCCACCCTCTAATCTTATGGGAAACCCAAACCAGTACCAACCTAACCGAGTGCATCCTCGTTTTCAATCTGGTTTTAGTGGTTACCCTCCTCTTACAAACGAGATACTAAATAAGATAGCTAAATCTATCCCTCGTTTTGACCCTCCTGAAGATGGCTCTCCATATACACAAATCTACCTCTCAGATATTGAGTCAAATTTATCGGAGTACCCTCATGCAACCGCATCTCAACGGCTGTTCTTAATCAATGCCACATCAAGTCCGCAAGTGCGGCAGTTCTTGTTGAGGTTGCCCCCTGAAGTATTAGGAAACTATGAACTACTCCAACAGGCAATCTATACAGAATATACTCCACCGAATCTGAGAGGCGGCCTTCACCTCGCACTTCAGGTGCATCAAAAACCAAATGAAGCCATTTCAGTCTACTTCAATAGACTGCAAAATGCATACTTTGGTCAGAGAATACAGGTGACTCAGTTTGAGGACAATTCGTTCAAACAGCTGTTCATAAGCAATATGACCACCCCTATGAGAATTGCAATGCGTTCTCGGGTGCAGCTGTCCTTAATGTCAACACCCATGGTTAAGGAAATAGCGAACCAAGTCCAGATGGAACTTCAAATGGATAAGCCACGTTCTTCAACTGCATCGCGCGAGGCGTTGGCAATAGAAGAATTGGAAGGAGCATACGAACCCAATTCAACTCCTTATTATCAACCACGACATGAGGCGCGAGCTTCATCACGATCTCCTACGCCGGAGCGTTATACGCCTCCGCCTCCTTATCGTAACTACCGCTCTGACGACCGGTCTCAAAAGGCACCACCGTACGAGCCCCGGTCTCCTTCTCCACGTTCAGGTGAGTCCAGAAGATCTCCAGCACTTTCAGATAAGGTTCTTGTAGACCTTATTGGAGAAATATCTGCACTTACCAACACGATGAAAGAGGCGTCCGGAACCGTGAAACTGGTGTCCACCAAGGCATCAGGAAAAAAGTCGGTAAAGTTTAAAAGGAGTAAATCTGCCACACCTCCACCGCGTACTCCTTCTCCTCCATATGATAAAGGCCCACCTAAGGACCAGGACAAAGACAAGGACAAGGGTCCCAAGACTGTCTTGTTTGTGCAGCCTGTTCAGAAGGTCGCATCAGACACCACTATCCAAGGAGAAACTCTCGACTCCGAGCAGAGAGTCCCCACCATCGGAGCTCCAGAGGTAATGTGTCTGAATTCAAAAGGTAAGTCCACCTTAGAAAACCCCATATCTCTCTCAACAGGACACGAATCTGCTGTCTTGACGATCCGGTGTGATCCCAGCAATGAGGAACCTTACAGAGGACCAGAATCGGCCCCTCGGTTCGCTCAGTTGCTAGCAACTTTGACCGCCAAAGGTGTCGCACGAAAACTTTATCTGGAAATCTTGATTGAAGGAATCTTCATTCATGAAGGTTTAGTAGATACAGCAGCTGACATCAGTCTGATGTCTGAAGATCTGTTTTCGGCTCTTCAAGACCGTCTACTAGAAGTCAACTGTGGTCTTCTACTATGTCAAAAACCGATCAAGTTGCAGGCTTACACAACCTCAGTCACTCAGGTGGAAAAGTTTGCCATCTGCAACTTGAAAATCGGCAACCAAGAAGTGATGCATCCATTCTACATTAGTCCTCTCAATACGGTGCCATTGCTGATTGGCATGGACCTGTTGAACAGATTTGAACCACTGATCGACGTAGCTGGACTGAAGATCTGGGCGACCGTCCGCGAGCCCAAACCTTTGGATGAATCTCTCTTGAATACGTCAGAATGCCTGTTGTTGGAAAACCCTTTGGTTGCCCCAACAGTTCCGGGAACAGCTTCCATTAGTAGCCCCTCGGACAACAGCATGGATGTAAACCCAAGCTCTCTACCATCGGTAAGTGTCCCTGAGAATTCCCGGTCACTCTTGTGTAAACTAGGGCCCTCAGCGGATGAAGAAAGTTACCACCCCACCATAGTGGCAGACATCTCTCTTGAAGGTGCCCCAGTGACAGATGCTGTGCTGGCCCTCTGGTCTGAAAAGTCAGCAGTAAGCGAAACACTGTTCCACCACCTCCTGAGCCTAAAGCCAGAGTTGCTGCATATCCCAAAATCTTTTCGTTTCCAATTGGGAACCGAAAAACCAACTGTAGCAACTGCCATCGGTATCTGTGCTCTTAAGCTCCAGTGGGGAAGCAAACAGTGTCTACATGCTTTCCTGGTTGTTCCAAACCTGCCGCATACTCTGTACATCGGAGCAGATGTATCCCTCCGATATGCAGTGGTGTTGGACACCCTGAATTGTGTGCTCTGGTCTCGAAAGAACCAGATTTCGGCGCACAATTACACTGACCGTCAATTAAAAATGGCACAGACCATTCCTGAGGTATGCGCTACGCGCAATGACAAGAAGATTCTTATACCAGCCAGAACCAAGGAAGTTTCCATCCAACTTTCCCTGGCACCGGGACACTCTTTGGCGCAGTCAACCGTGACTTTCCAGCCATCTCCAAAACTGCTGGAAACCGGACTGAGTCTTGAGGACATTCCAATCATGGAAGTGAGGGGGCGAACTTTCTACTTACTGGTAGACAATCATACCTATGATGATATAGTCCTGCCGGCGACAACGTACACAGGCTCCCTTGTGAGTACAACACTGGGGGATTTGGGACTGACCATTCCTGTAATTGGGAGTGTTCCGTCACATCTGCAGCTGAAAAAGGTAGATCCAAATGTTGCTCACACCTTGCCCTCCAGTTTGATTGCTGTTGCTTCAATGCTTCCCATCAAATCTGAGTCAGTGGGAAGGATCAACATGAACCATGAAGGTTATGTGTCTGTCTACAGCGTGGAAGTGAATGACTCGGACCCAAAGCCTGACCAACCTGCGACATGGATACCTGGGATAATTGAACCTTACCCAGGATTTGAAACGCAGGTCCAGCAAGTCCTGTCTTTAGCCGAAGCAGCCACAGAAGAAGAGATCAAACGTCAGTTTTACAAACTTCTCTACAAGCATAGCAAGATCTTTGCGAAAAACTCTTTGGACTGTGGACTGACCGATCTCCACACCCTGCGCATCCCCACCAACCCGGATGCCCCACCAACGTTTGTTCGCCAATACAAAATTCCACTGGCCTCACAAGAACCGGTCCAGAAGATCATTGATGAACTACTGGAAAAAGGGATTATTAGACCCTGCCAGTCGGTTTACAATTCACCAATATGGCCGCTCTTGAAATCTCCAGCGGATCCGGCCACAGGCACACCCTCTCGGTGGAGACTGTGTGTCGACTATCGAGCTTTAAAACCGTACCATTCCTTTATCTCGATGGCCCACGACCCGTTTGGAGCAGGAACTTCCCAAGGTCAAAGACGCAACAGTCTTCACGACCTTGGATATTTCCCAGGGGTACTGGAACTTACCTGTGGAGCAATGTTCGCAACACAAACTTGCTTTTACGTTTGGCAACAAACAGTACGCCTGGACAAGAATGCCTTTTGGCTTGTCTTTATCACCAGCCACTTTCAACATCTTTCTAACTAAAGCATGCCCAGATGCGTCATCCAGGGGAACGGTGATTTTTGTTGATGACTTATTGATCAGGACAAAAACAGCCCAAGACCACTTGGCCGAACTAGACCATATCCTGACTCAGCTCTCAGACGCTGGAGTCAAAATTTCAATCACGAAAGGACAATGGTTCCGCCACCAGGTCAATTATGTTGGCCTCGCGGTCAGTGCCAAGGGGGTCAGTCCTCAGACGTCACGCATCCAGGGAATCTTAAACTTGAAAGACCCTTCCAACCTTGCAGAGTTAAGAAGCTTTTTGGGTGTCTGCAACTATTCACGTCAGTTCATTGAAGGCTACGCAGATATAGCCCGACCCCTCACTCAGCTCTTGAAGAAGGATATACCCTTCACTTGGGGCGACGACCAGGTACAGGCAGTCAAAACCCTGAAGGAAAGGTTGTGCACGGCACCCTGTCTCGCTTACCCCAACATGGAAAAACCCTTCTATCTTGAAATTGGGTACTCACCCTTCTGTCTCTCTGCAGGACTCTACCAGCTGTACGACGGCGACAGGAGAGTCGTCGCGTATGCCAGCAAGATGCTTAGCTCCGTGGAGCAGAAATTCTCAGACTGTGAGAAAGCTCTGTTCGCTGCAGTATGGGCCGTCACCCATTTTTCAAATTGTGTCAGTGGGCAGAAGGTCATTATCGAAACCTGCCACCAGCCTGTCACTTTCTTGAACAGCCAGCGCATCAGAGAAGGTGTTGTCACCAATGCTCGCATAGCAACTTGGCTGATGGCATTCCAAAGCCATAACATCGAAGTCCAGTATGCCCAATCAAACAGGGTACCACTGGGCTCAGGCTTAGCTGTTTGTCAAAATTGCACTCAGGACCAGACAATCACCATGGACATTCCGCCAGCTCTGACTACTCTCCCGCCTACATATCACCACTACTTTGATGAAAACGTGTGTGAAAACATGCGTATTGCATACGTAGATGGGTGCTCTTACTCGCACCAAGAGCACAGACTTGCAGGTGCTGGACTGTTATGGGTTAAAAATGATCCAACAACACCTCAGAGTTTCAAACTGGGTCCCATGACCTCCCAGTATGCGGAAATAGCTGCGGTCTTGATTGCGATCCAGTGTGCAGCCAGTCACCACGTACAAGAATTTGTTCTGTGTACAGATTCCAACTACTCACGTTTAAGTTTCACGTGCCACTTGCCTGTATGGAAACAGAACAATTTCGTGACTGCAGCACGCAAACCAGTCAAACACAAGGAACTCATCATGGCGTGCGACCATTTAGTGATGTCTAATGACATGCAAATCTACTGGAAGAAGGTGAGAGGTCACTCCCGACTTCCAGGCTGTGACAAAACGTATAACGACTTGACAGACTCTTTAACAAAGGAGGGGGCCGTCTCTGGCCGCCCATGGGAATTCCGCCAGGAATGGGTACCAGAGGAAGTCACCTCTGCCCCGGATGTTCCCACACCCTCCGTCTTTGTCACCACGCGGCGACAAGCAGCCACGGCTGCTAGTCAACCTGACCCTCCAGCGACACCTTCCAGGTCCCGCGGTCCGACCACCGCGTCAGTCCAGCCTGAGGACTTAGTCTCCATGCAGGCTGCTGATCCAGACATCTCTCGACTCTGTCAAATATTATCCGATCCTTGTGCCCCTCCCATTACCAAGGACGAGCTGGATGCCTCATCTGACTTGCGTCACCTCGTTGCCTTGAAAACCCGCCTCCACTTGATGGACCAACTGTTGGTGTATGTTCCCGACGAACAAGCTACGCCACGTCTTGTTGTTCCTCGTGCCCAGAGGGGGACGTTAATATCAATGGCCCATGACCTACCAACGGCAGGCCATAGAGGCGTCAAAGCAACGAGTGATGAACTGCGCCAAGTTGCGTTTTGGCCTGAAATGCACAAGGATGTTGCGGATTATGTGAAAGGGTGCTTGATCTGTTGCCAATTTCAACCGCCAAATCCTATCCATAGAGCTCCACTACAGAGCAGAGGAGTTACATTCCCATGGTCAGACCTACAGATGGACTGGGTTGGTCCACTTACTAAGACATCGAGAGGTAACAAGTACTTCCTCAATGTGGTGGACCAGTTCACCAAATGGGTTGAATGTTTCCCGGCACCAAACGACACCGCCCAAACTACTGCCCGGCTTCTACTTCATCACCTCTTTTCAAGATTTGGCCTGCCGGTCTCCCTGGACTGTGATCGGGGAACACACTTTACGGCTACAATGATGAAAGAGATATGGCAAATGTTAGGAGTTAAATGTAAATTCCACATTAGCTACAACCCTCAGAGCTCAGGGACAGTGGAAAGATCCAATAAAGCGGTGATAACCATCCTCAAGAAGTTTGTTGCGGAAAACCAAAAAGACTGGGACATTAAACTCCCTTTGGTTCTAATGGCAATCAGAGCCACGCCCCATAACTCTACCAAAATTAGTCCCCATGAACTTCAGTGTGGACGAAAAATGAGATTACCAATACACCTATTGTATCAGCCCGGAGATCTGAACCTAGCTACGGCATACACCACGCAACAGTATTTAACTGATTTGGAAAACCACCTAAAGTATGCGTTTGCGTTTGCGCAAAAACACCTGCAAGCTAGTGCGGTAGGACGCAAAACATACTATGACAAACGTGCATCCAATGACGAACTCCAGAAAGGAGACAAAGTCTGGTATTACATCTTTGCCCCACAAACCGGAAACCCTGACCAAGCATCAGGAAAGCTCACCAAGAAGCTCCTGCCACATTGGTCAGGACCTTATGAAATTGTTGACAAACTCTCCCCGGTGGCATATCGAATTCGTATCAAACGCGGTCAAAATGAACGTCTCCATTGGGTACACCGTAATCAGATACGTCTTCATAAACCAAGGCAGAGAGTCCAGAACCCAGACGAAGCCAATAAATCATCAGACTAGTTGAAGAAGTACCAGACTGACTCCAAAAGGGGGGTGCTACTATCAGTCCCCACTGATTGCATGAATCACTGAACAACATATTAACCTTGCATGAACTGTTGTTGGTGAATTGTTGTTTTTGTCTGTCAATGTGATTGTGTGATACAATAGGTATAATAACCCACTCATCAAAATTATTCTGTGTGGTCTGTTCCAGGATGCAACACTTCCTGTGGTATTCGGGTATGGGCTATATCGGCATGACTCTTATCGTCCTGACGTTCACTACCTGGGCTCAACCCCAATTCAACACTGGACCTGACGCCGGAATTGCGTTACGCCCACAACACGGCATCCTGATCACCAACTGTCAAACCATCACCCAGAAGGTTTACGTTAAACTGGATCCACGGAAAATCTACCAACTCCATCTCTCCGCTGTTCTCGATGGATCACGTAAGCTCGAGGAAATCGGACAACGGTGGGTGGAAGACTCGCTTGTCCACGCAGAGGCCGATGTGACCCACATGCTGACTCAGTTGGAAAAATTCACCTTGACCAGGGAAGATCTGACTGGGCACACGGTGCACTCTGGCACACGCTCAGACCAAGGCCCTGAAACACCGGACAGGAAAAAGCGATTCATTGGCACTGTATTCACTGCAGCAGCAGTAGTTGGTTCTCTGTTCAGTCTAGGCACGTCAAGCATTAACAGAATTAGTATAAACAACCTCAACAAGCAAGTTGGAGAAATCCAACGTGATCTACCTCTCCTCCGACGACAAATTGACACGCAAGCCAGTCAAATTCACACCATAGGGGGGGTACTGAAAGACACTATTCTTGTACTCAACTCTCAGTCAGAGCTCTTGAACAAAACTGCTCGTGCCATGCAAGCACTCCAAAAGCTGATGGGAGTTGACTTCGCTCACTCTCAACTAACAAGCCTGTTAACCACTGATTTCTTACGGGAGGTTAGCTCCTCAATCGATGCACTTGCTATGGGTAGGATTCCCGTCTATCTGACTCCACTCTCCTTGGTAACCAAAATTCTCGCTGACAGTACAGGGGAAACAGTTAGTGAAATTCAATCTCACTTAGCATATTCTCTTGGCGGAGCCCTTCTCTTGGCAGTAGATCCCACCAGAAGAGAAGTGGTTTTCCTCCTGACACTACCAGTCATTGACCAGCGCAACATTTATCGGCTGAAAGACATAGTCAATGTAGGCTCCTGGGAGGGTGACAACCATGTCAAAATAGAGACGCCACAAGTCGTAGCTTACCATGAGTCAAGTCCAGGACTCTATTTGGCGCCCAACTTAAAGTTGTGCATCCTCACCAAGGAAATAAACTACCTGTGCCCATCGAAACCCTTCATAAGGGATTCGACAAATGGAATCTGTGGCCTCCAGTCCATGCCAGACCAAGCTAGCTGTCGCGCCAAAATCACCCCTCGCAATCAAGTCATCGAGACCCAAGCTGAGATCTTGGGAAACGAATGGCTAGTCAACACTCCGGTTCAGACAGCAACTGTCCGATATGAACTGCATGACACTGCAACAAAGGTAGACCTTCCAAACCAAACATTCTTACTCTATGTCCCAGAAAAGACCCTAGTGCAGATTGACGATCTAGTTCTGTATCACCTGCCCTCTGATGTCTATGAGTCCGACATCGAGATGTCCGACTTTTTCCAAAGACACAAAGTCCTAATTGACCCAGTCACTCAGCAGCTGATCCAAAACGGACCTCAAATCATTGATCTGACCGCTCTCGACCAAGCTCTTAAGACCACCCCGCTAACTGGTGGTAGCGTTTTCACCCGTGTAGAGTCGTCATGGTCCACTCCTGACTCTCTGCTGTTCACGCTTTTGATCCTTAGCTATGTGGCGGTCATTGCAGTTACTTGTTGGGTTGTGAGACGTTTTGGTACCGTCCGGAAAGCTAACAAGCGAATCGTTGAAAGCCAAACCTTTCTTCATCGTGACAACCGCCTCAAATCCACTGACGATAATGCAACAGATGCCTGAATCTTAGGCTAGTCACAAAACAGTCTTTTCACTCCATCTATGCGTATGCGAACCGTCGCGTCAAAATGTTGAGTTAAACCAAAATGTGATTTTTACCGTTTTTCCGTGTAAACATTACTCTTATTTTTGCGTGCTAAAATATACTACCTCGGGTTTTTGATTTTTCGTGTTTCTTAAAATACCATCAAAAAGGAAACCAAAACAGCCCAATATACTTTTGCATGAGTTTGAAAACATATCTACAATTTAGTAATTGCGTTCAAACACCACTTAAGTTTACACATAATCTCAAGTGCACATATTACCTACACTACCTCTCTTTGAGTCACAAGTTTACTATAAATGTATCTACCTCACACATCTCTCTTCTTTCCCTCTATCTTTTTAGATTTAGGTTTAAGAATATCAGAATGTGCTCTTTTGATCATGAAGTATGTAACCAAATTACATGACTCTGGTAGAAGGTCCCTGATCATTTCCAGCCTTCTCATATCTCGCCAAAGTCCAGAATACATCTGGAACCATCCTTGACTTTGCCGAAGGGGGGATTGTAGCGGACATGGCAGGGAAATGGCCAGTTCCAGCAATATCTGAATCCAAAATAGATGGTCAAGTGACTACAGCACAGCTGCTTCTCATCTTTAACCACAACAACATACCTTCACGATTTCAAAGGCTACAGTAAGGGGATTTTTGCACTCCCATGGGAAACAGGAGGTGCAAGCAAAACACTTTTCCTTGATGAATGGTGACAGATCCGCCCCACTGTCTGAAACTAAGGGAACTCTATCTCAAGGACAGTCAGAGTGTCTGACTCCCTTTGAAACAGATCGCCAGGTGCGAGTCCTCATGGTCACAGAGTGAGGAGGAGAGGAGAAAGGGGAATGTATTCAATAATATTATATTGTGTTGATAACATATATATCCATGTGTGTATTGCATGATTCATAATAACTATAAGGTCAAGGGGAATAATAATTAAGCTTAAGCATTACTTAAGTGAAATGAGCCTGTAATCAATTCTTTCAGTAGTTCTATTGCAACATTGCAACTGACACCTAACACCTCATTTGCATAGGCAAGGAGGAGGGGGATGCTGCCATGCTGTTCACAGCAGGGGCTAAAGAAAGTTAGTCTATGTCCAACTCCTAACGGAGGAGGGTGTCTGTGTAAATGTCTGTACTTTGTTAAATGTAATACAACGTTGTGTTTTCACTAAGTCGAGTCATTATATTAAGTTCAGTAACTTGGAGTAATTCAAGTTGTCAACGTGGAAACGGGAAGTCGTCAAAACGTTGTATTTGTACTAGTAACAGTGTTCATTTGTCAACATCATCATCAAAACGGCGAAGTGGATCGGTGCCTGTTCAGAGAACAACGTGAATAGGGACAGACCACCACAGTTACAATCACAGCGTGCCAACTCGGAAACACCGCAGGAGTTGGAGGAAAGTTGGCACCGCTAACCAGAAGGAACTGAGGAAGTGACAAGTGCCAAAATTGTCACTGGATTGAAGAACGCAGACTCGCCGTGATCAGATAGTGGTATTTCTACGCCACAGAAAGGAAAGACATTTGCCTGGACCCGGTCGGAACCGGGATCTGAAGTAAATGAACTTTATGCCACGGGACTACTCCGGAGAGGGTCTGAAGATAGCCACTGAACCGAGACGGTGACCATACAGTGATATCGCTCGGGACATTGTCGCGTGCTGCAATCAGGTCTGTAATGTGTTTACATCTTCATCGCGAAAGAGTACAACCTGATTATGACAGCACAGAGGAACAATCGGACAGTGAAAGTTGTGCTGTGCTAAAAAGTTCATTTCTCTTCTGTCTCTATATCTATCCTTTCTGCTCTCATTTAATCAGGCTCATTTAGTTCAATAATCATCTTGCTAAGGATAAAACATCATCCCCTTATGCTATTTGGTTACACTTGTATGTGACAAGTCATATTATGCTCCGAATGGTATAAATAAATTCCCTTGATTTGAAATAGTACATCTTCTTTTGGTTTTCATTGATTGTGACTGAATGAATTCGTGGACCCTGCACACTGCCAAGTATTCACTTCTTCAGATTAATATATGGTTATTGTATTTCATCTCTATGATAGATTGGGTATTAATTATTCAATTGGTGGTCAATTGTGTCATATTGAAGAAATACACAGCATAATCACTACAGTGTCAACCCCTTACCCCTGTGTCTGATCACTGGTTAGACTGGTATATTCACCATAGTGTCAACCCCTTACCCCTGTGTCTGATCGCTGGTTAGACTGGTCTATTCACCATAGTGTCAACCCCTTACCCCTGTGTCTGATCGCTGGTTAGACTGGTATATTCACCATAGTGTCAACCCCTTACCCCTGTGTCTGATCGCTGGTTAGACTGGTATATTCACCATAGTGTCAACCCCTTACCCCTGTGTCTGATCGCTGGTTAGACTGGTATATTCACCATAGTGTCAACCCCTTACCCCTGTGTCTGATCGCTGGTTAGACTGGTATATTCACCATAGTGTCAACCCCTTACCCCTGTGTCTGATCGCTGGTTAGACTGGTATATTCACCATAGTGTCAACCCCTTACCCCTGTGTCTGATCGCTGGTTAGACTGGTATATTCACCATAGTGTCAACCCCTTACCCCTGTGTCTGATCGCTGGTTAGACTGGTATATTCACCATAGTGTCAACCCCTTACCCCTGTGTCTGATCACTGGTTAGACTGGTATATTCACCATAGTGTCAACCCCTTACCCCTGTGTCTGATCACTGGTTAGACTGGTATATTCACCATAGTGTCAACCCCTTACCCCTGTGTCTGATCGCTGGTTAGACTGGTCTATTCACCATAGTGTCAACCCCTTACCCCTGTGTCTGATCGCTGGTTAGACTGGTATATTCACCATAGTGTCAACCCCTTACCCCTGTGTCTGATCGCTGGTTAGACTGGTATATTCACCATAGTGTCAACCCCTTACCCCTGTGTCTGATCGCTGGTTAGACTGGTATATTCACCATAGTGTCAACCCCTTACCCCTGTGTCTGATCGCTGGTTAGACTGGTATATTCACCATAGTGTCAACCCCTTACCCCTGTGTCTGATCGCCGGTTAGACTGGTATATTCACCATAGTGTCAACCCCTTACCCCTGTGTCTGATCGCTGGTTAGACTGGTATATTCACCATAGTGTCAACCCCTTACCCCTGTGTCTGATCGCTGGTTAGACTGGTATATTCACCATAGTGTCAACCCCCTACCCCTGTGTCTGATCACTGGTTAGACTGGTATATTCACCATAGTGTCAACCCCTTACCCCTGTGTCTGATCACTGGTTAGACTGGTATATTCACCATAGTGTCAACCCCTTACCCCTGTGTCTGATCACTGGTTAGACTGGTATATTCACCATAGTGTCAACCCCTTACCCCTGTGTCTGATCACTGGTTAGACTGGTATATTCACCATAGTGTCAACCCCTTACTCCTGTGTCTGATGACATTTTAGAGGGGTGTGTGTGTGTGTGCGTGTGCGTGTGCGTGTGTGCGTGTGTGTGTGTGTGTGTGTGTGTGTGTGTGTGGGTGCATACAGTATGTGTGTTGTGCATGTATGTGTGTGCGTCAGGCGTCCAGCCTGATGACAATACTCAGCCTGTTTGAGTGAAATGCTCCTTTAGTCTTCTATTTTTTCATCAACAAAGTGACCGTTTTTAACACGGAACAGTTCACTTCAAACCATAACTCTAGACTGGTATATTAGTGTCAACCCCTTACCCCTGTGTCTGATCACTGGTTAGACTGGTATATTCACCATAGTGTCAACCCCTTACCCCTGTGTCTGATCGCTGGTTAGACTGGTATATTCACCATAGTGTCAACCCCTTACCCCTGTGTCTGATCACTGGTTAGACTGGTATATTCACCATAGTGTCAACCCCTTACCCCTGTGTCTGATCGCTGGTTAGACTGGTATATTCACCATAGTGTCAACCCCTTACCCCTGTGTCTGATCGCTGGTTAGACTGGTATATTCACCATAGTGACAACCCTTTACCTGTGTGTGTGTGTGTGTGTGTGTGTGTGTGTGTGTGTGTGTGTGTGTGTGTGTGTGTGTGTGTGTGTGTGTGTGTGTGTGTGTGTGTGTGTGTGTGTGTGTGTGTGTGTGTGTGTGTGTGTCTAGGAGGTGATGAAGAGTACATCTACATGAATAAAGTCAATGCCACTGGAAAGGACATCGCTGATGCTAACGGTAATTCATAGCGCACACACACACACACACACACACACACACACACACACACACACACACACACACACACACACACACACACACACACACACACACACACACACACACACACACACACACACACACACTTCTTAATTTGAATATAACCCCACCTCACCTCCGCTCTATTGACATTCCACCCATTTTCATTTTGTGTGCAAATGGAACCAAATTTGGTTCATATCTCTGAAAAAAAGGTCCTAAAAGAAAAATCATTAACATTGTGAACCACAACTTGATGATGTCATCAAGTTGTGGTTCACAATGTTAATGATTTTTCTTTTTTCATATCTCCATTTCTAGGATACACAGAATGGGGAGAACTTTTTATCATGTCCACACAACACCTCTAGGGTATATTAATGACCAGATGACCAGTGTCGGGCAATATTATAGGGGTGTAATATCTTTACTATACTTATGACCAAGAATAATATTACTTTAGGTGTTACTTGGATCAAAGAACAATATATTACACATGACCCTCCCCCCCACCACCTGCTAAAGAATAGAGATGTACAACACAATGTGTTTACAGACAACTTGTAGTGTAGGTCATGTGTTAAAGAATAGAGATGTACAACACAATGTGTTTACAGACAACTTGTAGTGTAGGTCATGTGTTAAAGAATAGAGATGTACAACACAATGTGTTTAGAGACAACTTGTAGTGTAGGTCATGTGTTAAAGAATAGAGATGTACAACACAATGTGTTTAGAGACAACTTGTAGTGTAGGTCATGTGTTAAAGAATAGAGATGTACAACACAATGTGTTTAGAGACAACTTGTAGTGTAGGTCATGTGTTAAAGAATAGAGATGTACAACACAATGTGTTTACAGACAACTTGTAGTGTAGGTCATGTGTTAAAGAATAGAGATGTACAACACAATGTGTTTACAGACAGACAACTTGTAGTGTAGGTCATGTGTTAAAGAATAGAGATGTACAACACAATGTGTTTACAGACAACTTGTAGTGTAGGTCATGTGTGCAGAATGCTGCGGTGGATTAGGATCTACAAACTACTGCACATCTCTGTTGTTATCTGTTGATAGCTTGTAGATCTGTTCTGTTTTCACATCATGCAACAACAAGCTCATTTGTAATAAATAATGTGATATGTTTTGTCAGAGTATCAGATTACATATTACACATGTTGTAATATCTCTTTCTAGAAAAGTTAATAATATTACAGAAATCTGTAATACTTAATTAGTTACTGCCCAACGTAGTACAACAACAACATTCCCCCCATGACAGTAGAATGTGTAAAATCGCTGGAACTTCCCTTTAAAGGGGAATTCCACCCACTTTCAAAATGTTCCTGAGAGGCTACAAAAGGAACCAAATGGAAACCCTAGGGTCCATTTGGTTCCATTTGTACCCTCTCAGGAAAAAAAGGGGGTCTGAAAGAAAACTCATTAACATGGTGAAACTAGGGCTGTTGAATGATTAAAATTATTAATCAAATTAATCACAGCTTCAAAATTAATTTAATCATGATTAATCACCATTCGAACTATGTCCAAAATATGCCATGTTTTCCTGTACAGGATTTCAACATTTAAAAAAGAAACAGAATCTGTGAAAAAAATAACTATTTATCTTTCAAATATTTATCAAAATAGGTGATCTACAAGCCCTCAATTTTTGTAGATCCTCCAGCTATACTCTATGGCTCTGGTTACAGGGAAACACACAGCTATATGTCTCCGTAAAACCGTGCTCTACCCATTTTTTTCAATGAGAAAATGCTCAGTGGGTTGAGTCAGTGTGCACATGAGTTAATTGAGTTATTTTTTTAATCAGATTAATCAACAAAATTAATTTAATCCCATTAATTAACTATTTTCAACAGCCTTAGGTGAAACACATCTTGATGATGTCATCAGATGTGTTTCATCATGTTAATGATTTTTTTTCAAACCTCCATTTTTAGGAAATACAGATTTGGGGGATTTTTTTTTTTTTTTTACCATGTCCACACAACACCTCTAAGGTATATTAATGCCATATTAAAATGTTGAAAATGGGTGTAATTCCCCTTTAAAGACAGTGGTTGACACAGTGAGTTCTTACAGTAAATGAGTGTGAAAATGTGTGGGAACTGAGCTAGTGGAAGTGAAAACTATAGAGGCACCGTGTACCCCCCTAACACACACACACACACACACACACACACACACACACACACACACACACACACACACACACACACACACACACACACACACACACACACACACACACACACACACACACTCCCCCCTCCCATTTCCTGTTTCATCCTCAGTAGCTTCTGGGACACATGGTGTTTTATTTGGACAGCCATGGGGCATGCACACACACACGCATGCATGCATGCATGCACGCACGCACCACGCACGCACACACACACACACACACACACACACCAAAGCGCTACACTTTCGTTCTTATTGCTCTGTGGGAATGTGTGTGTCGTCGTTGTTTTAGAGAAGTGAAGAAGAATTTAGAGAGAAATGAAGCAGGGACCGCTCTCAGACACACACACACACACACACACACACACACACACACACACACACACACACACACACACACACACACACACACACACACACACACACACACACACACACACACACACACAGTGGGATTGAATCCCATCTCTGAGTAATAAGACAAAATACAGATTAAAACCTCATACTTGAACTCTGGAACTACAAAAAAACAACAAAATAAATAAATAAAATATTTTATTTTTCATGAATGGAGAATATCTGACTGAATAGTGACTGCTGCTGTCGCAGAGTGATGATGTCACATGTCCATGTCTGGTCCCGCACTATGGAGTTATGGAATGCATGTGATAATAAGGAATATTTCATACTTCCTACAGTTAATATGAGCATTAAAGAAATATATTTTATAGTTTCATAATTCCATAGGCCTGGACCACACATGGACATTATGACATCATCAACATGCGACAGGAGCAGTCCCTGTTGAGTGAAAAGATGATCTATTTATTATGAAATAAAGTACCTAAGTAAAGGTGGTTTCATTTAAATTTGGATCATTTCATTTGTACGCTCTCAAAGAGTTGCATCTGGTTAACCAAGTTTCCATAATTTAGCCTGGGGACCACCTGGAACTCTCTCAAGGACCACTGGTTGAAAACCACTGTTTTAAGCCATATTTGTCATATTAGCAAGGATCCTTTTGAAGGTGGAATCAATAATTTTATTATTATTATGGATCCCACCCAATCATCTGGCACAGAGGGTTTCTGAACAAACCAGAGCATGGTATCCCTTCAGGCTATGGGACGGCTTTACGCTGAGCTGTATACACCTACGCCTCGCTTGGAATGTTTCTTTACAATTCTTTCCTCAGTTCTGACATTTTACTGCTACTGTGTCTTATTTCTACCATATAATGTGTTCAGATATATATTCTAACATGATGATTGAGTTTAAACCCAGTAATACACTGTCTGGATGAGTTTAAACCAGTAATACACTGTCTGGATGAGTTTAAACCCAGTAATACACTGTCTGGATGAGTTTAAACCAGTAATACACTGTCTGGATGAGTTTAAACCCAGTAATACACTGTCTGGATGAGTTTAAACCCAGTAATACACTGTCTGGATGAGTTTAAACCCAGTAATACACTGTCTGGATGAGTTTAAACCCAGTAATACACTGTCTGGATGAGTTTAAACCAGTAATACACTGTCTAAAACCCAGTAATACACTGTCTGGATGAGTTTAAACCCAGTAATACACTGTCTGGATGAGTTTAAACCCAGTAATACACTGTCTGGATGAGTTTAAACCCATAATACACTGTCTGGATGAGTTTAAACCCAGTAATACACTGTCTGGATGAGTTTAAACCAGTAATACACTGTCTGGATGAGTTTAAACCAGTAATACACTGTCTGGATGAGTTTAAACCCAGTAATACACTGTCTGGATGAGTTTAAACCCATAATACACTGTCTGGATGAGTTTAAACCCAGTAATACACTGTCTGGATGAGTTTAAACCAGTAATACACTGTCTGGATGAGTTTAAACCAGTAATACACTGTCTGGATGAGTTTAAACCAGTAATACACTGTCTGGATGGGTTTAAACCCAGTAATACACTGTCTGGATGAGTTTAAACCAGTAATACACTGTCTGGATGAGTTTAAACCAGTAATACACTGTCTGGATGAGTTTAAACCCAGTAATACACTGTCTGGATGAGTTTAAACCCAGTAATACACTGTCTGGATGAGTTTAAACCAGTAATACACTGTCTGGATGAGTTTAAACCAGTAATACACTGTCTGGATGAGTTTAAACCCAGTAATACACTGTCTGGATGAGTTTAAACCCAGTAATACACTGTCTGGAGTATTTCTGACTTATCACAGACACCTGTGTTTATCATTTATATTTACAGGTAATTAAATTAATTACAAGTAATTAAAAATCATTTTATGGGAGTTTTGACATATAGATACACCCATTTTTATGTCATGAATTGTCTGGTATGTCCATACAATGACCACAGATGTGATCTAAAATGTTATTAAAAACAGTCTCTGTTTTTTTACATTCTCTGGGAATAGTCTCTATTCCCTGATTATAATTTGACCTTTTTAGGATCTTTCTACTGTACAGAATGAATTGACCATTGATCATCCATTGATCATCCATTGATTTGCTCCATGTGTGTTCTATCAGATGACAGACAGGACGCTCTGGCCAATGGGAAAGCAGGGAAACAAGTCTCCGCCCCTCAGAAGAGTCTTCCGGAGCTCCCGCCCCCCCGCACGGTAAGACACGCCCCCTCTGATGATGTCATCACTGTGTGACTCACCCTAGAGGTTGATAACATTAGACCTTTGCCTAAATGCAAAAGTGGCAGCCATCGTTCTCCTGATACTAAAACTATAATAAATATTTTCTCAAAAACATTGTTTAAAAAAAAAAAACGTCTGATGGATGAATGATGTCATTGTAAGAAGTTTGTGAACTGTCCACAGCTCTCCTGTGAGACACAGACTGAGGAGAAATAAATACTGGTATTTTATCATGTACATTAGTGAGGAGCTGTTGTATGAAGATATGTTGAGCGAGCGCTCAGCCTGTATGTGTGTGTGTGTGTGGTACACACACACACACACACACACACACACACACACACACACACACACACACACACAGTGATTAAAAACTGCTACCCCCCCCCCCCCCCCCCCCCCCCCCCAAGGCCATGCCTAGATCCGCCCCTGACTATAGGTGAGTTTTCCATATCTATGTTTCCTTTAAATATATGTGCAAACCAATAGGATTGTACTGTATGTAGAAGAGACTGAGGTACTAAGTTAACCCATTTTGTCCTGACCCTCGATTCGAGTTTCTGACACCAGATTATAGCTGCAGCAACATTCTAGTTTTTGACACTAGATTCTATAGTTTTTGATACTAGCTTCTAGTTTTTGACACTAGATTCTATAGTTTTTGATACTAGCTTCTAGTTTTTGACACTAGATTCTATAGTTTTTGATACTAGCTTCTAGTTTTTGACACTAGATTCTATAGTTTTTGATACTAGATTCTAGTTTTTCTGAAAAATCTGTGTTTCTGTGTCAGTGAGGCTAACATATTTCTGGCTGCTGCCCCCCTGAAAACTTCTGAAAACATGTTGTTCTAGGGATCCCCCAGAAGCAAAATTTTTAGTTAAAAATATTTGCTTCCAAAATAATGTATTCAAAGATTTGCACCACATTTTCACAATTTTTCAAAAATAGCAGAACTACAAGTTCATATCGCGCCACTCGGTGGCGCGATATGAGCTTGTAGATCTGCTATTTTTCAACAGCTAAAACACCAAAACGCGTTCAGTACTTAAACTTACTGTCTTACTGTATGGCTCTGGGTTACAGTGCACACACACACACGCACGCACGCACGCACGCACGCACGCACGCACGCACACACACACACACACACACACACACACAGTGTGTGTGATTGGTACCAGCTGTGACAGACCGCGGTGAGAGAAAGTGTGTGCAGTTTGAACCTTACAATTACACTGTCCACAACACTTCCTACTGCGTATATATAGTTAGAGAGCTAAGTCAGTGGTTTTCAACCTTTTTGACAACAGGGACCACCAGTTATTCAGCATTTGAGCCACAGACCACCTTTTGATGACTTTTTCACCTCCACAGACCGCAAAACTAAAAGCTTGAGAATACTAACAATATTTGAATGGGAATAATTTGATGAATGAAAAAAAAAATGCAAAAAACACTCTTTGGGAGTTATAAGGTTAAGCGGGCTAATTCAGAATATGAATATTTTAACTCTTGAGTGGGTTAATATGGAACCAAATGGAACCGTAAGGGTCCATTTGGTTTTCATCTGGTTAACTAACTTTTCATCTGGTTAACCAACCTAGCTGGGGACCACCTGGAACGCTGTCAAGGACCACTGGTGGTCCCTGGACCATCAGTCACAACCTATAGAATGCAAAACATGCAGCATGTCATCATGCTTTATGTAGCATATGATATGTCTAACTAGAGGGTTTTCATCATGCTTTATGTAGCATGTGATATGTCTAACTAGAGGGTTTTCATCATGCTTTATGTAGCATGTGATATGTCTAACTAGAGGGTTTTCATCATGCTTTATGTAGCATGTGGTATGTCTAACTAGAGGGTTTTCATCATGCTTTATGTAGCATGTGATATGTCTAACTAGAGGGTTTTCATCATGCTTTATGTAGCATGTGATATGTCTAACTAGAGGGTTTTCATCATGCTCTATGTAGCATGTGATATGTCTAACTAGAGGGTTTTCATCATGCTTTATGTAGCATGTGATATGTCTAACTAGAGGGTTTTCAACATGCTTCATGTAGCATGTGATATGTCTAACTAGAGGGTTTTCAACATGCTTCATGTAGCATGTGATATGTCTAACTAGAGGGTTTTCATCATGCTTTATGTAGCATGTGATATGTCTAACTAGAGGGTTTTCATCATGCTTTATGTAGCATGTGATATGTCTAACTAGAGGGTTTTCATCATGCTTTATGTAGCATGTGATATGTCTAACTAGAGGGTTTTCATCATGCTTTATGTAGCATGTGATATGTCTAACTAGAGGGTTTTCATCATGCTTTATGTAGCATGTGATATGTCTAACTAGAGGGTTTTCATCATGCTCTATGTAGCATGTGATATGTCTAACTAGAGGGTTTTCAACATGCTTTATGTAGCATGTGATATGTCTAACTAGAGGGTTTTCATCATGCTCTATGTAGCATGTGATATGTCTAACTAGAGGGTTTTCATCATGCTTCATGTAGCATGTGATATGTCTAACTAGAGGGTTTTCATCATGCTCTATGTAGCATGTGATATGTCTAACTAGACTCTAGTTAGACATATCACATATCACAGACATTATTATGAAGAGGTTTTCCCTGTCAGTTTTACATGGGGAACTCTGAGTGTCCTCTCTAAATGCTGTAAATCTAGAACATATAAAAACTAACCCATCAATAGTATTAATGGACGCCACGGTAGGGTTTAATACCGGGATCCCGGTTTCCCGGGACGCCCGGGTACAACTGACTTAATTTCCCTCCCGGGAAATCCTCCGGGACCCGTCTTCCCGGAGGTTATCATTTCTTTCTCAATTTTTCCACACAAATCGTGTTTTTCCGATATCTGTGAGTGGTCAAATCAAATCTATAACCCTCGCATAAGTTCCAAACATCACTGATAATTAGACTATGCAGCGAGGGGCTATGAACAGGAGCCCCGCGGTGCCCGCGGGACACAATATTGGCGACACGTGGTCTAAATGCGAGCAGTCAGGAGTCAGGACTATGGACCGCACGAATGCCGCATCCTCCTTCATTCATTTAATCAGATGCAGACCAGCTTATATAGCCTACAGTAGCAAAAATATGAACGTCTGCAGAGAACGTTGGACTTCCCTATACTGCATGGACTTATTTTCCTCGCGACAGATTGTCCCTGTTCTACAACTTCTTGTATATCACACGGCCACTCAGCAATGTGAAATAACTTACAACACAGGTAAAAAAAAAACACCACAGCGCTCTCTCTGTCTCTGTCTCTCCCCCCATGTCCACCGAGGCTATTGATATTACAATATTACAATATATACAAGTTATATAACTTGCATCCCGTAACGTGTTGTCATGTCAGACAGCGACTAAAACATGCGTAGTCAACAACGCTTCGTTTGCATTGATTGAAACGCAGCTGCAATCAATAGTTGCCATACCAAATATTTGATCATCAAGTCCCAATCATCGTATCTTACGCGATCAGGGATTAAAGTTCTCAGTACTGGGTACTGATTTCAGTACTGAGGATTTCACAGGGGTCATTTAATTAGCTCAGTGCTTATTTGCAAAAGATCATTTTCAGTCTCAAGATTTTTTTTTACTTTAATCCCTGCGCGATGTACAAAAGCACTTTTGAGGCGCGTTCTACCATCGTATCCTCTTGATGTGCAGAGGTGATGTGCAGATAACCTTATTATGCGATATACAAGACGCGCTGTCAGCTTCGCTCTCTCTCTCTCTCT
>CM076981.1:1246414-1268914 GCA_039105355.1 Benthosema pterotum | reverse complement strand
TGGAACTATAGCGGTCCTCTGGAGTGAGTGTGGAACTCTAGCGGTCCTCTGGAGTGAGTGTGGAACTATAGCGGTCCTCTGGAGTGAGTGTGGAACTATCCTCTGGAGTGAGTGTGGAACTATAGCGGTCCTCTGGAGTGAGTGTGGAACTATAGCTGTCCTCTGGAGTGAGTGTGGAACTATAGCGGTCCTCTGGAGTGAGTGTGGAACTATAGCGGTCCTCTGGAGTGAGTGTGGAACTCTAGCGGTCCTCTGGAGTGAGTGTGGAACTATAGCGGTCCTCTGGAGTGAGTGTGGCACTATAGCGGTCCTCTGGAGTGAGTGTGGAACTATAGCGGTCTTCTGGAGTGAGTGTGGAACTATAGCGGTCCTCTGGAGTGAGTGTGGAACTATAGCGGTCCTCTGGAGTGAGTGTGGAACTATAGCGGTCCTCTGGAGTGAGTGTGGAACTATAGCGGTCCTCTGGAGTGAGTGTGGAACTATAGTGGTCCTCTGGAGTGAGTGTGGAACTATAGCGGCCCTCTGGAGTGAGTGTGGAACTATAGCGGTCCTCTGCAGTGAGTGTGGAACCTTGCAGGTCCATTTGGTTTCATGTTTACGCTCTCAAGAGTTAAAATATTCATCATGTGAATTATCCCAAGTCTACACAACTAGAGAATGTAGAAGATTAATGGTCATTTTGATCTGTATGTTGGACTGTTTGGTTTCCCCAAATCTAGCCTGGAATTGTGGACAAAAGCAAAATAAATCTTTAGTTTTTTCTGATTTCTGATTCACCCGCCCTGCTCATGCACAGGTAGGCCATGGCCTGTATGCACTCTACTGAGTGCTGATCTAGTTGATGAAAAAAGGTCAAATTGCCTTCCATAAAGTTTGTTGTATTTTAAAGATACTGGTTCTCTACTAAATGTATTCTCTCCCATTTTGAATAGACTACAATTAGGGGAAAAAAACACAGACTTTTGCTTGACATTATGAATGGTGACTAAACCATAGCAGACACAGTTAAACCATTTTCACCTGAAACGTATCAGATATGTGCTGTGTGTGTATATATGTGCACACACATGTGAATCATATCACATATATGCTGTGTGTGTGTGTGTGTGTGTGTGTGTGTGTGTGTGTGTGTGTGTGTGTGTGTGTGTGTGTGTGTGTGTGTGTGTGTGTGTGTGTGTGTGTGTGTGTGTGTGTGTGCACACGCATGTGCAACATATCAGATACATGCTGTGTGTGTGTATGTATGTGCACACGCATGTGAAACATATCACATATGCTGTGTGTGTGTATGTATGTGCACACGCATGTGAATCATATCACATATATGCTGTGTGTGTGTATGTATGTGCACACGCATGTGCAACATATCATATATATGCTGTGTGTGTGTGTGTGTATGTATGTGCACACGCATGTGAAATGGTAGTGACTCAACACATAGAGAATGTTTATAGAGGAGGGGGATTCCCCTCTACGCACGCACACACACACGCACGCACGCACGCACGCACGCACACACACACACACACACACACAGGTTGGGTGTAGTTCATGTTGAATGGATGACATTCTGCTCAGTCAGCAGGTTGTCTCATCTCATCTCAGTGTAATTACTGGAATAATAATGAACAATTTACGTTAACATTTGTATAGTAGGGCTTTTACAAAACAAAACAAAAAAAATCCAGGCTGGACTTGGGAAACCAAACAGTTAAAGATACAGATCAAAATTTGTTCATATGATATGAAATTGCTGTAGTTTTCTCTGTTTCTAATGTATTTTTACCGTATTTTCCGGACTTTTCCTAAAAACAAGTGCGCCTTATAATCCAGTTTGCCTTATATATAGATTGTTTGACTGCAGTAGCTTCTATTCTATGGTGACTGCAGTAGCTTCTATTCTATGGTGACTGCAGTAGCTTCTATTCTATGGTGACTGCAGTAGCTTCTATTCTATGTTGACTGCAGTAGCTTCTATTCTATGTTGACTGCAGTAGCTTCTATTCTATGGTGACTGCAGTAGCTTCTATTCTGTGCTGGTTGCAGTAGCTTCTATTCTATAGTGACTGCAGTAGCTTCTATTCTATGGTGACTGCAGTAGCTTCTATTCTGTCCTGGTTGCAGTAGCTTCTATTCTGTCCTGGTTGCAGTAGCTTCTATTCTATGGTGACTGCAGTAGCTTCTATTCTATGGTGACTGCAGTAGCTTCTATTCTATGGTGACTGCAGTAGCTTCTATTCTATGGTGACTGCAGTAGCTTCTATTCTATGGTGACTGCAGTAGCTTCTATTCTATGCACCTTATAATCCAGTGCTCCTTATATATGAAAACAGTTCTAAAATAGGCCGTTCACTGAAGGTGTGCCTTATAGTGCCGGAAATATGGTATATATTTCTCTGTTTCTAATGTATTTTATATATTTCTCTGTTTCTAATGTGTATATATATATATTTTTTTTTTCTTCCAGACTCTGTCTGTCAGAGAACCGTTCCCTCTGCCTGCTACTCCTCTCTCACCAGCAGAGGGCGCTGTTTCTCCACCTCCTCCACCAACCACACCACTGGACTGTATGGATGGATACTATGAGGAGGCTCAGCCCTATGAACACAGTATACATGGTAATCTATTACTGTAATCTATAACTGTAATCTATTACTGTAATCTATTAATCTGTAGACAGATACTATGAGGAGGCTCAGCCCTATGAACACAGTATACATGGTAATCTATAACTATAATCTATTACTGTAATCTATTAATCTGTAGACTATTAATCAGCCCTACGGACACACACTACGTGCTGGTTTTATGTTTATTTTCTATTTTATTTCTATCATTGTCTCTATCATTGAATTCCTTCCTGTGTATTTTTTCCTTTTCTTTCGTCTTGAGCTGCAGCCGGTGCTCCAAACCAATCAACAATGCCCGGCGACTCCCGGCCAATGTGATTGGTTTAGATCTGTTTGGTGGGCGTTCCCAGTGAGCAGCACTGCGGTGGTTAGTCCAATCAGAGAGGAGGTCTGGACAGAGCGGTGGTTAGTCCAATCAGAGAGGAGGTCTGGACAGAGCGGTGGTTAGTCCAATCAGAGAGGAGGTCTGGACAGAGCGGTGGTTAGTCCAATCAGAGAGGAGGTCTGGACAGAGCGGTGGTTAGTCCAATCATAGAGGAGGAGGTCTGGACAGAGCGGTGGTTAGTCCAATCATAGAGGAGGAGGATCTGGACAGAGCGGTGGTTAGTCCAATCATAGAGGAGGAGGATCTGGACAGAGCGGTGGTTAGTCCAATCAGAGAGGAGGTCTGGACAGAGCGGTGGTTAGTCCAATCAGAGAGGAGGTCTGGACAGAGCGGTGGTTAGTCCAATCAGAGAGGAGGTCTGGACAGAGCGGTGGTTAGTCCAATCAGAGAGGAGGTCTGGACAGAGCGGTGGTTAGTCCAATCAGAGAGGAGGTCTGGACAGAGCGGTGTTTACGGTCGTATGACGTCATATTGTCGGCAACGGTGGTCGCGGTGATCACCGAAAATCAAACTATGAATAGGCCTTTACCCTCCACTGCTGTGCTACGTCACATCATTTGGAGCCACGCCCACCCTGAAAGGTTGACTCCTCCCACCTCTAGGCCACTGTGGCTAACAGATTAGTCATGTGAAATGGCGCCCCCCTTGGGATAAAAACATAAACTATTTTTAAACTAAAGAGCTTATTCTATGTGTTTTAAATGTTCAGTTCTAATTATAGAGGGCAGCTATAATGTATTATCCATATGTGTCTCATTAGCCAGGGGTCCTTTTAAAGGAGAATTCCACATCAAAACACACTGGCCATCAATCTACCTTGATTCCTGTGACATGATACATAATGTCATTGATTTTTGTCACAGATGTTCCATTTTCTACATTTCACCATGAGGTCCCTGCCCCAACGTTGACGATGTTCCAACAGTTAACATGGCCGCAGGTTGTCTTTATTCTACTGTAGGTATTTCTGTAACTCCAAACTTATTTTCCACACATCACACCAAGCCACACACTACAAGATAATCGGACCACTGTATGATTTCTAAAAACTCAGGTGTCACCCGTGGGACAGGAGTTTCAACCTGAGTGATTGGAGAGGAGAGTGGCAGAAGGGAGGGAGGAGAGGAGGAGGAATAGATTACCTCTGGGATTACATGTAAGGTCTGACCCAGAGTGACGTAAAACTCAAGTTTCAGTATACTATTAAAATATGATGTGTGGAAAAAATAAGTCTGGAGTTACAGAAACCCCCGCAGTAGAACAACCTGCAGCCATGTTAACTGCACCTGCACCGGCGCAGCAGCAACAGCTGCAGCAACTGCAACTGACCTCATGGTGAAATGTAGAAAATGGAACATCTGTGACAAAAATCAAAGACATTATGTATCATGTCACAGGAATCGAGGTGGATTGATGGCCAATTTGTTTTTGTGTGGAATTCTCCTTTAAGGGTTGACCTCTCTGTGACCTTTGACCCTTCCAGAGGACGGTGAGGAGGCGGTCAGCAGCTCCTATGAGTCGTACGACGAAGAGGAAGTGACCCGAGGGAAGAGTTCCACTGCCTCCACTGCTGCAGCAGCAGCAGCAGCAGCAGCAGCAGCACCCCCCCCTAGTGGAGAGGCGTGGTCACAGCACCAGTTAGGGGTGGGACCATTCACTGACCTCACCATACCATACAATAATCATATTTAGGCTTATCCATTTATGTATATTGTGATTCTTAATTATGCTGCGATTTGATATATTGATATATCGCATATTTTCTCCACAAATTACTGTTTTTTTTATTATACTAGAGCAATTTAAAGGGGGATTCCACCCATTTTCAAGATTTTTTCTGAGGGCGTACAAATGGTACCAAGGTCAGAAAAAAAAGATCCTAAAAGAAAAATCATCAACAAACACAACACAAACACAACTTGATGATGCTATCATCAAGTTTCACCACAAGTTCAGTAAACTAGAACATCTTAAAGCAATTTTAAACAATATAGTAAGCATTAACCATTGAAATATATATTTTTTCCCCACCTGCAGCACCAGTGGCCGTCAGCAGAGGCCAGCATTGAGCTGATGAAGGACGCGCGTATCGCTGCTTTCCTGTGGAGGAGGAAGTGGCTGGGGCAGTGGAGCAAACAGCTGTGTGTGGTCAGGGAACAGCGCCTCCTGGTGAGTTTGCACAGAGCAAACAGCTGTGTGTGGTCAGGGAACAGCGCCTCCTGGTGAGTTTGCAAATCCGTTAAAAAAAAAAGTTAAAAAACAGATACGCTGGTATGAGAGCGGACCCGTAGGTCGATGGCAGAATTGATATTACAATTTAACAATAATCTTTGCTGTTTTAATCTTGTACTAACAAAACTATAATCCACATATGAATGGGTTAGCGACTGCTAGTTGCTAACCCATGTGCTATGCTAACGTTGCAAAGCAGGCTAACGTTGTTAAGCAGGCAGGTGCGTGTGTGCCTGTGCCAGCATGATGGCTCTTTAGTGTAGTATAATCCTAGTGTCCTCCCACCCTTTGGTAGCCCTGAAAACCTCTTTTTTGCCCCACACACTGTCACCTTTTTTGCCCTCAACCAGTTTGCACGTCTGTATTCATGGGTCTTATTTGTAGTTCTTTAGTAGCCATGTTGAGAAACAACATAGGCAATATACAGTAAGCCATGTTGGTCCTCAATATGGCCGCTAAAGGACTACAAATGAGAGCCAAACAGTTGGCCTGTGTGTCATGGCAATGGCATTCAGGTAATGTTGCTGCAAGTTAAAAGTTTGGGGTGCCAAGAGGGAACCAACATGAAGATCTCAGCTGTGACCTCTCCTGTAGGGAACCAACATGAAGATCTCAGCTGTGACCTCTCCTGTGGCTACAGCTACATGGGACCCCAAACTCTTAGATCTCCTTTATGGAGATGACCTAGTCTGACATTGCATTCTGCAATAAAATGACCATTTATGGAGACTTCTGTACGTCCCTGCAACCCTGTGTACCTATATATGATGTTTTGTGTCCGGCATGCTCATTTTTGGGAAGTCTGTCCTAAACTCACTCTGTGGAATGAATTTCCATTCCTATATAGTGGAAATCAATGAACGTTGGACTGGACTAAAACTTTGCCCAATTACTGTATTTTGACTACTACTGGCGCCATTCTTAGCAACATCATAATCATTGGACTTCTACCTGCGAAATTGCTGTGTAACGTGGGTCGGCGGTCCCTTTCTTGAAGGCCTCACTGGCTCCACGTTGAGTTCAAACATACCACGCAACGTTATGGGTGTCTGAGAGCTAAGGACCCGCTGTACAGCCCCTGAGTTGTCGAATGTTATATAGCTGTAATTAGGGTTCTGCCTCCTGCCACTCCTGATGGCGACATCCAGGACTTTACCGAACTGCCTAAAGAAGTAGGTGAGCTCGTCCTCCTTGATGCAGTGAGGGATGTTTCCCACAAACAGTTGGTGGGTGGTGGGTACGGTGGCTTTTGCCTCTCCCAGCCTTTCCCACACTGGCCTGCGTGCCGTAGGCTCAGCTGGACGTCCTTCAGGTACTCTATGCCTCCGTCTTTCGCGGACAGCGGGAGTGTTCTTCTCGTCGGCCTCGACCTCTTGGTGCTGGCTTTCTTTCTCCTCAACCCCTTGGTGTTGCTGGCTTTCTTCCTCTGCCACATCGGCCTCGACCTCTTGGTGCTGGCTTTCTTCCTCTGCCACATCGGCCTCGACCTCTTGGTGCTGGCTTTCTTCCTCTGCCACATCGGCCTCGACCTCTTGGTGCTGGCTTTCTTCCTCTGCCACATCGGCCTCGACCTCTTGGTGCTGGCTTTCTTCCTCTGCGTCGTTGGCCTCGACCTCTTGGTGGAGGCTTTGTTTCTTGGCTTTGCTTGCTTCAGCCTCTTGGCGGAGCTTCAGGATCTCCTCTTTGCTTGCTTCAGCCTCTTGGCGGAGCTTCAGGATCTCCTCTTTGCTTGCTTCAGCCTCTTGGCGGAGCTTGATGATCTCCTTCCGGCTGGCATTGACCAGCTGGTGGAGCTCCTTCATCTCCTCCTGGCTGTCTTTCTGCCCTTGGCAGAGGAGGTGGATCTTCTTCTTCATGTCTTCCCTCTCCTCCCGGCCGGCTTCCGCCCCTTGGCAGAGAAGCCGGATCAAATCACGGCTGGCTTCCCACTTTTCGCCGAGCTTGACGATCTCCTCCTTGCTGTTCTTCTCCCCTTGACGGAGGAGCCGGATTTCCTCTTCGCTGGCTTCCACCCCCAGACGGAGGTTCTGAATCTCTCCCTGGCTGGCTTGGTCACTGCGGCGGAGGTTTTGGATCTCCTCGTTGACCTCTTGGCAGAGGTTAGTAAAATCTTCCCTGCTGGAATCGAACCCTTGGCAGAGTTTCTGCAACTCCTCCTTGGTGCTGTTGACCTCTTGGTGAAGGAGTTGAATCTCCTCCTGACTGACTTTGGTCGTCTGGAGGAAGGTTTGGAACTGCACCTCCTTCTCTTGAAGGAAGGCCTTCCACTGCGTCCTCCGTCTCTCCTCCTCGTCCCCGGGCTTGAGGTCCTGAGCACCGCGGAAGTAGTGGACAAGTTCTCTTAGTGCACTGAGTATAGCAGCCATAGCAGCGTATGGGATGCTCTCTGTGATGTGTACAAGATGCTCTGCGATGTGTACAAGATGCTCTGCGATGTGTACAAGATGCTCTGCAATGCGTACGAGACGATATCTGTAATGTGTGTGAGAGCTCAAATGAACAGAGCCGAATTTATACAGAGTTCAGGATGTGACGTCATCAACAATGTGACGTCACACACACACAACGGTGTCGCCTAGCAACGACGTCTGAAACCCAACGGAGCTCCGCCCAAATATGGACTGTCTAGCCTCAAGGCGTCATTATGCCCACAAGGACCAACAAATCAGTCAACCAAAGGGGGTCCTGATGCCCATATATGAGCATATACTGATTGACACCAGTGCTCCCTGGGCATGACTGACAAGAGAATCCATATATGGGCAGACTCCATGTTTGCTGGGAATGGCTGACAAAGAACTCGAAGAAAAGGGACACAGAACTCCACAAACCTCACAGGGTGCACCACTCTAGTTTTGATGTTAATTTACAAGCTGTGTGTTTATTCCCACGTTCACACGTCAACATTTATCATGTGTTTGTGAGGTGACGGTACGTCATTAGAACCCCTGGTTGTATGTTTGTATGTGCATTGATGTCTTCCCTTTGTATTTAGGGTTTCTTCCTGGAGGTTGAAACCTTGTGAGTGTATTCTGGGAAAACATACGGGCGCTACGTGAAGACGCTGGGCCGCTGAATGTCGTTTTTTCGTCGTTCTCGTCTTGTTTTTATCTCACCCTTAATTGTCTCGGTCTCGCGGATCTCCGCTTCGTTTGTCTCGTGGTCCCCTCTTGTTCTCAGACTCAATTTGTCTTGGTCTTGTTGCGATGTTATTATTTTACAGTGTTATAAGAGCAGTAATGTTATTATTTTACAGTGTTATAAGAGCAGTAATGTTATTATTTTACAGTGTTATAAGAGCAGTAATGTTATTATTTTACAGTGTTATAAGAGCAGATGTTATTATTTTACAGTGTTATAAGAGCAGATGTTATTATTTTACAGTGTTATAAGAGCAGTAATGTTATTATTTTACAGTGTTATAAGAGCAGTAATGTTATTATTTTACAGTGTTATAAGAGCAGATGTTATTATTTTACAGTGTTATAAGAGCAGATGTTATTATTTTACAGTGTTATAAGAGCAGTAATGTTATTATTTTACAGTGTTATAAGAGCAGATGTTATTATTTTACAGTGTTATAAGAGCAGTAATGTTATTATTTTACAGTGTTATAAGAGCAGTAATGTTATTATTTTACAGTGTTATAAGAGCAGTAATGTTATTATTTTACAGTGTTATAAGAGCAGTAATGTTATTATTTTACAGTGTTATAAGAGCAGTAATGTTATTATTTTAGTGTTATAAGAGCAGTAATGTTATTATTTTACAGTGTTATAAGAGCAGTAATGTTATTATTTTAGTGTTATAAGAGCAGTAATGTTATTATTTTACAGTGTTATAAGAGCAGTAATGTTATTATTTTAGTGTTATAAGAGCAGTAATGTTATTATTTTACAGTGTTATAAGAGCAGATGTTATTATTTTAGTGTTATAAGAGCAGTAATGTTATTATTTTACAGTGTTATAAGAGCAGATGTTATTATTTTCCAGTGTTATAAGAGCAGTAAGGAACAGCTCCCCCTGCTGGACGTCAGTCTGCTGGGCTGCAGGGTGGTCTACAAGGACAAGACCTCCAGGAGGAGAGAACACAAGCTGAAGATCCTCCCTGTGGGAGGAGAGACCATCGTCCTGGGACTGCAGAGCTCTGAGCAGACGGAGCAGTGGCTGAAGGTACGTCTGGGTCTGTCTGGGTCTGTCTGGGACTGCAGAGCTCTGAGCAGACGGAGCAGTGGCTGAAGGTACGTCTGGGTCTGTCTGGGTCTGTTCTGTCTGTCTGGGACTGCAGAGCTCTGAGCAGACGGAGCAGTGGCTGAAGGTACTGTACGTCTGTTCTGTCTGGGTCTGTCTGGACTGCAGAGCTCTGAGCAGACGGAGCAGTGGCTGAAGGTACGTCTGGGTCTGTTCTGTCTGTCTGTCTGGACTGCAGAGCTCTGAGCAGACGGAGCAGTGGCTGAAGGTACGTCTGGGTCTGTTCTGTCTGTCTGGGACTGCAGAGCTCTGAGCAGACGGAGCAGTGGCTGAAGGTACGTCTGGGTCTGTCTGGGTCTGTTCTGTCTGTCTGGGACTGCAGAGCTCTGAGCAGACGGAGCAGTGGCTGAAGGTACGTCTGCTCTGTCTGTCTGGGTCTGTTCTGTCTGCGTCTGCTCTGTCTGCGTCTGCTCTGTCTGCGTCTGCCCTGTCTGCGCCTGCTGTCTGTGTGCTATGACCTTTATCATGGAGAATCGGAGCACTTGCTTGAACCAGAAAACATCCAGAGCACAGACAGTCTACTGGATAGGGTTGGGCAGAAAAACAATCCATCCAGAGCCACAGATATTCTGACATTGGTAACGAAAAACTAGGAAGAAACGTCAGGCAGAACCCGGCTGTAGGGAGGGCTAGGGTTAGGAAGAAACGTCAGGCAGAACCCGGCTGTAGGGTGGGCTAGGGTTAGGAAGAAACGTCAGGCAGAACCCGGCTGTAGGGTGGGCTAGGGTTAGGAAGAAACGTCAGGCAGAACCCGGCTGTAGGGAGGGCTAGGGTTAGGGCGGCCATCATAGGGTAAGAATAATCATATATAGAAGGGACTGCAGCCATAGCCCCGCCCCCTTACCATTCATTTCAGCAGAGGTTGCTCAGTGGAGTTTTGAAAAGCTCAGTGGCATTTTGAAGAGCTCAGTAACGTTTTGAAGAGCTCAGTAACGTTTTGAAGAGCTCAGTAACGTTTTGAAGAGCTCAGTGGCGTTTTGAAGAGCTCAGTAACGTTTTGAAGAGCTCAGTAACGTTTTGAAGAGCTCAGTAACGTTTTGAAGAGCTCAGTGGAGTTTTGAAGAGCTCAGTGGAGTTTTGAAGAGCTCAGTAACGTTTTGAAGAGCTCAGTGGAGTTTTGAAGAGCTCAGTGGAGTTTTGAAGAGCTCAGTAACGTTTTGAAGAGCTCAGTGGAGTTTTGAAGAGCTCAGTGGCGTTTTGAAGAGCTCAGTGGCGTTTTGAAGAGCTCAGTAACGTTTTGAAGAGCTCAGTAACGTTTTGAAGAGCTCAGTGGCGTTTTGAAGAGCTCAGTGGCGTTTTGAAGAGCTCAGTAACGTTTTGAAGAGCTCAGTGGCGTTTTGAAGAGCTCAGTGGCGTTTTGAAGAGCTCAGTGGCGTTTTGAAGAGCTCAGTGGTGTTTTGAAGAGCTCAGTGGCGTTTTGAAGAGCTCAGTAACGTTTTGAAGAGCTCAGTGGCGTTTTGAAGAGCTCAGTGGCGTTTTGAAGAGCTCAGTAACGTTTTGAAGAGCTCAGTGGCGTTTTGAAGAGCTCAGTAACGTTTTGAAGAGCTCAGTGGCGTTTTGAAGAGCTCAGTGGCGTTTTGAAGAGCTCAGTGGCGTTTTGAAGAGCTCAGTGGCGTTTTGAAGAGCTCAGTGGCGTTTTGAAGAGCTCAGTGGCGTTTTGAAGAGCTCAGTGGCGTTTTGAAGAGCTCAGTGGTGTTTTGAAGAGCTCAGTGGCGTTTTGAAGAGCTCAGTGGCGTTTTGAAGAGCTCAGTGGCGTTTTGAAGAGCTCAGTGGAGTTTTGAAGAGCTCAGTAACGTTTTGAAGAGCTCAGTGGCGTTTTGAAGAGCTCAGTGGTGTTTTGAAGAGCTCAGTGGCGTTTTGAAGAGCTCAGTAACGTTTTGAAGAGCTCAGTGGCGTTTTGAAGAGCTCAGTAACGTTTTGAAGAGCTCAGTGGAGTTTTGAAGAGCTCAGTGGCGTTTTGAAGAGCTCAGTGGCGTTTTGAAGAGCCTGAAAGACTACTTCCACATTTAACCACGTAATTTTGGCACTCAAATATTGAACGTGAACAAGTCGATTCATGAATACGCGCTCAATGATCGCGTTTAGCTGCAGAAAGTTTACATGCAGGATTTTTTTTTGCAGTTTACATGCACCGTCCTGTTATCTCATTCCGCTCTAGCTTTGAGGCTGAGAAGGATTCTGATTGGATAAGAGCAAGTCTGTGGTTTATTATGTGTATTAGTGCAGGAGAGAGGATAAATCAGACACCTCCCCTTATAGTAGAATGAAACATGGGGCGGCAGTGGCTCAGAGGTAGAGTCATCGGATGGTAACCACAAGGTTGCCGGTTCGATCCCAGGCTCCCGCAGAGTTACTGTCGAAGTGTCCTTGAGCAAGACACTGAACCCCTAACTGCTCCTGATGTGCTAGTAGGTACCTTGCATGGTTTCCACTGCCATCAGTGTATGAATGTGTGTGTGTGAATGTGGTGAATGTGATGCACAAACTACTGTATGTAAAGCACCTTGGATAAAGGCGCTATATAAATGCACCATTTACCATTTACCATTAAACATGTACCGGTAGGTTATTAATGTTTATGTTATAGGCCTTCTGGACACATCATTATAGCCTATCGGAGCATAGCCTATATTTGGTCAGTTAATGTTAGGCAGCTGCCTGATGAGAGATTGTTTTCTGCAGGTTAGATCTAAGGAAAGGAAGGTTGAAGGATTGAAGGAAGGTTCTACATTTAAGGTATAAATGTGTGTGTGTGTGTGTGTGTGTGTGTGTGTGTGTGTGTGTGTGTGTGTGTGTGTGTGTGTGTGTGTGTGTGTGTGTGTGTGTGTGTGTGTGTGTGTGTGTGTGTGTGTGTGCGTGTGTGCGTGCGTGCGTGCGTGCGTGTCCTCTCAGGTTATTCAGGACATCAGTCCCTGTCCAGCAGAGAACTGTGACCCCCATGTGACCTCTGACCCCCGTGTGACCTCTGATGCTCCCAGACTCATCTGTACTAAGGTATGATTACTGTAATAATATGTTACTTTACTATAATAATACTGTATGTTACTGTAATACTCTACTGTAAGAAAAGTAATACTCTACAGAAAGAAAGGAGAAGTTTTAGAAATAATTCAACAATACCAATCACATTAGTTTTGTGGATTAATTTACTTTTACTGCGTGACCCCAGTGACCTCCAGTGACCTCCACAACATGAGCAGAACTACTTCATATTGACCAGAACCAGAGCAGAACCCTCACCATGGGACTCTGGACATCACTGTATTTTATGGGCAGGATTTACTCACAGAACACCTCTAAGGTTTAGTAGTGACATAGTAAAATGCTGAGAATTCTTTCCCCAGCATCATTCTAGTGCAGGGGTTTTCAACAGGTGGTCCGGGGACCACCAGTGGTCCCTGAGAGGGTTCCAGGTGGTCCCCAGGCTAAATGATGGAAAGTTGGTTAACCAGATGTAACTCTTGAGAGTGTGAAAATGAAACCAAATGGACCCTTGCGGGTCCATTTGGTTTAATTTTCACACTCTCAAGAGTTAAAATATTCACCATCTGAATTAGCACCACTTAATTAAGAAGTTTACACTGTTTTGTTGGCAAAATCCAGCCTGGAACCGTGGACAAAATTAAAAGAATTCTTTAATTTTAGGTCTTTGGTGTGGAAAATGTCATCAAACGGTGGTCCGTGGTTCAAATGCTGAATAAATGGTGGTCCCTGGAGTCAAAAAGGTGTAAAACCACTGTTCTAGTGAGATCAGCACAGGGCTGTGCAGGTGTGTGACAGTCCCTGTAGTAATGAGCATGTGGTCCACCAGGGGGAGCTCAGTGTTGTTGTAGTAATGCAGCATGTTGTCCACCAGGGGGAGCTCAGTGTTGTTGTAGTAATGCAGCATGTTGTCCACCAGGGGGAGCTCAGTGTTGTTGTAGTAATGCAGCATGTTGTCCACCAGGGGGAGCTCAGTGTTGTTGTAGTAATGCAGCATGTGGTCCACCAGGGGGAGCTCAGTGTTGTTGTGACAGTCCCTGTAGTAATGCAGCATGTTGTCCACCAGGGGGAGCTCAGTGCCTCAGAGAGCGGCAGCAGCACAGACAGCCACGCAGACACCGCAGACACCAAGGACGGTGAGATCACTCTGTTTAGATTCATTTATATTCATGTTCTCTACCAGGCTGGAGGAGTGTTTTAGACACACCTTCCTGCTAATACAGTATGTGAGAGGACTGTGATTTTTCATTTACTGTTTTTAGTTTTAAAATACTGTTTTAGTCTTTAATCTCCACCAGTGTGGCAGCGAGGCTGTTATATTTTACAAAACAATATTGTCAAAATAAATGAAAACAGTAAATGTATCAGGAGGACAATATCAGTCAGCAGAAAACAGATTGTGTTTGTGATGAATCTGTTATGGTTAAAATGGAGTTTTAAGTTATAATGGGTTTGTATAGGAAGGGGGCGGATACGCTGAAATGAATATCAAATATCTAAATAGTGAATGTAGTAACTTATAAACTGTCTGGTGTGTTCACATGAGGCTGAGTAGACCATTTTTTATTTATTATTATTATTATTATTATTATTATTTATTTTATTTATTTATTTAAGTGAAATATACTTTTAACACAATTGATACCTCCATGTGAAGCAGGGGCGGATCTAGGCATGGGCATGGGAGGGGGGGGGCAATGTTATGCAAAACAACCCAAGATATTTCAAATGAAAGTGCTTCTATTTAAATGATGTGAAACACTACTACTGCTACTAACTAACTACAGCTGTGTCACCACTAAACCAACAGCATTTCATCATTGAAAACAGAAAACTCTCTGAGTCAGACCTTTAGCTTTATGCATGCTGCGTGTCTGTTGCAACTTCAACAACAACTGATGTTATTATTGATGCTTTACTTGACTAATACAAGTCCTGTAACTGAAAATGGTATTTTCTCCTGCCCCCCTCCAATTGGGGAATGTTACATCCGCCCCTGTTCTCTTTAACCCTCAGTGAAGAAGAAATCCAGCTCTGGACTGAAGTTCAGCAACCTGATGAACATCGGCAAGAAGAAACCCTCTATGGAGACCCCTGAGAAATGTGTCCACACCTCAGGTAGGAAGCATCACTGTGGTCTCTGAGAGAGGACTCCACACCTCAGGTAGGAAGCATCACTGTGGTCTCTGAGAGAGGACTCTACACCTCAGGTAGGAAGCATCACTGTGGTCTGTAGAGAGGACTCTACACCTCAGGTAGGAAGCATCACTGTGGAGAGGAGAGAGGACTCTACACCTCAGGTAGGAAGCATCACTGTGGTCTCTGTAGAGAGGACTCTACACCTCAGGTAGGAAGCATCACTGTGGAGAGGAGAGAGGACTCTACACCTCAGGTAGGAAGCATCACTGTGGTCTCTGTAGAGAGGACTCTACACCTCAGGTAGGAAGCATCACTGTGGAGAGGAGAGAGGACTCTACACCTCAGGTAGGAAGCATCACTGTGGTCTCTGTAGAGAGGACTCTACACCTCAGGTAGGAAGCATCACTGTGGAGAGGAGAGAGGACTCTACACCTCAGGTAGGAAGCATCACTGTGGAGAGGAGAGAGGACTCTACACCTCAGGTAGGAAGCATCACTGTGGTCTCTGTAGAGAGGACTCTACACCTCAGGTAGGAAGCATCACTGTGGAGAGGAGAGAGGACTCTACACCTCAGGTAGGAAGCATCACTGTGGAGAGGAGAGAGGACTCTACACCTCAGGTAGGAAGCATCACTGTGGTCTCTGTAGAGAGGACTCTACACCTCAGGTAGGAAGCATCACTGTGGAGAGGAGAGAGGACTCTACACCTCAGGTAGGAAGCAACAGCCAGTGGCGTGCTGTGTGTGTGTGTGTGTGTGTGTGTGTGTGTGTGTGTGTGTGTGTGTGTGTGTGTGTGTGTGTGTGTGTGTTCTAGGCTACCTCAACGTGCTGATTGACAGCCAGTGGCGTGCTGTGTGTGTGTGTGTGTGTGTGTGTGTGTGTGTGTGTGTGTGTGTGTGTGTGTGTGTGTGTGTGTGTGTCTAGGCTACCTCAACGTGCTGATTGACAGCCAGTGGCGTGCTGTGTGTGTGTGTGTGTGTGTGTGTGTGTGTGTGTGTGTGTGTGTGTGTGTGTGTGTGTGTGTGTGTGTGTGTGTGTGTGTGTGTGTTCTAGGCTACCTCAACGTGCTGATTGACAGCCAGTGGCGTGCTGTGTGTGTGTTCTAGGCTACCTCAACGTGCTGATTGACAGCCAGTGGCGTGCTGTGTGTGTGTGTGTGTGTGTGTGTGTGTGTGTGTGTGTGTGTGTGTGTGTGTTCTAGGCTACCTCAACGTGCTGATTGACAGCCAGTGGCGTGCTGTGTGTGTGTGTGTGTGTGTGTGTGTGTGTGTGTGTTCTAGGCTACCTCAACGTGCTGATTGACAGCCAGTGGCGTGCTGTGTGTGTGTTCTAGGCTACCTCAACGTGCTGATTGACAGCCAGTGGCGTGCTGTGTGTGTGTGTGTGTGTGTGTGTGTGTGTGTGTGTGTGTGTGTGTGTGTGTGTGTTCTAGGCTACCTCAACGTGCTGATTGACAGCCAGTGGCGTGCTGTGTGTGTGTGTGTGTGTGTGTGTGTGTGTGTGTGTTCTAGGCTACCTCAACGTGCTGATTGACAGCCAGTGGCGTGCTGTGTGTGTGTTCTAGGCTACCTCAACGTGCTGATTGACAGCCAGTGGCGTGCTGTGTGTGTGTGTGTGTGTTCTAGGCTACCTCAACGTGTTGATTGACAGCCAGTGGCGTGCTCGCTGGTGTCAGATCCGTGACGGCGCTCTGTGGTTCTACCAGGATAAGGGGCGGAGCAAAGTCAGCCAGCCTGCGCTGCCATTGGACGGCTGCAGCGTCCTGCCGGACCCCAGCCCTGAACACCTGTACTGTTTCACCGTCAGTCTGTACGGAACCACACTGGCTGCTCTAGAGGTAACACTGTTTACTGTTACTGTTACTGTTACTGTCACCTTATATGGAACTACACTGGCTGCTCTAGAGGTAACACTGTTTACTGTTACTGTCACCTTATATGGAACTACACTGGCTGCTCTAGAGGTAACACTGTTTACTGTTACTGTCACCTTATATGGAACTACACTGGCTGCTCTAGAGGTAACACTGTTTACTGTTACTGTTACTGTCACCTTATATGGAACCACACTGGCTGCTCTAGAGGTAACACTGTTTACTGTTACTGTTACTGTCAGCTTATATGGAACTACACTGGCTGCTCTAGAGGTAACACTGTTTACTGTTACTGTTACTGTCACCTTATATGGAACCACACTGGCTGCTCTAGAGGTAACACTGTTTACTGTTACTGTCAGTAGGGATGGGTACCTTTCACCTTTGAACCGATACGATACGATACTCGATACCTGGGAACCGATACGATACCAGAAACGATACCTATTTCGGTACTTTTTTAATCATATATTTTACACATCATAGCAATGGTTTGGTTGAATCATATCTTAAATTATATAATGTATGATGACTATCTTTATGGTGACGGTTTACAAGGAAAAATTAGTTCCCTTTATTTTATTCTTTCATAATAATCTATTGATCAACTTGAGATGCATTTGCATTACTGAACTCTTCTAAGCAAAGTAGGCTATAAATCACACAGGCAAAAAGTAGCCTTCCATGGGGTGGCATTATTATTATTATTATTATTATTATTAGTCGTGTCGTGTGTGTGTGTGTCTAAGACTCACCACCCTCCACTTTCTAAACCAGTGGTTTCATGATGTTCACACAAACACCAACTTTAATGCTACAAAAAATATGTTGCATTAAAGTGTACCTTGCTTTGCTATGACTGCTTCCCCTTTTCCCATGATCAAGTATCCACAACTACAGCAGTACTTCATCAAAATACTTACATTATTGGTATTGATATTAGGCTAAATCACATTAACCACACTGTAGATCATTTGGTGTTCATATATTCACAACGGGTAAGGTCCTAGGAACAGTAAAGTGGCGACTAATTGTCCTCTCCTCTCTCCAGGCCAGGTCTTCAGAGGACATGTTGTCTCAGACTAATTGTCCTCTCCTCTCTCTAGGCCAGGTCTTCAGAGGACATGTTGTCTCAGACTAATTGTCCTCTCCTCTCTCTAGGCCAGGTCTTCAGAGGACATGTTGTCTCAGACAGACTAATTGTCCTCTCCTCTCTCTAGGCCAGGTCTTCAGAGGACATGTTGTCTCAGACTAATTGTCCTCTCCTCTCTCTAGGCCAGGTCTTCAGAGGACATGTTGTCTCAGACTAATTGTCCTCTCTCCAGGCCAGGTCTTCAGAGGACATGTTGTCTCAGACAGACTAATTGTCCTCTCCTCTCTCTAGGCCAGGTCTTCAGAGGACATGTTGTCTCAGACAGACTAATTGTCCTCTCCTCTCTCTAGGCCAGGTCTTCAGAGGACATGTTGTCTCAGACTAATTGTCCTCTCCTCTCTCCAGGCCAGGTCTTCAGAGGACATGTTGTCTCAGACTAATTGTCCTCTCTCCAGGCCAGGTCTTCAGAGGACATGTTGTCTCAGACTAATTGTCCTCTCCTCTCTCCAGGCCAGGTCTTCAGAGGACATGTTGTCTCAGACTAATTGTCCTCTCCTCTCTCTAGGCCAGGTCTTCAGAGGACATGTTGTCTCAGACTAATTGTCCTCTCTCCAGGCCAGGTCTTCAGAGGACATGTTGTCTCAGACTAATTGTCCTCTCTCTAGGCCAGGTCTTCAGAGGACATGTTGTCTCAGACTAATTGTCCTCTCTCCAGGCCAGGTCTTCAGAGGACATGTTGTCTCAGACAGACTAATTGTCCTCTCCTCTCTCTAGGCCAGGTCTTCAGAGGACATGTTGTCTCAGACAGACTAATTGTCCTCTCCTCTCTCCAGGCCAGGTCTTCAGAGGACATGTTGTCTCAGACAGACTAATTGTCCTCTCCTCTCTCTAGGCCAGGTCTTCAGAGGACATGTTGTCTCAGACAGACTAATTGTCCTCTCCTCTCTCTAGGCCAGGTCTTCAGAGGACATGTTGTCTCAGACAGACTAATTGTCCTCTCCTCTCTCTAGGCCAGGTCTACAGAGGACATGTTGTCTCAGACTAATTGTCCTCTCTATGCCAGGTCTTCAGAGGACATGTTGTCTCAGACAGACTAATTGTCCTCTCCTCTCTCTAGGCCAGGTCTTCAGAGGACATGTTGTCTCAGACTAATTGTCCTCTCCATGCCAGGTCTTCAGAGGACATGTTGTCTCAGACAGACTAATTGTCCTCTCCTCTCTCTAGGCCAGGTCTTCAGAGGACATGTTGTCTCAGACAGACTAATTGTCCTCTCCTCTCTCCAGGCCAGGTCTTCAGAGGACATGTTGTCTCAGACAGACTAATTGTCCTCTCCTGTCTCCAGGCCAGGTCTTCAGAGGACATGGGACACTGGTTAGGGTTACTGCTGTCTCAGACAGGCAGCAGGACTCAGCCTGAGGAGTTGACCTACGACTATGTCAACACTGAGAGGATCAGTAGCATCGTCAGTGCTGCCAAGACATCTCTGTAGTGAGTAACACCAAGTAGTGAGTAGCACCAAGACATCTCTGTAGTGAGTAGCACCAACACATCTCTGTAGTGAGTAGCACCAAGTAGTGAGTAGCACCAACACATCTCTGTAGTGAGTAGCACCAACACATCTCTGTAGTGAGTAGCACCAACACATCTCTGTAGTGAGTAGCACCAACACATCTCTGTAGTGAGTAGCACCAACACATCTCTGTAGTGAGTAGCACCAACACATCTCTGTAGTGAGTAGCACCAAGACATCTCTGTAGTGAGTAGCACCAACACATCTCTGTAGTGAGTAGCACCAAGTAGTGAGTAGCACCAAGACATCTCTGTAGTGAGTAGCACCAAGTAGTGAGTAGCACCAAGTAGTGAGTAGCACCAACACATCTCTGTAGTGAGTAGCACCAAGTAGTGAGTAGCACCAAGACATCTCTGTAGTGAGTAGCACCAAGTAGTGAGTAGCACCAACACATCTCTGTAGTGAGTAGCACCAAGTAGTGAGTAGCACCAACACATCTCTGTAGTGAGTAGCACCAAGTAGTGAGTAGCACCAAGTAGTGAGTAGCACCAACACATCTCTGTAGTGAGTAGCACCAACACATCTCTGTAGTGAGTAGCACCAAGTAGTGAGTAGCACCAACACATCTCTGTAGTGAGTAGCACCAAGTAGTGAGTAGCACCAAGTAGTGAGTAGCACCAAGTAGTGAGTAGCACCAACACATCTCTGTAGTGAGTAGCACCAACACATCTCTGTAGTGAGTAGCACCAAGTAGTGAGTAGCACCAAGTAGTGAGTAGCACCAACACATCTCTGTAGTGAGTAGCACCAAGTAGTGAGTAGCACCAAGTAGTGAGTAGCACCAAGTAGTGAGTAGCACCAAGACATCTCTGTAGTGAGTAGCACCAAGACATCTCTGTAGTGAGTAGCACCAAGTAGTGAGTAGCACCAAGTAGTGAGTAGCACCAAGACATCTCTGTAGTGAGTAGCACCAAGTAGTGAGTAGCACCAACACATCTCTGTAGTGAGTAGCACCAAGTAGTGAGTAGCACCAAGACATCTCTGTAGTGAGTAGCACCAAGACATCTCTGTAGTGAGTAGCACCAAGTAGTGAGTAGCACCAAGTAGTGAGTAGCACCAACACATCTCTGTAGTGAGTAGCACCAAGTAGTGAGTAGCACCAAGTAGTGAGTAGCACCAACACATCTCTGTAGTGAGTAGCACCAAGTAGTGAGTAGCACCAAGTAGTGAGTAGCACCAAGTAGTGAGTAGCACCAACACATCTCTGTAGTGAGTAGCACCAAGTAGTGAGTAGCACCAAGTAGTGAGTAGCACCAAGTAGTGAGTAGCACCAACACATCTCTGTAGTGAGTAGCACCAAGTAGTGAGTAGCACCAACACATCTCTGTAGTGAGTAGCACCAAGTAGTGAGTAGCACCAACACATCTCTGTAGTGAGTAGCACCAAGACATCTCTGTAGTGAGTAGCACCAAGTAGTGAGTAGCACCAAGTAGTGAGTAGCACCAACACATCTCTGTAGTGAGTAGCACCAAGTAGTGAGTAGCACCAAGTAGTGAGTAGCACCAAGTAGTGAGTAGCACCAACACATCTCTGTAGTGAGTAGCACCAAGTAGTGAGTAGCACCAAGTAGTGAGTAGCACCAACACATCTCTGTAGTGAGTAGCACCAAGTAGTGAGTAGCACCAACACATCTCTGTAGTGAGTAGCACCAAGTAGTGAGTAGCACCAAGTAGTGAGTAGCACCAAGTAGTGAGTAGCACCAACACATCTCTGTAGTGAGTAGCACCAAGTAGTGAGTAGCACCAACACATCTCTGTAGTGAGTAGCACCAAGTAGTGAGTAGCACCAACACATCTCTGTAGTGAGTAGCACCAAGTAGTGAGTAGCACCAAGTAGTGAGTAGCACCAACACATCTCTGTAGTGAGTAGCACCAAGTAGTGAGTAGCACCAAGTAGTGAGTAGCACCAAGTAGTGAGTAGCACCAACACATCTCTGTAGTGAGTAGCACCAAGTAGTGAGTAGCACCAACACATCTCTGTAGTGAGTAGCACCAAGTAGTGAGTAGCACCAACACATCTCTGTAGTGAGTAGCACCAAGTAGTGAGTAGCACCAACACATCTCTGTAGTGAGTAGCACCAAGTAGTGAATAGCACCAAGACATCTCTGTAGTGAGTAGCACCAAGTAGTGAGTAGCACCAACACATCTCTGTAGTGAGTAGCACCAAGTAGTGAGTAGCACCAACACATCTCTGTAGTGAGTAGCACCAAGTAGTGAGTAGCACCAACACATCTCTGTAGTGAGTAGCACCAAGACATCTCTGTAGTGAGTAGCACCAAGTAGTGAGTAGCACCAACACATCTCTGTAGTGAGTAGCACCAAGACATCTCTGTAGTGAGTAGCACCAAGTAGTGAGTAGCACCAACACATCTCTGTAGTGAGTAGCACCAAGTAGTGAGTAGCACCAAGACATCTCTGTAGTGAGTAGCACCAAGTAGTGAGTAGCACCAAGTAGTGAGTAGCACCAAGACATCTCTGTAGTGAGTAGCACCAAGTAGTGAGTAGCACCAACACATCTCTGTAGTGAGTAGCACCAACACATCTCTGTATTGAGTAGCACCAAGTAGTGAGTAGCACCAAGTAGTGAGTAGCACAACACATCTCTGTAGTGAGTAGCACCAAGTAGTGAGTAGCACCAAGTAGTGAGTAGCACCAAGTAGTGAGTAGCACCAACACATCTCTGTAGTGAGTAGCACCAAGTAGTGAGTAGCACCAAGACATCTCTGTAGTAAGTAGCACCAAGTAGTGAGTAGCACCAACACATCTCTGTAGTGAGTAGCACCAAGTAGTGAGTAGCACCAAGTAGTGAGTAGCACCAACACATCTCTGTAGTGAGTAGCACCAAGACATCTCTGTAGTGAGTAGCACCAAGTAGTGAGTAGCACCAAGACATCTCTGTAGTGAGTAGCACCAAGTAGTGAGTAGCACCAAGTAGTGAGTAGCACCAAGTAGTGAGTAGCACCAACACATCTCTGTAGTGAGTAGCACCAAGACATCTCTGTAGTGAGTAGCACCAAGTAGTGAGTAGCACCAACACATCTCTGTAGTGAGTAGCACCAAGTAGTGAGTAGCACCAAGTAGTGAGTAGCACCAAGACATCTCTGTAGTGAGTAGCACCAAGTAGTGAGTAGCACCAACACATCTCTGTAGTGAGTAGCACCAAGTAGTGAGTAGCACCAAGACATCTCTGTAGTGAGTAGCACCAACACATCTCTGTAGTGAGTAGCACCAAGACATCTCTGTAGTGAGTAGCACCAAGTAGTGAGTAGCACCAAGTAGTGAGTAGCACCAACACATCTCTGTAGTGAGTAGCACCAACACATCTCTGTAGTGAGTAGCACCAAGTA
>CM076981.1:1236414-1241414 GCA_039105355.1 Benthosema pterotum | reverse complement strand
ATCTTACTGAGGTACTTCAATACACTATGCTCTATGGCAGCCCAAACATCTTACTGAGGTACTTCAATACACTATGCTCTATGGCAGCTCAAACATCTTACTGAGGTACTTCAATACACTATGCTCTATGGCAGCTCAAACATCTTACTGAGGTACTTCAATACACTGAATACACTATGCTCTATGGCAGCTCAAACATCTTACTGAGGTACTTCAATACACTATGCTCTATGGCAGCTCAAACATCTTACTGAGGTACTTCAATACACTATGCTCTATGGCAGCTCAAACATCTTACTGAGGTACTTCAATACACTATGCTCTGTGGCAGTTCAAACATCTTATTGAGGTACTTCAATACACTATGCTCTATGGCAGCTCAAACATCTTACTGAGGTACTTCAATACACTATGCTCTATGGCGGCTCAAACATCTTACTGAGGTACTTCAATACACTATGCTCTATGGCAGCTCAAACATCTTACTGAGGTACTTCAATACACTATGCTCTATGGCAGCTCAAACATCTTACTGAGGTACTTCAATACACTATGCTCTATGGCAGCTCAAACAAAATAGTCATAACTCGCTCAAAGCTTGACGATTTGCAAACAGATCAGTTTATAAACATTGTATTTTTTATATGAACGTCATATAAAGGCCCATATGTATATGGACGTCTCTGACGTTTACAACAAACCAATCTGTTTGAAAATCGGTTGAAAAATAAGCGGGTTCTGGTCATTTAAAAAGTATATGCTCAATTGCTCATAGACACAATGTTATGCTATACCCTGGTAAGATGGCCGCCATGTAACGATGCTACTTCCCATTGGCCAGCAGCGCGGGTGAGACATCTAGCCTTGCTTACAGTATATACTGTATATCTATGGTAGCCTGTGATTCAAGGACTGGCTTCCCTGCCTTTGGGGACATTTGTGCTGGTTGGAACTCCAATCCCAGCACCTGATTGGCCAACAGCCCTGTCAATCACTTTGTTTCACTTCATTATTCTTTAAAGAAGCATCAGGTTTTAGGTTTTATAAACATCATCATCCGACATATTTTACTGCTTTTGTTCACATGCTAGTAACACTCATCGGCTGTGTTTGTTTTGTTAGCAACCAGGCTAACACATTAGCCATGATAACAACGTTGTCTACTTTACCAACATTCTTATGGGTTGGTATGAACCAATCACGGTGAAGACTGCCGCTTTGACGACGCCCATCCTAGAAACTAGTTTGGTAGAGAGGGACTTCAGTCTGGATAATGAAGTGAAACGAAATGATAATTCAGACTGAGGTCAGGCTATATCTATGGATAAAATGACCAAAAGTTTTATAGAAAATGAAATATCCCTTTAAATGATTCTTTATAAATAAAGTCAGGCCTGATTGGTGGATCCTCTGGTCACATGGTCTCAGCACTGATTGGTGGATCCTCTGGTCACATGGTCTCAGCACTGATTGGTGGATCCTCTGGTCACATGGTCTCAGCACTGATTGGTGGATCCTCTGGTCACATGGTCTCAGCAGGAGGAGGAAGGCGACTCGTCAGACGCTGAAGACCAGGACCTCAGGGACACTGTGGAGGTCCAGGAGGAGCCTGTAGGAGACACTGTGGACGTCCCAGTGGAGCTCAGGGACACGTCCTCGCCTGCAGGCGTCCCACCGGAGGACAGGGGCACCAGGGAGGACCTGGGGGAGGTCTCCACAGGACAGGAGGACAGCCGGGTCTATCTGGACGTCCTGCCTGCTCCACAACGCTCCTTCTTACACCCTCCCTGTGGGTCTAAGACCTCCACAGATCTGGACCTGAAGGACCACCCTGGTCCCCTGACAGAGGTACGCTGAGATGCAACCACACTAGAAGTGGATCTACAAGCTCACAGCGCACCAGTAACCGAGTGGCACGTACAGAAAAAGTGGAGTCTAGTGTCAGAAACTAGAGTCTAGTGTCAGAAACTAGAATCTAGTGTCAGAAACTAGAGTCTAGTGTCAGAAACTAGAGTCTAGTGTCAGAAACTAGAGTCTAGTGTCAGAAACTAGAGTCTAGTGTCAGAAACTAGAGTCTAGTGTCAGAAACTAGAATCTAGTGTCAGAAACTAGAGTCTAGTGTCAGAAACTAGAGTCTAGTGTCAGGAACTAGAATGTAGTGTCAGAAACTAGAATGTAGTGTCAGAAACTAGAGTCTAGTGTCAGAAACTAGAGTCTAGTGTCAGAAACTAGAATCTAGTGTCAGAAACTAGAGTCTAGTGTCAGAAACTAGAGTCTAGTGTCAGAAACTAGAATCTAGTGTCAGAAACTAGAATCTAGTGTCAGGAACTAGAATGTAGTGTCAGAAACTAGAATGTAGTGTCAGAAACTAGAATCTAGTGTCAGAAACTAGAATCTAGTGTCAGAAACTAGAATCTAGTGTCAGAAACTAGAGTCTAGTGTCAGAAACTAGAGTCTAGTGCCAGAAACTAGAATCTAGTGTCAGAAACTAGAATCTAGTGTCAGAAACTAGAATCTAGTGTCAGGAACTAGAATCTAGTGTCAGGAACTAGAATGTAGCGTCAGGAACTAGAATCTAGTGTCAGAAACTAGAATCTAGTGTCAGGAACTAGAATGTAGCGTCAGGAACTAGAATCTAGTGTCAGAAACTAGAATCTAGTGTCAGGAACTAGAATGTAGCGTCAGGAAGTAGAATCTAGTGTCAGAAACTAGAATCTAGTGTCAGGAACTAGAATGTAGCGTCAGGAAGTAGAATCTAGTGTCACGTCTTTCAGTAGCTTCATGATGTTTGAGCTGATATTGATTGACTAATTGACTGATTGATGTATTGATCATCCAGGTGGTCTCATCACAGCCCCCAGACCCTGCTCAGACTCCTCCCACTGTGAACGGCAGTGCTGTGACTCCTCCCCCTCCGTCCCCTGTCCCGGACCCCCAGCGGAGGACCACCGACACCACCCCAGGCCCCGGGTCCCCTCGGACCCCCCAGGCCTCCCCACACCCCCACAGAGACCCCACCACGGGCCCCGGGTCCCCTCGGACCCCCCAGGCCTCCCCACACCCCCACAGAGACCCCACCACAGGCCCCGGGTCCCCTCGGACCCCCCAGGCCTCCCCACACCCCCACAGAGACCCCACCACAGGCCCCGGGTCCCCTCGGACCCCCCAGGCCTCCCCACACCCCCACAGAGACCCCCATGGGATCCACCACCCCCCCAACAGCCCCCAACCCTCCCGAGGACCAGGCACCACCAACGGAGACAAGACCAAGACCTCCCGGTCCTTAGGTGAGTTAAACCAAGACCCTCTGGTCCTTAGGCACTAGCGTCATTTATAATGGGTGCGTGGCACCCATGGGCCCCATCGCCACTCTAGGGGGGCCCCCGAGGCCCAAACAGACTTTTTTCCTTCTCCTTTTATTAAAATACCGGTATATCTTGTCGCGTGGGGCCCACGCGAGCAGCATACGGGAGATGAGCTAATGTCACTTTACTTTCATCTAAAAAAGTGCGGTGAACAGCAACCTTATTACAGTCAGACGTACAAAGATGGCTAGTGTCAAAGCTGCGACATTGAGGCGTCAGAAACTAAGAGCTCGAGAGCTGTTTGTGCAGCATGTTGGTCCCTATTTATTGTCCCGATCCTCAATAGAAGTCCATGTAGAATGGCCGCCCTTGGAATGGCCACTTAAAGAGAACGGAGTTGTCGCTGCTGCTCGAGATTTTTTTGAGATTCCAATCTAAAAACTCTCAGGCCATTCTCACCCGATTTCAATAATTCCAAGTGTGGTCCAAGTATATCCAAGTATATTTTCAGTTGCTATATAGGTCATGCGTTTATAGTATGCATTTATCACACAAAAGGAGAGGGGAAATTTTCGCATTTTCTCCATGCAGTCTCTGTGCCCCGTGCCGTGCGTATCGGGGATTCCCCGTTCTTATAATATGGAATACGACACAGCTGTGTATATGGAGCTAATTACATGATCTCAGTCTGTTTGCACAGTATAATCTATTTTACTCTAATATTTATAAAATATAATCTTAATATAATCAAGAGCTATTTATAAGTCCTCAATATAAAATCACAAAGAGCTTAATATGCTTATCTTATGTGTTTATCATATCTTTTAATTTAGCTTTAAAACATAGGTGACAGGAACTGTAACCAAATAACAATCCTACTGACTCTACTGATTAAAAAACAGCCACTGCAACCATATAATCTATGGTAGGATATGTTAATCACTTATCATGTGTGGCATAGCCCTAAATGTTAATATATTTTAGTTAATATAATTATTTAATATATTTTAGTCTGTATTCATCTATCAAAATACATTTATCTAAATACATCCATTCATCTTCACCTGCTTATCCATAGCATGGTTGGCTGATTGGTGACTCTTGTTATAATTTTCTGGCTATTCAACCTTATAATGTAATGTTGCTTGTTGATTTTTATTAGTCAAGGTGGGATAGGACGAGAATATAGGCCGTAAAAGAGAGCCTTCCCAAACGATCCAAATTATCTGACAAACACCTCTGCACGCGCATGTGTGAGCGCACGCTGAGAGGGCCCTTTTGATATCGGCACCCATGGCTGATGAACCCTAATGTCGCCACTGTCCTTAGGTGAGTTAGACCAAGACCCTCTGGTCCTTAGTGAGTTAGACCAAGACCTTAGGTGAGTTAGACCAAGACCCTCTGGTTCTTAGTGAGTTAGACCAAGACCCTCTGGTTCTTAGTGAGTTAGACCAAGACCCTCTGGTCCTTAGTGAGTTAGACCAAGACCTTAGGTGAGTTAGACCAAGACCCTCTGGTTCTTAGTGAGTTAGACCAAGACCTTAGGTGAGTTAGACCAAGACCCTCTGGTCCTTAGTGAGTTAGACCAAGACCTTAGGTGAGTTAGACCAAGACCCTCTGGTTCTTAGTGAGTTAGACCAAGACCCTCTGGTTCTTAGGTGAGTCAGACCAAGACCCTCTGGTTCTTAGGTGAGT
>CM076981.1:1201414-1231414 GCA_039105355.1 Benthosema pterotum | reverse complement strand
AACCTGACTGTTAGCCTGGTCCGGAGCAGGCTAGGTCCATAGCATTAGTTTCCATGGGAACTAATGTGGCATTGCTTTCATGAAACCAAATCAAGCCTCAACATATCCAGGTTAACTGGTCAAGTTAATCTGGCAAGATTAACCAGTTTTCATGAAACCGAATGAACGCTAATCCAGGATATAATAAACCGGGATATCAGTTAAATCCTGGCTTTTTCCCTAATCCACCTTTCGTGAAATAGGCCCCTGGTGTGCTCTCTGTGTGTGTGTTGTCAGGTGTCTCTGTGTGTGTGTTGTCATTAGACCTGGTGTGTCTCTAGACCTTGTCAGGTGTCTGTGTGTGTGTTGTCAGGTGTCTCTGTGTGTGTGTTGTCAGGTGTCTCTGTGTGTGTGTGTGTTGTCAGGTGTCTCTGTGTGTGTGTTGTCAGGTGTCTCTGTGTGTGTGTTGTCAGGTGTCTCTGTGTGTGTGTTGTCAGGTGTCTCTGTGTGTGTGTTGTCAGGTGTCTCTGTGTGTGTGTTGTCAGGTGTCTCTGTGTGTGTGTTGTCAGGTGTCTCTGTGTGTGTGTTGTCAGGTGTCTCTGTGTGTGTGTTGTCTTTAGACCTGGTGTGTCTCTGTGTGTGTGTTGTCAGGTGTCTCTGTGTGTGTGTTGTCAGGTGTCTCTGTGTGTGTGTTGTCAGGTGTCTCTGTGTGTGTGTTGTCAGGTGTCTCTGTGTGTGTGTTGTCAGGTGTCTCTGTGTGTGTGTTGTCAGGTGTCTCTGTGTGTGTGTTGTCAGGTGTCTCTGTGTGTGTGTTGTCAGGTGTCTCTGTGTGTGTGTTGTCATTAGACCTGGTGTGTCTCTGTGTGTGTGTTGTCAGGTGTCTCTGTGTGTGTGTTGTCTTTAGACCTGGTGTGTCTCTGTGTGTGTGTTGTCAGGTGTCTCTGTGTGTGTGTTGTCAGGTGTCTCTGTGTGTGTGTTGTCAGGTGTCTCTGTGTGTGTGTTGTCAGGTGTCTCTGTGTGTGTGTTGTCAGGTGTCTCTGTGTGTGTGTTGTCTCTAGACCTGGTGTGTCTCTGTGTGTGTGTTGTCAGGTGTGTCTGTGTGTGTGTTGTCAGGTGTCTCTGTGTGTGTGTTGTCAGGTGTCTGTGTGTGTGTTGTCAGGTGTCTCTGTGTGTGTGTTGTCAGGTGTCTCTGTGTGTGTGTGTGTTGTCAGGTGTCTCTGTGTGTGTGTTGTCAGGTGTCTCTGTGTGTGTGTTGTCAGGTGTCTCTGTGTGTGTGTTGTCAGGTGTCTCTGTGTGTGTGTTGTCAGGTGTCTCTGTGTGTGTGTTGTCTTTAGACCTGGTGTGTCTCTGTGTGTGTGTTGTCAGGTGTCTCTGTGTGTGTGTTGTCAGGTGTCTGTGTGTGTGTTGTCAGGTGTCTCTGTGTGTGTGTTGTCAGGTGTCTCTGTGTGTGTGTTGTCATTAGACCTGGTGTGTCTCTGTGTGTGTGTTGTCTTTAGACCTGGTGTGTCTCTGTGTGTGTGTTGTCAGGTGTCTGTGTGTGTGTGTTGTCAGGTGTCTGTGTGTGTGTGTTGTCAGGTGTCTCTGTGTGTGTGTTGTCAGGTGTCTCTGTGTGTGTGTTGTCAGGTGTCTCTGTGTGTGTGTTGTCAGGTGTCTCTGTGTGTGTGTTGTCAGGTGTCTCTGTGTGTGTGTTGTCAGGTGTCTCTGTGTGTGTGTTGTCAGGTGTCTCTGTGTGTGTGTTGTCTTTAGACCTGGTGTGTCTCTGTGTGTGTGTTGTCTTTAGACCTGGTGTGTCTCTGTGTGTGTGTTGTCAGGTGTCTCTGTGTGTGTGTTGTCAGGTGTCTCTGTGTGTGTGTTGTCAGGTGTCTCTGTGTGTGTGTTGTCAGGTGTCTCTGTGTGTGTGTTGTCAGGTGTCTCTGTGTGTGTGTTGTCAGGTGTGTCTGTGTGTGTGTTGTCAGGTGTCTCTGTGTGTGTGTTGTCAGGTGTCTCTGTGTGTGTGTTGTCTTTAGACCTGGTGTGTCTCTGTGTGTGTGTTGTCAGGTGTCTCTGTGTGTGTGTTGTCAGGTGTCTCTGTGTGTGTGTTGTCAGGTGTCTCTGTGTGTGTGTTGTCTTTAGACCTGGTGTGTCTCTGTGTGTGTGTTGTCTTTAGACCTGGTGTGTCTCTGTGTGTGTGTTGTCAGGTGTCTCTGTGTGTGTGTTGTCAGGTGTGTCTGTGTGTGTGTTGTCAGGTGTCTCTGTGTGTGTGTTGTCAGGTGTCTCTGTGTGTGTGTTGTCAGGTGTCTCTGTGTGTGTGTTGTCATTAGACCTGGTGTGTCTCTGTGTGTGTGTTGTCATTGTTGTCTCCACCGTAAGGTGGGGACTATGGAACGCACCCCGTAATTCCGTCCCGGTGTACCCACTCATTCCGTCCCGTTTGTGATGTAATGATGACGTCATAGATCTCATAGCTGAGCCGGACGGTGGAGACCTATACCCTGTGGGGGCACAACTCTATTTCATGTACTGTGCTTCCGCAACCACACCGTAAGGTGGTGAATATGGAACGCACCCCATCATTCCGCCCGTGACTGTAGACCGTCATTACGTCCCGTTTGTGATGTAATGATGACATCATAGATCTCATACCTGAGCCAGACGGTGGAGACCTAGGGGCACAACTCTATTTCATGTCCTGTGCTTCCGGAACACTAGCCTGATGCATCCAAATACGTCAAAATGATGTCATATCTTCCATAGACTGTGCACAGGTGACGTAAGAACATAAGGATAAGTCAAAAAAGTTGCTCATTTAAGGTTGAGAACAGAAGCTAGAAAGTAAGACAGACAAAAATCTCCAATTTAGAATCAAATTGATTGTTTACTTGTTGGTGTTGGACTACATGAATTCCGTCCCGGTGTACCCACTCATTCCGTCCCGTTTGTGATGTAATGATGACGTCATAGATCTCATAGCTGACTGAATTTAATTTATATATAATAATGAATACCTGCATTATTATCTTTATTCTCTTTTGTTCAAATAATAACAGCATCGTCAACTATATTCATTATTTTTAATTTTTATTTTTTTAGAAACTATTTTGAATTCTGCACTTGTCCAAACGTGACCAAAGATATTTTTTTTTGAACTCTTCCATAGAATTTGAATGATTTTTTATTTCCAACTGAAATGAAATAGAAATTTCAGATTCAGAAAAGACATTCATATTTTATATAAATTATAATAATATCATCAATTCTTAGCCTTTTTTCAGTTCTGAATAGTTGACACAATATTGCTAGAACACATTCAAACCTGAGCACGGACGGTGCAGACCTTTTTTTCTTGAACTCTTACATAGAATTTGAATGTTTTTTTATTTACAACTGATATTAAATATAAATTTTAAATTTAGAAAAAACATTGATATCTCATCTATACATATGATATACCGATTTGATACTGTAACCCTTTTTTTTAAGAAAAATATCATTAATATCGTCATTCCGTCCCGTGTGTGATGTAATGATGACGTCATAGATCTCATAGCTGAGCCGGAGAAAAAACATTAGTGTTTTATATATATTAGAAAAATCACACCCGTGCGAAATGAAGTGCTGCATGTGTGGCTACAGTATACTAAAACACACTTCGTCCCATTGTGCTTGTTTCTCTGAACATGGCAACATCAACAATACACACTTCGTCCCATTGTGCTTGTTTCTCTGAACATGGCAACATCAACATGACTCCACGCATGCAGGCAGACACACACAGACAGACACACGGACACACACATCTTGTAAATCGTCTAAGGGAAGTGCCTGGCAGCACTTCAAAAAGTGTCATCAATTGCTGAGCCCGGACGGTGGAGACCTGTGCCCCGTAGGGGCACAACTCTTGTTAGACCTGGTGTGTCTCTGTGTGTGTGTTGTCTTTAGACCTGGTGTGTCTCTGTGTGTGTGTTGTCAGGTGTCTCTGTGTGTGTGTTGTCAGGTGTCTCTGTGTGTGTGTTGTCAGGTGTCTCTGTGTGTGTGTTGTCAGGTGTCTCTGTGTGTGTGTTGTCAGGTGTCTCTGTGTGTGTGTTGTCAGGTGTCTCTGTGTGTGTGTTGTCAGGTGTCTCTGTGTGTGTGTTGTCAGGTGTCTCTGTGTGTGTGTTGTCAGGTGTCTCTGTGTGTGTGTTGTCATTAGACCCAGATCACAATATGGAATGAATTCTGCACTGGCCATATATAGAGTATGTCTTGAGAGTACAGGGTTTGATGAGGTCAGATCAACATGGAATGTGAGAACAGGTCAGGTCCATATACCGGTATGGAGATCTAAGGGTGCCAGTGGGGGCAGTGTGGTAGGACTTGGCCTTTATTTCAGGTCAGGTCCATATACCGGTATGGAGATCTAAGGGTGCCAGTGGGGGCAGTGTGGTAGGACTTGGCCTTTATTTCAGGTCAGGTCCATATACCGGTATGGAGATCTAAGGGTGCCAGTGGGGGCAGTGTGGTAGGACTTGGCCTTTATTTCAGGTCAGGTCCATATACCGGTATGGAGATCTAAGGGTGCCAGTGGGGGCAGTGTGGTAGGACTTGGCCTTTATTTCAGGTCAGGTCCATATACCGGTATGGAGATCTAAGGGTGCCAGTGGGGGCAGTGTGGTAGGACTTGGCCTTTATTTACATGGAGATCTAAGGGTGCCAGTGGGGGCAGTGTGGTAGGACTTGGCCTTTATTTCCGGGCTGCTAAGAACTCTAGTTTTCGCCATATAGAGTTTGAATGGACAGTTATCAGGCAAAGAGACATGGAAGAGGAAGGATGGATGGGGAACGATCAACAGGTCAGCTTCATCTAAGGCTATAAGGATTTTCAGTGATCTCCATTCCTGATGATGTCACGTGATGTCATGTGATGGGTGTAATAAGTGTCTTCTTTGTCATGATCCATCCAGACTCCATGCCTTCACCCTACCACCGGTCTTTGAGATACAGGTTTTGGATCATTCTACAGCTAGATGAATAACTGCAAATACCTAAAGTGGAGGTTTATTCTTCCCTTTGTAATTGTTAATGCCGCCATCATCTGCATCGTTGGCATGAGATACCCTGAGGTGGTGGCACAAGTTTGGAACTGGCTGTGGGGTCTGCAGGGTGGCTCTGTGCTGCTTGGGGGACCTCATGCCAGCCACCTCAGGTGTCCTTCTCATGCCAGCCACCGGACCATCACCCCTCTCAACAACACCAAGCACCTGCTGGTCTCAGCCTATCTGGACAACAGGGTGGAAGGTTGGGATGTGCGCATCATTGGTATATTCAGGCAAGATTCCATCCTGCCCCTTCACTGTTTTTTCTGCTGTGGGAGCTACGTCTCCAACCACGGCACACCAGCTAGCATTGAACCACACCCAGAAGGTTTTGGTTTTCCCTTTGTGACTACGGACGTGATGTGTCGGATTCCTGTGGGCTGTGATGCCACCCACGTCACCCTGTCCATTCACGCAGACAGCGTGGAGGCACACCAGCAAATGTTTCTCCCCATAGGCAACCGGGAAAGTCGCCGGGCAGAGGAGAGAAGGCCCCAGTTTAACTTCACGGTCTGCATCTCAGCTCTGTTTGGAGGCTACAACAATGTGCTTCAGTTCACACAGGCTCTGGAGATGTACAGACTGCTTGGTGTAGAGCGGGTGGTGGTCTACAACACCAGCAGTGGTCCAGATCTTGACCGGTTGCTACACAGTTACAGCCAGGAGGGCTTGGTAGAGATCGTTCCCTGGCCTATAGACAAGCACCTCAATCCATCGCGGGGATGGAAATATGCAGAGTATGGAGGGGACATGCACTACTTTGGACAGATGACCACACTCAACGATTGTATATACAGATACATGGAGCGCTCTCGCTATGTCTTGTTGAATGACATAGATGAGATTATAGTACCATACAATCACCGCAGCCTAATGCCACTGATGAACGAGCTACAACAGCAGCATCCAACGGCAGGGGTGTTCCTGATTGAGAATCATATCTTTCCAAAGCACCACTTTGAGCCCAGTGGAAGGTTCCACTTGCCCCAGTGGGAAGGGGTGCCAGGAGTAAATATTCTGGAGCACATCTACCGAGAAGAACCAGACCGAAACATTTACCACCCCTCCAAGATGATAGTTCAGCCAAGGATGGTGGAGCAGACGTCCGTGCACTCGGTGCTCAAAAGCTTTGGGACTACATTTAAGGTCCCTCCTGATGTGTGTCGCATCGTTCATGTTCGGCATGCTCTCCGAGACACGTTGACCAAAGAGCAGTTGCACGTGGACACGCGGCTGTGGGACTTCCATGATAAGCTGATCCCTAATGTGGACAAGGCCCTCAGGCGAATAGGCATGATGAAGACAAATGTAGGAAAATGATGGTCAGCTATACAGATTGACAAGTACGGCAAGGGATTTTACATTAGCTTGCCTACTGACTGACTGACTGACTGACTGACTGACTGACTGACTGACTGACTGACTGACTGACTGACTGACTGACTGACTGACTGACTCACTCACTCACTCACTCACTCACTCGGACATTTCTGCCTGGCTTTCATAGTATATTGCTATGCAGAGCTGATGTGTACGCTTGTACATAGATTTAGCATGGAGGTTTATTTTATATTGTGTTTTTTTTTTATCAATTATTAAATTTGACTATACATGGATGTTTATTTTATATTGTGTTTTTACCCAAGTAATAAAAAAGCACCTACCATTAAGCGCCACTAAAAGCATTTACCGCTAATGTGAATGTTTTTGAACAAAATCTTCCTCCTTATACAACAATAATACCTGATCTATACATTTCAGAATGGAAATGCATTGCACTCAGTCTTAAAAAAGGAAAAGATAAAAAATTAAGAGAAGAGTGAGTAGAACTATTAGAAAAGTATTTACTAGTTACTTTCCACTACAGGATGTGACCAGGATCATTCCTAGATGATCAAACCAAGCAGCAGCGGCTCTATTTCACATCCCTCACGGAGGAACAAGCCTATCACCTCGTACCTACAGGAGATAGCGGTCACACTCACTGAGAAATCCCATTCAGTCGTCTCACCCCAACTCTAACCCTCATTGAATAGTGGTACTATAAAAGACTGCTGTGGGGAAGCTATTAGATGTTCAATTTCAGTGACATTATGCGGGTGCGAGATCGAGAGAGCGCTTAAATGAGGTGGATGGGTGTGTTTACTGTTTATACTCTGAGAGAAGCCCATCGATTGTAGTAATTACGGGATGAATGCAGGCTACAGTATAATGATCAACTAATGTCTAATATAAACCTTGCTAGTTCAGCATTAGCTTGATGAAAAAGGGTGTCTTCCTTGTTGTTGTCTCGAGGAATTTGTGTGGATAAAAATTATGACTGGTGCCTTGTTTGTTCTCAAGTGCCATCTGAAAACAAAACGAAAAACAGTGCCCTCTGCAAAATACTCAAAGTGTGATCTGTGGAACTCGATGGGTCCTTGAGGACATTCCAGGCGGTCCACATGCAAAATATGGAACAATTATACCCCTTTAATCCCATTTTATACTTTGGAAATAGCCAATCTACCAGCTCACAACGCATGACCATTACTGCACAATTTGAGCTTGAGAGTGTAAAAATGAAACCAAATGGACCCTTGCGGGTCCATTTGGTTTCATTTTTACACTCTCAAGAGTTAAAATATTCATCATCTGAATTAGCACCACTTAAACAAGAGGTCTACACTGTTTTGTTTGCAATATCCAGCCTGTGTGAAAATGTAATCGAATGGTGGTCCGTGGCTCAAATGCTGAATAAATGGTGGTCCCTGATGTCAAAAAGGTTGAAAACCCCTGCCTTAAGCTGTTTATGTTCGGTTGTAAAGCAGACAGTTTAAAATATTCAGTATATTGATGTGGAAAATATGGAAACACCAAGACGAGTCATGTTCTTACAGCTCCTCATTGCATGTATAATTCAGGTCCAGACAATTATTCAGCTGCAATACTTAATGCTTTTTTTGTTGTTGTTGTTTTTACTCTCATGTAACTGGGACCGGGGCCAAGGCAACGTGTTTACATCTGTTCATTTTACACCACAGTGTAGCTTCACTGACAAGCTCAACACTGTGGACTACACCGTGCACTGCAAACATCACTCCCTGAAGGTTGTTATATTGGGCTAAAATAACCAGAAATGCTTTAACTAGCCCATCTGAGGCCTCAAACGTCAATACTGTCCAGTATCTCTCTGCATCTCTGGCATGTTTATATGAAGCGGTCACACTTTCCATGTCCCTTTCATTAAAGTTAATAGAGGCAACTTTTTAGTTATTTTTTTGCTTTTCCCCCCTCTATGTTGCTTCTACTTTGATGCTACAGCCGTTTCCCTTCAGACAGACATTTGTTTTGCCTTCAGACGGTCCAGAACTTTGTTGTCAACAAATTATGAAAACAAAACAATTGTCGATTGGTCAGGAAAGGCGGTGCTGTGGTCGGGGGGGTGAGGCAGTGTTTTAGCCAATCACAGCACAGTCTCCAGCGGTTTCATTATAAGCCAGTATACAGTATAGGTGAGGTGTGTGTGTGTGTGTGTGTGTGTGTGTGTGTGTGTGTGTGTGTGTGTGTGTGTGTGTGTGTGTGTGTGTGTGTGTGTGTGTGTGTGTGTGTGTGTGTGTGTGTGTGTGTGTGTGTGTGTTGTCATTAGACCTCTGTGTGTGTGTGTGTGTGTGTGTGTGTGTGTGTGTGTGTGTGTGTGTGTGTGTGTGTTGTCATTAGACCTGTGTGTGTGTGTGTGTGTGTGTGTGTGTGTGTGTGTGTGTGTGTGTGTGTGTGTGTGTGTGTGTGTGTGTGTGTGTGTTGTCATTAGACCTCTGTGTGTGTGTGTGTGTGTGTGTGTGTGTGTGTGTGTGTGTTGTCATTAGACCTGTGTGTGTGTGTGTGTGTGTGTGTGTGTGTGTGTGTGTGTGTGTGTGTGTGTGTGTGTGTGTGTGTGTGTGTGTGTGTGTGTTGTCATTAGACCTCTGTGTGTGTGTGTGTGTGTGTGTGTGTGTGTGTGTGTGTGTGTGTGTGTGTGTGTGTTGTCATTAGACCTGTGTGTGTGTGTGTGTGTGTGTGTGTGTGTGTGTGTGTGTGTGTGTGTGTGTGTGTGTGTGTGTGTGTGTGTGTTGTCATTAGACCTCTGTGTGTGTGTGTGTGTGTGTGTGTGTGTGTGTGTGTGTGTGTTGTCATTAGACCTCTGTGTGTGTGTGTGTGTGTGTGTGTGTGTTAGTGTGTGTGTGTGTGTGTGTGTGTGTGTGTGTTAGTGTGTGTGTGTTAGTGTGTGTGTGTGTGTGTGTGTGTGTGTGTGTGTGTGTGTGTTGTCATTAGACCTCTGTGTGTGTGTGTGTGTGTGTGTGTGTGTGTGTTAGTGTGTGTGTGTGTGTGTGTGTGTGTGTTAGTGTGTGTGTGTTAGTGTGTGTGTGTGTGTGTGTTGTCATTAGACCTGGTGTGTCTGTGTGTGTGTGTGTGTGTCTGTGTGTGTGTGTGGTCTTGTAGATCTGGTGCGTCAGGCCTCTCTGTGTGTGTGGTCTTGTAGATCTGGTGCGTCAGGCCTCTCTGTGTGTGTGGTCTTGTAGATCCGGTGTGTCTCTGTGTGTGTGGTCTTGTAGATCCGGTGTGCCAGGCCTCTCTGTGTGTGTGGTCTTGTAGATCCGGTGCGTCAGGCCTCTCTCTGTGTGTGTGGTCTTGTAGATCCGGTGCGTCAGGCCTCTCTGTGTGTGTGGTCTTGTAGATCCGGTGCGTCAGGCCTCTCTCTCCTCTGTGTGTGTGGTCTTGTAGATCCGGTGCGTCAGGCCTCTCTCTGTGTGTGTGGTCTTGTAGATCCGGTGCGTCAGGCCTCTCTCTCCTCTGTGTGTGTGGTCTTGTAGATCCGGTGCGTCAGGCCTCTCTCTGTGTGTGTGGTCTTGTAGATCCGGTGCGTCAGGCCTCCCTCTCCTCGGCGCTGCGTCAGAAGGAGGAGGCGTGTCGAGGGGCGGAGCTCCGGCGGGTGGAGGTGGAGCTACAGCTGATGGAGGTGAAGGAGAGTCTGAGGAAGGCTGAGGCTGGACCCTTCACCCTGGGGACCACCCTGGACAGCTCTCTGCAGGCTGGACCCTTCACCCTGGGGACCACCCTGGACAGCTCTCTGCAGGCTGGACCCTTCACCCTGGGGACCACCCTGGACAGCTCTCTGCAGGACCCACCCTCACAGGTCAGTACAACACTGGTCACCGAAAAATCACCGTTTCAATCCCAAATGGGGGACCTACGTGATTCATGCAAATCTGTTCAGTTCAGACAGTCGCTGGTGTCTTATCTCTTCAGAGTGTCCACAGAGTCGTGACAACTCTGTTCACTCCATGGGGTCAGTCCAATGGCGGCTCCTCTACCTAGACTTATAATGAGAATGGGGACAAGAAATAGGGACAAAGCATGCAGAGTGAGCGCTCAGTTTCTAACCCCTCAATGTCTCAACTCTACTGCATGGCTGGCTCTCTCTCTGATGTTTACCTCTGTGCTCTGACGTGGGAGGAGTGAACACGCTTCAGAGAGAGAAGCCACACACACAGGAGAACCAATATTACCTTTTAACTTTGTTGTTTTCATCTTGTACCGCTACTAACAAAACAAAAATCTACATGTGAGCGTGTCAGCCAGCACTACAGGGGCGGATGTAACATGTCCCATTTGGGGGGCAAGAGAACATGTTGGAGGGGCAAGAGAAAATGGTATGGGTGCGGTTTCATAGCCCGTGTCGCTTCGCGCCACGGGCTATGAAGCCGCACCCATACCATTTTCGGTTACAGGACTTTTATTAGTCAAGTAAAGCATCAATGATGAAATGCTGTTGGTTTAGTGGTGACACAGCTGTAGTTAGTTAGTAGCAGTAGTACTTTAATTTGAAATATCTTTGGGTTGTTTTGCATGCCATCGTGTTTGGGGGGGGGGGGGGGGGGGCAGACTGGGCATTTAGGGGGGCATTGCCCCCCCATGCCAATGCCTAGATCCGCCCCTGCAGCACTAGCTGCTATGCTATGGGTGTGTGTGTGTGTGTGTGTGTGTGTGTGTGTGTGTGTGTGTGTGTGTGTGTGTGTGTGTGTGTGTGTGAGTAGTTCATTAGGGACACTTTGACCTTTTTGACCTTTGGGGGGGTGCTGGGGGGGTCATATCCGGTCATGACAGGGGTCACGGGGGTTAGGGTCAAGAGGTCACCTGTGCACACGTGATATCAGAACAGATGTTTAACTAGATATCAGTATGAGGTAAATAACACCCCCCTAGATATTGTAGAAGATGCACCAACCTGTGTTTGCGTGCGTGCATGTGTATGCGTGTGTGTGTGTGTGTGTGTGTGTGTGTGTGTGTGTGTGTGTGTGTGTGTGTGTGTGTGTGTGTGTGTGTGTGTGTGTGTGTGTGAGACCCCATGAGGTCATTTGTATTGCTGTGAGGGTCTTCAGCTATGCCCATTAGTAACCCCCCTAGCTCTATGTAGTGCCACTACATTGTAGTTTGTTTGGTATTGTATACATGTCAAACTTGTAGTGGACTACAATTATATTTATATTTAAACCTGCTAGTGAAGGTATGTTAATGTAGTGACACAAGATTGTTTGAAGACATCAAAAGAAACTACATGTTAATTATTTGTCTGCCTCTGGTTAAAAACAACTTGTTTTTACATGTAAACATACTGAATGTGTTTTAGATATTATGGTAATGTATTACATCAACCGTATCTGTGTAACCATGTATTAATCCGATACACAGTACAATTCGACATATCTTTTGTTATTAATTTAATGAGACATCTTCAACAAAAAGAAAATGGAAAGTGATCATGTCTCTTCGCTTTATAGTCAAAATTAGTTTGTATAAAAGGCTGTTCTATAACTCGGGCATTTCTGCTAGGTGACTGCTTGTTGGAGGCATTGCTCTAGCTCATTCACAGGTTAAGCACTCTAGGGGGTTACAAGATAATACCTACTCCATTGTATTCAGTCCAGTGTTCATAGAACAGAAAGCTTGCTAACTGTTACTTATTAAAACAAGTTATGGATGCAGCTTCTATAGCATTTTCCACAAAGATGAATTTTTGACTAGCCTAAAATGCTTTATCCTCAACTTTCTAAAACAAACAGACTCATGCTCATTGAGATGGCCAGTAGCTTTTATTGCCCAACACAGCATGGGGTCCCGCTGCTGTGTTTGTACTGTGTGTGTGTGTGTGTGTGTGTGTGTGTGTGTGTGTGTGTGTGTGTGTGTGTGTGTGTGTGTGTGTGTGTGTGTGTGTGTGTGTGTGTGTGTGTGTGTGTGTGTGCCCCAACACTGAGCTAAAACATGCACAGAAAACATCTCTTTAACACATTTTTCGCCATTCCAAAGTTCTGGCACAGCTCAATGATTAGGTAGTTTTGGGAACAAGCGTATTTGCCGCAGATTAACAATTTTACACATTAGCTCAATACTTCTCTATTTCAGAATGTATAGTGTCATGGTAAATGAGTCTGGAGTATTCTTTAGCAGCTGCTGTAATGCACAACCCTAAAACCTTTGAGCTAAAGGCAAGATACACCTCAAAACATTTCAAATTATACAACAAGAATGGGTTTGAAATCATTCTTGAAAATGACTTGAGCAAAAATAATAATTATCTCCCTATTAACAAGAGCAAGTGCTTGTGTAACATCATGACGTTTACATACGTCTCCCCAACCCAGCAGGGTTCCCACCAATGTGTTTGTGTGTGTGTGTGTGTGTGTGTGTGTGTGTGTGTGTGTGTGTGTGTGTGTGTGTGTGTGTGTGTGTGTGTGTGTGTGTGTGTGTGTGTGTTTACTTGCTTGTGGGGTGTCAGCAGGGAAAATGCCTATTGTTAAAAAAGGCACAATTTCAAATTCAATTGTGCTAAACATACATTATTTCATTTGTATTGTTGGATCTATAGAAATATCATGGAAAAACCATATAGCTTTCTCCAAGGATTAGTAAAAATATGAAATAGCATAATATAATAAACTATGTCAATGTTAAAAAACATAATGTCACTTTTCATTGCTGAAATTACCGTTACCTCTATCGATAGTGCTGCAGATGACTGTTGAACATATAGCTCTGGTCCATAGCTCCACTGCTTCTATGATTCTGCAAGTTCATAAGGAATTTGATTTATACTAGAAAAAGTGCCCTTCTGGGAATAGGTCTCTACCATGTCAGAATGTGTCCTCTGGGGTGGTACTGTAGGCCAATGTGAAAACAGTTTCACTAATTCTCATGCCTTTGATGGCGACTGGATAATTCGATCTTTTACCAGAAATGTAATTTTCAAAAATCCACTTGTTGGTGGCACTATAACAGGCCAATGCTATGTAATGCACTTTGAGCTGCATTTTATGTCATGACAGGTGCTATACAAGTAAGTTTTCTATTATTATGCGAAAGGATGTGGCTATATTTGTCTGCTTAGTAGAAAAGTGTTAAAGGTTTCACGCAAATTGCACGCATGAGTTGATGCCTTTTGTTCAGAACGAACCGATCCTGCAAACTTTGAAATTATAGAGTCTTTAGATAATAGTCTTATTATATTTATATTTAAACCTGCTAGTGAAGGTATGTTAATGTAGTAACACAAGATTGTTTGAAGACATCAAAAGAAACTACATGTTAATTATTTGTCTGCCTCTGGTTAAAAACAACTTGTTTTTTCACATGTAAACATACTGAATGTGTTATAGATATTATGGCAATGTATTACATCAACCGTATCTGTGTAACCATGTATTAAACCGATACACTGTACAAATCGACATTGGTCCATACTGGAAACCAGCATTTATCCCAAACATTGCAAATACTCGAATCAGACCACAACCCATATTTGTTATAGGATATGTAATGTATACTTTAACGGTTGAGAAATGACAAAGTTATGTATTTTCATGTTTTTTCTCCATTGACTTTGAATGGGGTCATTTGGTAACACCTTGCTGATGACCGTTGCACCTCTAAATCACAATATTTTAAAAAATATTTTGCACATGTTCTAATGACATGAGGTAGAATATTTTACCAAGGAACAGATCAAGAGCTTAAAGTTGCATTTTGATGCACCCTAATGTATATACAGTACATAGGCAAATTAACCTGTAGTTTGACTTTGTGGTCAGTATGTAAAATAGTATATTTTCTCTACAATTCTACATCTTTAGCTTTTATGGACAATCTGGAAACATGGACATACATACATCTACAGTTGTGGAGGGCCCCCACTAATCTACAGACACTACTACCTTGTCACAAGTAATGTTATCAGCAAACGTGCTATTGGCGTGCGTGTGTGTGTGTGTGTGTGTGTGTGTGTGTGTGTGTGTGTGTGTGTGTGTGTGTGTGTGTGTGTGTGTGTGTGTGTGTGTGTGTGTGTGTGTGTGTGTGTGTGTGTGAGAGAGAGAGATATTGTTAGACACAAAATGAATAAACATAACTATAGCTGTAAGCATGATATACGAAGTTAAACACAAAACACAAATGTTTAAAACACAAGACATCTACAAAAGCATTATATATACAGACAACACAGAGTTAAAACATACAACACACCAATATAAACGCTACATACTTAATATTATAAAGTTAAATCATACATCGCACCAGTGTAAACACTACATACTTAATATTATAGGTTAAAACATGCATTAATATGCTTTAATATTATAAAAAAGTTAAAAAACATGTAACACACCATCATAAACGCTATATACAAAGTCTACAAACTAAACATTATAAGTCAGAATGTTAACATACAGACAAAACACAAAAGTTAAAAAACACATAGTGTATATACATACTGATATGCAAAGTGAGACACATAAATGTTAAAAACACAAAGACATCTACTGTACATAGCATTATAAAACACAAACGTTTAAATGGTTTTCTTAGCCTTTCTTTTTCTGAGATTGTACCATGCACACAACCACTAGATTTGCAAACATAGAATTTACATACAGACACCTGCTGGACATTACCTGTGTATGGCAAGTTTAATCAGCCCCCTAACTCTACGGTTAACTATATGCTACAAATGGCTTCAGCCATCGAAACACAAAATTATAATTCTCAATGTCTATTGCAGCCAAATAGGTTAGGATAATCAAGAACCTGTAAATTAAACTAGGTATTTCATTGTCAAGGAATACACTACCAGTAATGATCCTATATGACTGACTGTCACAGTAACTGCCTATTCACTAATTAGACCCTATTGATTTAATTTTCTAATTTGGTTAATCCGTTCTCAAATCTTCTATTAACGGCTAGGTGTGTTGACCCTATTTCAAACAATTAGTTGGTCAGAACTAACTGTAGTAATATTTAATTCCACTTTTTTTCACCACCACAGAGACAGGCTCAAGTACCAGTGGTTGGGAACCTCTGTGCTACAGTACAGTATGCTACTGTACTGTAGAACGCTGTACTATATTGTGCTGCTTCATATTGTAGTAACTGCACAGTGCATAGCAAACGCATAGTGTATTATTATTGTTCTTGTTTTAATAACATTACATATCTATAGAGGTTGTTTCTTTTTATCTCAATTTATTCCAACAACTCATTTTATTCCAACACTCAAACCTGGATGACACATGACATCACTGCATATCATTATACATATACAGTATATGGGCTCTACAGTATTTGCAATGAGCAATAAAAATGAGAAATAACCCAATAGGGATTCAGACACACCCAGTCATAAGTCAAGCCCCCAAAATGTTTCTCTTGTTAAACATGATTCTTATCCGATTCAAATGTTCTAGAAGAAACCTTTCCAAGGTACAGGCTGGTGGTCATATTGGATTTGGCCACTATGATGACCTGTGCTGGGTGGATACAGCAAACATGACTATTCTGAAAATGTTGGGCATCTCTGTAGCTCCCTCCAATTAGAAGTTAAAGCTACTGTATGTCATTTCTGTTACACCACCCCCGGCTAGAGAATTTTTCACAATTTCCATGTTATTCACGGCAGTCATATTAGCCAAGAACAGTTACAATCTTCTCTCCTAAATGAAGCACATACAAATCTTAGCCAGGTCCTCAACTATATGGTGCAGTGATGAACCGGATTGCCTGCTGGGGGCGATTTGTACTGTTTTGCATGCAGTCAACCAGGAGCCAAAATGCATTATGTAAATATACCTGATTACATTTGAACATTGCAATATATGACAGGTGAACCAATATTCCCTAAAACACTTTATTTTATTTTTAGTGGAAAAGTGGAAATTAGCATGTCCGATTTTTTCTCAAATGTCCCAATGTACCATCCCTGAAATGGGCGTAATCATTTTCAAAGTTTTATTTTTTATTTTTAGACCATTTATCCCCATACCATACTTTAGATAAATAAACACGCATTACGGTAGGATACTGTTTGCCAGTGTCTGACACGGTCAAACCGGCATAGTAGGAAAAAACCGTTAGATAACTAGGCTACCCCTAACACTGGTAGACAATATGGACATAGTGAAAACACGTCATTTATTTGTTATATATGTTATTTATCAGCCATGTATTAAGCGATTCAAAGTACAATCCGACATTTGCTCCATACTGGTACCATCATGTGTACCAAACATTGCAAACCCTGCTCAAATCAGGCTACACCCATATTTTATTATAGGTATATAGCACTACAGTATGTATACCACCAGGGACCCATGAAGCCCAGCTGTCACCCAAATGACACCCCACTGACAACCATGGCTCAGTACCCTTTACATCCCAAATCTTCGCTCTACCCTAGAGTTTCTACCAAAACCTAACCACACAGACTATTATAATAGTATATTAACTTAATATGTTGTCAAAAACGTTAACAAACATTGTATGTCTGCATGTTGTAATAGTAACGCCGTTACTAACGGCGTTACTTTTCTCTCTCTAGTATTCTGTATATAGCATTATTATAATTACAAACACAACTTAACCACAGTTACTAAAGCAACAGCGTTACTGTCCTCTGTAGTGTGTATGCTGATTAATTATTTTATCCTATGTTACATCGTATAATTAAAAGATTTAGGTGTTCTCTGTAATGTTCTGCGAGAAGTATTTGATTTTTTATTTTTTCAATACAATAAGCTTCTCTGATGGAAATGCGTCTCACACATCCTTTTAGTTTAGTCTAGAGGGACACTGTTCTGCCAAGAAGTCTAGGCGGTTGAATTACTGTGCATTATCCTCAGGCCCTAGCAGCTATACATTTAATTGGGACTATATTGACAAGAAGATTTCCTAAATCAGCGAGGCCTACCAGAAGGCACAACCTATGAACAGTAAAAACAAAAGCTGCAGAAGAGATGACGAGCGCTACGGAGGATCAACTGGGTAACTTGGCGTTTACCAAATGGAGATATAAACACTACTTTGCTATCATTGAGAGACTGGGGAAGAACTTGTATGTCAAGTGTGTGTTATGTCCGGAGGGGAAGCGTTTGTCCACATCAGCAGTGAGCAACTCCAATTTAATGAAGCATTTGACCATAACACATGCATCACATAAACTAGTGCCAAAAAACTTGAGCGATAACAATGATACTATATCAGCGGATAGCATCAACAAAGATGAGCATGATGGCGTCACGCAGGCTAAGCTGCAGAAGTGGGAACCGATTTCACCACTTAGCCATATGGCTACGGAATCGAATACTGATACGGCTACTTTTAGGGAGGTAGAAGGGTTCGAAAATAAATTACTACATCCCTTCAGTATGATAGTAGCGGGACCTTCTAATTGTGGTAAAACCCATTTTGTCAAATCCATTATCGAGCATTTAGATGATGTTGTTTCTAGCAAGATTGATAATATCGTGTACATATATTCTTGTTGGCAAAAATTATATGATGATTTATTGAAAATCAGACACATCAACTTTATTCAGGGTATTCCTGAATCATTATGTGATGATAACCTGTTTCCACGGGAGCAACGCAACCTTATAGTAATTGACGATCTTATGGATGAGGCATGTAAAAATGAAGAAATACAAAATTTATTCACCAAATACGTACATCATCGTAATTTGAGTTGTATTTACTTATTGCAAAACATATTTGTACAAGGGAAAATGAGTAGGACTATAAGTTTGAACACTCATTATATGGTTCTATTCAAGAATGTTCGTGATAAAAACCAAGTTATGACTCTCGCGCGCCAGATGTATCCTGGCGCATCAAAATACTTTTTACAGGCATATAATGATGCAACATCTAAGCCCTATGGATTTCTGTTTATTGACCTTAAAGGGACGACCCCCGACACCATGAGGCTCAGAGCGGAAATATTGTCAGAATATCATGTTGTTTATCTACCACGCAAAGCAATGGTATAATGTCTGAACTGAACTTAAGTGCAATATGGATTTTGTTGGAGAGTGTACATGGAGCTACAAATTATCTATATGTAATATTGTGAAAAAGATCCTTTGAACCCTTTTAACCATCACCTGTGTAGAATCTCAATGTTTTGACAGTCTATGTACAATATTCTACATATTGTGTACAATAAATAAATCACAATTAAAGTATATATTCTAAACACCAAACAGGTGTCATGTATTTCATGTTCATGCAGGATGTTTATGTGTATTATATGCTATCCATAGAAGGTAGTAGGTTATGAATACAGCCTCATAACCACGTAAATCAAGGACGCTTAGATTGGATTGTATGTGTTTGCCTTCTGGTAGGCCTCGCTGATTTAGGAAATCTTCTTGTCAATATAGTCCCAATTAAATGTATAGCTGCTAGGGCCTGAGGATAATGCACAGTAATTCAACCGCCTAGACTTCTTGGCAGAACAGTGTCCCTCTAGACTAAACTAAAAGGATGTGTGAGACGCATTTCCATCAGAGAAGCTTATTGTATTGAAAAAATAAAAAATCAAATACTTCTCGCAGAACATTACAGAGAACACCTAAATCTTTTAATTATACGATGTAACATAGGATAAAATAATTAATCAGCATACACACTACAGAGGACAGTAACGCTGTTGCTTTAGTAACTGTGGTTAAGTTGTGTTTGTAATTATAATAATGCTATATACAGAATACTAGAGAGAGAAAAGTAACGCCGTTAGTAACGGCGTTACTATTACAACATGCAGACATACAATGTTTGTTAACGTTTTTGACAACATATTAAGTTAATATACTATTATAATAGTCTGTGTGGTTAGGTTTTGGTAGAAACTCTAGGGTAGAGCGAAGATTTGGGATGTAAAGGGTACTGAGCCATGGTTGTCAGTGGGGTGTCATTTGGGTGACAGCTGGGCTTCATGGGTCCCTGGTGGTATACATACTGTAGTGCTATATACCTATAATAAAATATGGGTGTAGCCTGATTTGAGCAGGGTTTGCAATGTTTGGTACACATGATGGTACCAGTATGGAGCAAATGTCGGATTGTACTTTGAATCGCTTAATACATGGCTGATAAATAACATATATAACAAATAAATGACGTGTTTTCACTATGTCCATATTGTCTACCAGTGTTAGGGGTAGCCTAGTTATCTAACGGTTTTTTCCTACTATGCCGGTTTGACCGTGTCAGACACTGGCAAACAGTATCCTACCGTAATGCGTGTTTATTTATCTAAAGTATGGTATGGGGATAAATGGTCTAAAAATAAAAAATAAAACTTTGAAAATGATTACGCCCATTTCAGGGATGGTACATTGGGACATTTGAGAAAAAATCGGACATGCTAATTTCCACTTTTCCACTAAAAATAAAATAAAGTGTTTTAGGGAATATTGGTTCACCTGTCATATATTGCAATGTTCAAATGTAATCAGGTATATTTACATAATGCATTTTGGCTCCTGGTTGACTGCATGCAAAACAGTACAAATCGCCCCCAGCAGGCAATCCGGTTCATCACTGCACCATATAGTTGAGGACCTGGCTAAGATTTGTATGTGCTTCATTTAGGAGAGAAGATTGTAACTGTTCTTGGCTAATATGACTGCCGTGAATAACATGGAAATTGTGAAAAATTCTCTAGCCGGGGGTGGTGTAACAGAAATGACATACAGTAGCTTTAACTTCTAATTGGAGGGAGCTACAGAGATGCCCAACATTTTCAGAATAGTCATGTTTGCTGTATCCACCCAGCACAGGTCATCATAGTGGCCAAATCCAATATGACCACCAGCCTGTACCTTGGAAAGGTTTCTTCTAGAACATTTGAATCGGATAAGAATCATGTTTAACAAGAGAAACATTTTGGGGGCTTGACTTATGACTGGGTGTGTCTGAATCCCTATAGGGTTATTTCTCATTTTTATTGCTCATTGCAAATACTGTAGAGCCCATATACTGTATATGTATAATGATATGCAGTGATGTCATGTGTCATCCAGGTTTGAGTGTTGGAATAAAATGAGTTGTTGGAATAAATTGAGATAAAAAGAAACAACCTCTATAGATATGTAATGTTATTAAAACAAGAACAATAATAATACACTATGCGTTTGCTATGCACTGTGCAGTTACTACAATATGAAGCAGCACAATATAGTACAGCGTTCTACAGTACAGTAGCATACTGTACTGTAGCACAGAGGTTCCCAACCACTGGTACTTGAGCCTGTCTCTGTGGTGGTGAAAAAAAGTGGAATTAAATATTACTACAGTTAGTTCTGACCAACTAATTGTTTGAAATAGGGTCAACACACCTAGCCGTTAATAGAAGATTTGAGAACGGATTAACCAAATTAGAAAATTAAATCAATAGGGTCTAATTAGTGAATAGGCAGTTACTGTGACAGTCAGTCATATAGGATCATTACTGGTAGTGTATTCCTTGACAATGAAATACCTAGTTTAATTTACAGGTTCTTGATTATCCTAACCTATTTGGCTGCAATAGACATTGAGAATTATAATTTTGTGTTTCGATGGCTGAAGCCATTTGTAGCATATAGTTAACCGTAGAGTTAGGGGGCTGATTAAACTTGCCATACACAGGTAATGTCCAGCAGGTGTCTGTATGTAAATTCTATGTTTGCAAATCTAGTGGTTGTGTGCATGGTACAATCTCAGAAAAAGAAAGGCTAAGAAAACCATTTAAACGTTTGTGTTTTATAATGCTATGTACAGTAGATGTCTTTGTGTTTTTAACATTTATGTGTCTCACTTTGCATATCAGTATGTATATACACTATGTGTTTTTTAACTTTTGTGTTTTGTCTGTATGTTAACATTCTGACTTATAATGTTTAGTTTGTAGACTTTGTATATAGCGTTTATGATGGTGTGTTACATGTTTTTTAACTTTTTTATAATATTAAAGCATATTAATGCATGTTTTAACCTATAATATTAAGTATGTAGTGTTTACACTGGTGCGATGTATGATTTAACTTTATAATATTAAGTATGTAGCGTTTATATTGGTGTGTTGTATGTTTTAACTCTGTGTTGTCTGTATATATAATGCTTTTGTAGATGTCTTGTGTTTTAAACATTTGTGTTTTGTGTTTAACTTCGTATATCATGCTTACAGCTATAGTTATGTTTATTCATTTTGTGTCTAACAATATCTCTCTCTCTCACACACACACACACACACACACACACACACACACACACACACACACACACACACACACACACACACACACACACACACACACACACGCACGCCAATAGCACGTTTGCTGATAACATTACTTGTGACAAGGTAGTAGTGTCTGTAGATTAGTGGGGGCCCTCCACAACTGTAGATGTATGTATGTCCATGTTTCCAGATTGTCCATAAAAGCTAAAGATGTAGAATTGTAGAGAAAATATACTATTTTACATACTGACCACAAAGTCAAACTACAGGTTAATTTGCCTATGTACTGTATATACATTAGGGTGCATCAAAATGCAACTTTAAGCTCTTGATCTGTTCCTTGGTAAAATATTCTACCTCATGTCATTAGAACATGTGCAAAATATTTTTTAAAATATTGTGATTTAGAGGTGCAACGGTCATCAGCAAGGTGTTACCAAATGACCCCATTCAAAGTCAATGGAGAAAAAACATGAAAATACATAACTTTGTCATTTCTCAACCGTTAAAGTATACATTACATATCCTATAACAAATATGGGTTGTGGTCTGATTCGAGTAGGGTTTGCAATGTTTAGGATAAATGCTGGTTCCAGTATGGACCAATGTCGATTTGTACTGTGTATCGGATTAATGCATGGTTACACAGATACGGTTGATGTAATACATTGCCATAATATCTATAACACATTCAGTATGTTTACATGTGAAAAAACAAGTTGTTTTTAACCAGAGGCAGACAAATAATTAACATGTAGTTTCTTTTGATGTCTTCAAACAATCTTGTGTTACTACATTAACATACCTTCACTAGCAGGTTTAAATATAAATATAATAAGACTATTATCTAAAGACTCTATAATTTCAAAGTTTGCAGGATCGGTTCGTTCTGAACAAAAGGCATCAACTCATGCGTGCAATTTGCGTGAAACCTTTAACACTTTTCTACTAAGCAGACAAATATAGCCACATCCTTTCGCATAATAATAGAAAACTTACTTGTATAGCACCTGTCATGACATAAAATGCAGCTCAAAGTGCATTACATAGCATTGGCCTGTTATAGTGCCACCAACAAGTGGATTTTTGAAAATTACATTTCTGGTAAAAGATCGAATTATCCAGTCGCCATCAAAGGCATGAGAATTAGTGAAACTGTTTTCACATTGGCCTACAGTACCACCCCAGAGGACACATTCTGACATGGTAGAGACCTATTCCCAGAAGGGCACTTTTTCTAGTATAAATCAAATTCCTTATGAACTTGCAGAATCATAGAAGCAGTGGAGCTATGGACCAGAGCTATATGTTCAACAGTCATCTGCAGCACTATCGATAGAGGTAACGGTAATTTCAGCAATGAAAAGTGACATTATGTTTTTTAACATTGACATAGTTTATTATATTATGCTATTTCATATTTTTACTAATCCTTGGAGAAAGCTATATGGTTTTTCCATGATATTTCTATAGATCCAACAATACAAATGAAATAATGTATGTTTAGCACAATTGAATTTGAAATTGTGCCTTTTTTAACAATAGGCATTTTCCCTGCTGACACCCCACAAGCAAGTAAACACACACACACACACACACACACACACACACACACACACACACACACACACACACACACACACACACACACACACACACACACACACACACACACACACACACACACACAAACACATTGGTGGGAACCCTGCTGGGTTGGGGAGACGTATGTAAACGTCATGATGTTACACAAGCACTTGCTCTTGTTAATAGGGAGATAATTATTATTTTTGCTCAAGTCATTTTCAAGAATGATTTCAAACCCATTCTTGTTGTATAATTTGAAATGTTTTGAGGTGTATCTTGCCTTTAGCTCAAAGGTTTTAGGGTTGTGCATTACAGCAGCTGCTAAAGAATACTCCAGACTCATTTACCATGACACTATACATTCTGAAATAGAGAAGTATTGAGCTAATGTGTAAAATTGTTAATCTGCGGCAAATACGCTTGTTCCCAAAACTACCTAATCATTGAGCTGTGCCAGAACTTTGGAATGGCGAAAAATGTGTTAAAGAGATGTTTTCTGTGCATGTTTTAGCTCAGTGTTGGGGCACACACACACACACACACACACACACACACACACACACACACACACACACACACACACACACACACACACACACACACACACACACACACACACACACACAGTACAAACACAGCAGCGGGACCCCATGCTGTGTTGGGCAATAAAAGCTACTGGCCATCTCAATGAGCATGAGTCTGTTTGTTTTAGAAAGTTGAGGATAAAGCATTTTAGGCTAGTCAAAAATTCATCTTTGTGGAAAATGCTATAGAAGCTGCATCCATAACTTGTTTTAATAAGTAACAGTTAGCAAGCTTTCTGTTCTATGAACACTGGACTGAATACAATGGAGTAGGTATTATCTTGTAACCCCCTAGAGTGCTTAACCTGTGAATGAGCTAGAGCAATGCCTCCAACAAGCAGTCACCTAGCAGAAATGCCCGAGTTATAGAACAGCCTTTTATACAAACTAATTTTGACTATAAAGCGAAGAGACATGATCACTTTCCATTTTCTTTTTGTTGAAGATGTCTCATTAAATTAATAACAAAAGATATGTCGAATTGTACTGTGTATCGGATTAATACATGGTTACACAGATACGGTTGATGTAATACATTACCATAATATCTAAAACACATTCAGTATGTTTACATGTAAAAACAAGTTGTTTTTAACCAGAGGCAGACAAATAATTAACATGTAGTTTCTTTTGATGTCTTCAAACAATCTTGTGTCACTACATTAACATACCTTCACTAGCAGGTTTAAATATAAATATAATTGTAGTCCACTACAAGTTTGACATGTATACAATACCAAACAAACTACAATGTAGTGGCACTACATAGAGCTAGGGGGGTTACTAATGGGCATAGCTGAAGACCCTCACAGCAATACAAATGACCTCATGGGGTCTCACACACACACACACACACACACACACACACACACACACACACACACACACACACACACACACACACACACACACACACACACGCATACACATGCACGCACGCAAACACAGGTTGGTGCATCTTCTACAATATCTAGGGGGGTGTTATTTACCTCATACTGATATCTAGTTAAACATCTGTTCTGATATCACGTGTGCACAGGTGACCTCTTGACCCTAACCCCCGTGACCCCTGTCATGACCGGATATGACCCCCCCAGCACCCCCCAAAGGTCAAAAAGGTCAAAGTGTCCCTAATGAACTACTTGTGTGTGTGTGTGTGTGTGATCATACTGTTATCATGATCACTGATTCCACCTTTTGTCCTCAGCCTAAAGCGCCATGCCAGGCCCCGCCCCCTCTGTGCCAGCCGTCCAATAGCAGCAGCCCCGGTGGAGACCCCGCCTCTCCGGTCAACTCCGCCTCCTCCCTGAAGAACAGACACGCCCCCTCCGCTGTGAACAGCAAAGGAAACGTCCTGCAGAAAGCTAAGGTCATTAGCATGAGATTTACATATTATTGGCATGCGATTTACATATGATTAGCATGTGATTAACATTTTCCTGGCTACAGCCCTGATTACTTTAATGTTTTAACCTGCGATCCACCATAAATCATCCTAAACCTTTTCTTTCAGGAGTGGGAGAAGAAATCCAACACCTAAAGCAGAAAACACACAGAGGATCCCTGACCTTCATGTGAAGTTTTTATTTTAACCATAAACACCCAGAGGGTTCCTGACCTTCATGTGGAGGGTTTCATTTTAACCATAAACACCCAGAGGGTTCCTGACCTTCATGTGGAGGGTTTTATTTTAACCATAAACACACAGAGGATCCCTGACCTTCATGTGAAGGGTTTTATTTTAACCATAAACACACAGAGGATCCCTGACCTTCATGTGAAGGGTTTTATTTTAACCATAAACACCCAGAGGGTTCCTGACCTTCATGTGGAGGGTTTCATTTTAACCATAAACACCCAGAGGATCCCTGACCTTCATGTGGAGGGTTTCATTTTAACCATAAACACCCAGAGGGTTCCTGACCTCCATGTGGAGGGTTTCATTTTAACCATAAACACCCAGAGGGTTCCTGACCTTCATGTGGAGGGTTTCATTTTAACCATAAACACCCAGAGGATCCGTGACCTTCATGTGGAGGGTTTCATTTTAACCATAAACACCCAGAGGGTTCCTGACCTTCATGTGGAGGGTTTCATTTTAACCATAAACACCCAGAGGGTTCCTGACCTTCATGTGGAGGGTTTCATTTTAACCATAAACACCCAGAGGGTTCCTGACCTTCATGTGGAGGGTTTCATTTTAACCATAAACACCCAGAGGATCCGTGACCTTCATGTGAAGGTTTCATTTTAACCATAAACACCCAGAGGATCCCTGACCTTCATGTGGAGGTTTCATTTTAACCATAAACACCCAGAGGGTTCCTGACCTTCATGTGGAGGGTTTCATTTTAACCATAAACACCCAGAGGGTTCCTGACCTTCATGTGAAGGGTTTCATTTTAACCATAAACACCCAGAGGGTTCCTGACCTTCATGTGGAGGGTTTCATTTTAACCATAAACACCCAGAGGGTTCCTGACCTTCATGTGAAGGTTTTATTTGAACTCTCCTCGCTTTGCATATGAGGAAAGGAGGCGGGGTTTATGAACAGCGTGACCAATCAGCAGCCTTCCTGAGAATGCCTGGAGCCAATAGGAAATGCACAGCTGGAGAAAGACTATATGGCAATCTGTTTTTATTTTATTTTTTACAGAGACCTCACATAACTGTTGAGAGTGTACAGAATGGGTCCATTTGGTTCCATGGTGTTGAAAACCACTGCTGTAAGTCACTGGACAGGTTAGTCTTTAGCCTAAAGGGAACTCTGAACTTTGATGTTGTTACATTTTTTTTTGATCATGACTAGAGTTTGATGTTTATTTTTATTATTATTATTATTTTCATCCTAAAAATGTGTAACCCATCTTTCACCCTGAAACCAACTAATGTAATGCTCATACTTCCGTCGATGCATGAGGAGTCCAAAGCCGCTTCTTGTCACGCGTCAGAGGGAGAGTTTCCCTGGTTGAACGCGTGGAAGGAACACGTTCCTGTCCCCTCAATCAGGCACCAGGGAGAACATGTGAGGGTATCTACCCTAGGGGACACGGGGAGAACATGTGAGGGTATCTACCCTAGGGGACACGGGGAGAACATGTGAGGGTATCTACCCTAGGGGACACGGGGAGAACATGTGAGGGTATCTACCCTAGGGGACACGGGGAGAACAGGAGAACATGTGAGGGTATCTACCCTAGGGGACACGGGGAGAACATGTGAGGGTATCTACCCTAGGGGACACGGGGAGAACATGTGAGGGTATCTACCCTAGGGGACACGGGGAGAACATGTGAGGGTGTCTACCCTAGGGGACACGGGGAGAACATGTGAGGGTATCTAGGGGACACGGGGAGAACATGTGAGGGTATCTAGGGGACACGGGGAGAAGATGTGAGGGTATCTACCCTAGGGGACACGGGGAGAACATGTGAGGGTATCTACCCTAGGGGACACGGGGAGAACATGTGAGGGTATCTACCCTAGGGGACACGGGGAGAACATGTGAGGGTATCTACCCTAGGGGACACGGGGAGAACATGTGAGGGTATCTACCCTATAGGGGACACAGAGGGGAGAACATGTGAGGGTATCTACCCTAGGGGACACAGGGAGAACATGTGAGGGTATCTACCCTAGGGGACACAGAGGGGAGAACATGTGAGAGGCCCTTTTTCCAAAACCCCTAGGGTATTGGGCACAGATGGTTTCACCAATCTATGAGGTTGTCAAAATTAACACTTTAGTCTCTATAGTTACTTTGTAGATTATTATTATTAAGGGTATCTACCCTAGGGGACACAGAGGGGAGAACATGTGAGGGTATCTACCCTAGGGGACACAGAGGGGAGAACATGTGAGGGTATCTACTCTAGGGGATACAGAGGGGAGAACATGTGAGGGTATCTACCCTAGGGGACACAGAGGGGAGAACATGTGAGGGTATCTACCCTAGGGGACACGTGGAGAACATGTGAGGGTATCTACCCTAGGGGACACAGAGGGGAGAACATGTGAGGGTATCTACCCTAGGGGACACAGAGGGGAGAACATGTGAGGGTATCTACCCTAGGGGACACAGAGGGGAGAACATGTGAGGGTATCTACCCTAGGGGACACAGAGGGGAGAACATGTGAGGGTATCTACCCTAGGGGACACAGAGGGGAGAACATGTGAGGGTATCTACCCTAGGGGACACAGTGGGGAGAACATGTGAGGGTATCTACCCTAAGGGACACTTGGAGAACATGTGAGGGTATCTACCCTAGGGGACACAGAGGGGAGAACATGTGAGAGGCCCTTTTTCCAAAACCCCTTAGGGTATTGGGCACAGATGGTTTCACCAATCTATGAGGTTGTCAAAATTAACACTTTAGTCTCTATAGTTACTTTGTAGATTATTATTATTAATATTAATAGTAATACAGCTCTATACATTAACCATGTCAGCCCTGTATTCAGTTCAGCCGTTTGAAAACAGCAGATCTACAAGCTCTCAATGTTTCCCTCTCTCTCACACACACACATGCAAGCATGCAGCTTGTAGATCCACCATTGTGGACATATTTCTGGTAGTGTTTGAAGATGCACAGAGTCATGTAGAATTCATTGTAGAGAGATGGAACCATGGAAATGTTCCTGAACTCATGTTGGACACCGTCTGATTTGATTCAGATCAGAAGTTATTAACGTTAAAAGATGTATTTATTTATTCAGTTCACAGTATAAAGTAGAGACGGACCACTATGGATGACAGACCTGCCATAAATCTGTTATCTGCTGGACTCTGTTTTTTCTGTAATTTCAAATGTGGACAAGAAATTAAAAGGATTATAAATTGATAATTCTTGACTTACATTGTTCACTAAAACTCTTTTAGTAAATAAACAAACACAGAGTTGATTCAGGCACTTTAGAGCATCAGCAAAATGCATGTGTTTAAATTTTTTCCCCATAAATCATTGCTAGAATCAACTGTTCAATTCATCATTTTTATTAAAAAGACGCGGTCAGATCTTCAAATAATAACATCAACAGGATTGGTGATTGGCTCTAAAGCAGGGGTTTACAACAGGTGGTCCGGGGACCACCAGTGGTCCCTGAGAGGATCCTAGGTGGACCCCAGGCGAAATGATGGAAGGTTGGTTAACCAGATGTAACTCTTTGAGAGTGTAAACATGAAACCAAATGGAGTTAAAATATTCATCATGTGAATTATCCCAAGTCTACACAACTAGAATGTAGAAGATTAATGGTCATTTTGATCTGCATGTTTGATTTTCCAAATCCAGCCTGGAATTGTGGACAAAAGCAAAATAATTCTTTAGTTTTGGGGTCTGTGGGGCTAAAATGTCCTCAAATCGTGGTCCGTGGCTCAAATTCTGAATAACTAGTGGGCCCTGGTATGAAGAATATTGAAAACCACTGCTCTAAAGTGTCAACTCTGTGTTTGTTCTCTGAGAACTGTTTTAGTTTACAATGTATGTCAATGAGAAGCAGATTTTGAATTATCAATGTAATCACTGGAACTTCTCGCCCATTTCTCTACATTTGGAATTACCGTAATTTCTGGACTATAAGCCGCACCAGACAACACGCTTCATGTTAGCAGCGGTTTTCAACCTTTTTGATCCCAGGGCCAACTATTTATTCAGCATTTGAGCTACAGACCACCATTTGACAACATTTTCACCCCACAGAACCAAAAAATTAAAGATTTCTTTTGGTTTTGTCCACAATTCCAGGATGGATTTTCACAAACAAAACAGACAAAACATAGAGATCAAAATGACCATGACTTGACCATGAATTCATAGTCATTTTGATCTCTACCAATTAAAGTGGTGCTAATTTAGATGGTGAATATCATAACTCTTGAGAGTGTAAACATGAAACCAAATGGACCCGCAAGGGTCCATTTGGTTTCATGTTTACGCTCTCAAAGAGTTACATCTGGTTAACCAACTTTCCATCATTTAGTCTGGAGGGCCCATCTGGAACCCTCTCAGGGACCACTGGTGGTCCCCGGACCCTAACCCCTAGCCCTAACCCCTGTTAAAAAACACCTGTAAAAATCCATAGATTGGCCGCACCTTTGTATAAGCCGCAGGGTCAAAAGCATGTGAAAAAAGTAGCGGCTTATAGTCCGGAAATTACGGTACATCATAGCAACACAAAGCAACTCTAATGACAATGAAAATGTTGAAATGGGAGGAATTCCAACATGGCCGCCGC
>CM076981.1:1163914-1196414 GCA_039105355.1 Benthosema pterotum | reverse complement strand
CCCTTTCTCCATAGAAGTCTATGTGTCAGAGCAGAGCCTCCATTGGATTGACCCCATGAAGTGAACGGAGTTGACGTAACTCTGTCTATACTCTCTGGCTCTGATGCTAACAGCAGCCTGAGAGTATAGACAGAGTTGCGATGACATCTCCGTTCACTCCCATGATCTGCTCTGCATAGAGCAGAGGATTTCAACCTTTTTGGTCCCCAAGGACCACTATTTATTCAGCATTTGAGCCACCGTGGACCACCATGTGATGACATTTTAGCCCCACAGACCCCAAAACTAAAGATTTATTTTGCTTTTGTCCACAATTCCAGGCTGGATTTGGGGGAAACCAAACAGTCCAACATACAGATCAAAATGACCATTAATCTTCTACATTCTCTAGTTGTGTAGACTTGGGATAATTCACATGATAAATATTTTAACTCTTGAAACCAACAACTGTCCTCCATTTAGCCTGGGGACCACCTGGAACCCTCTCAAGGACCACTGGTTGAAAACCACTGACTACTATTGATCATGATGGTGGCTGGAAATGCCATTGGACTATTCAGGGCAACAATCCTAGCTTTAATGATCTCAAATCCATTTATTTTAGATCATTTTGTGAAATTAATACAACATAAACATCACCGAGACTTTAGTGTTTACTGTACAGTACTTTAAATCAGTTGTCATTTTACGCAACATGCCCTAAAACGGCTCTTATTTGCGCCGCAATCGTTGAAAACAATGTGTTTCCAGCTCCAGTTTGTCCCTCTTTCAGGGTGCATGAACAGCAGCTCATTTTCTCACCCCTGAATGTCGCTGCTCTGACACTGTCTGGCTCTGGTGATGCTAACTACACTACTCTGCATTCATTGTTGTTAGAGAGCAGCAGTGCTCTAGTGTTATACAGTGGTTTTAAACCCTTTTTCATACCAGGGACCACTATTTATTCAACATTTGAGCCACGGACCACCGTTTGAAGACAATTTCACCTCAAAGACCGAAAACTAAAGAATTCTTTTGGTTTTGTCCACAATTCCATCATTTCAGGTACAATTTTGCAAAACAACACGGTGTAGACTTCACAATTAAGTGGTGCTAATTCAGATGATGAATGTTTTAACTCTTGAGAGTGTAAAAATGAAACCAAATGGACCCGCAAGGGTCCATTTGGTTTCATTTTTACATTCTCAAGAGTTACATCTGGTTAACCACCTTTCCATCATTTAGCCTGGGGACCACCTGGAACCCTCTCAGGGACCACTGGTTGAAAACCCCTGGTCTAGTGTACAGTGGTTTTCAACCTTTTTCATACCAGGGACCACTATTTATTCTGCATTTAAGCCACTGGGGTCCACTATTATGATGTTGTTTAGTCTCTCTGACTCAAAACTAAGGATTTTCAAGTCCTTAATTTAGGAGAGATTAACTGGCAAAACGTTGGTCAGTATTACAAGTCTTTTACATTTTATAATTGTGTGGTTCCTTGAAAACGAATTAATTTATATGTTTAAAAACAAATTAAACAGCTCTCAAGGGTTACAGACCTAATAAGGGTCCATTTGGTTACCAACTGTCCATCATTTACCTGGGGACCACCTGGAATCCTCTCAGGGACCACTGGTTGAAAATCTCTGGTCTAGTATTTAAAGAGAAAATAATAAACTATGAATCATTTTAAGTTGGAATAAACGTATTTATTTAGTTTCTCAACTGAAATAAATTGGATCTATTAGCCTGGATAAAAAAATCGACTCTATTCTGATAACTGAAAATATCCTTAATTTACCACAATGCAAGATGCTTTTATTGATTTATTGATTGATTTACAGCAGTGGTTTTCAACCGTTTTGGCACCAGGGACCACTATTTATCCAGCATTTGAGCCACGGACCACCATTTGATGACATTTTAGCCCTACAGACCCCAAAACTAAAGATTTGTTTTTGCTTTTGTCCACAATTCCAGGCTGGATTTGGGAAACCAAACAGTCCAACATACAGATCAAAATGACCATTAATCTTCTACATTCTCTAGTTGTGTAGACTTGGGATAATTCACATGATGAATATTTGAACTCTTTGAGAGCGTAAACATGAACCCAAATGGACCTGCAAGGGTCCATTTGGTTTCATGTTTACGCTTACATCTGGTTAACCAACTTTTCATCTGGCTAATCAACTTAGCTGGGGACCACCTGGAACTATCTCAAGGACCACCAGTGGTCCCCGGGCCACTGGTTGAAAACCAGTGATTTACAGTACAATTCAGTCACAACTCAACACCAGACTATTAACTGTAAATGGACAAATAGTTTAGAATACACTGGTTTAAAGTCAGAAGTTGGAGGTAAAAGGGAAAAGAGAAATACACAAGGAGGGAAAGGGGGGGGGGGCAGTTTTGTTGTCCAGACGTCCGTAGGTGTCTTTTGACAGTGGTTTTGGAGGAGTCGAGGGATTCACATGTCTTAATGACTGTTGGTAGGGCGTTTCACTTTTTTTTCGTGGCTTATGGTGGTATCTTGTTTTTTTGCCGAATCAGGGTTGCACAAGGTTAGTTGAACTCCCTCTGGTGTTGTGGAAGTGGACTTTTGGATGTGTTGTGATACACGGTGATGTTTTGGTAGGGAATTGAACCTTGTGCGCCAGTGCCACTATTGAGGCAGTATTTTATAAAATTCATTCTGATTCAGAAGAGAATTCCACCCATTAAAATTCAACATTTTACTTTGTCATTAAAAGGATAGTTCACTTTCTAAAATAACCTTTTGGCCATTCTATCATCTCCTCAGTCTCATGTGAACACAAAAGACAGTTTATAAGTTACTACATTCACTATTTAGATCACACCTGGGCATTATGCGGCCCGGGGGCCAAATGCAGCCCTTTGGCTGACTCTGACCGGCCCGGGGACCACCAGTGGTCCTTGAGAGAGTTCCAAGTTAAATATGGAAAGTTGGTTAACCAGATGTAACTCTTTGAGAATGTAAAAATGAAACCAAATGGACCCTTGTGGGTCCATTTGGTTTCATTTTTACACTCTCAAGAGTTAAAATATTCATAATCTGAATTACCTAAAATCTAGACAATCAGATAATGTAAATTGTAAAAGAATGGTCATTTTTGATCTATGTTTGCCTGTTTTGTTTCCCAAATCCAGGTATACGTGACGAAGCCCACCTCAGGCGCAAACGTTGTATTTTTTTTACCGCTCTGTAGTGAATAAAATGTTTGGAGCTTTTAAAACGGTGTGCGGTCGGATCTCCTCTCTCTACTTCATGTTACTACGTTAGATCCAGCACCCGTTGAAATCTGTCGATGTGCGTGCACCCTTCACTTTCTAAAACTCCATTTTAACCATGACAGATTATTCTAAAACAACCCATCTTTTTTCTGGTGACTGACAGGGGTTGACACTAAGGTCTCTGAGGCGCTTGCCCATCGGGCAAGTACAAGTCAGGTTCTATTTGCCCTCAGGTCATGGTCACTTGCCCCCTAAAATATATTGTAAATTTTCGTCCCTGACAGGGTTCCAGATGGTCTCCAGTTAATTTGGTTAACCAGATGTAACTCTTGAGAGCGTAAAAAAATGGACCCTTGCGGGTCCATTTGGTTTCATTTTTACACTCTCAAGAGTTAAAATTCATCATCTTAATTAGCCCACGTCTACAGAACTAGAGAATGTAGAAGATTAATGGTCATTTTGATCTGTATGTTAATTTGCCTGTTTTGTTTCCCAAATCCAGCCTGGAATTGTGGATATCTAGAAAGCAGGGAAAGACACAGAGGCAGAGTGCAATGACTGCCTTCAAGACACATTTATCTTGTGTTGTGTTATAGTGCACTATGTTGCACACTTGCCCGATCGGGCAACCAGGTCTTCACTTCAGTCAGTCTTCACTTGCCCTACCATTTTTTTTACTTGCCCCGGGCAAGTGGGCAAGTGTTAGTGTCAAGCCCTGAACCATGACAGATTATTCTAAAACAACCCATCTTTTTTCTGGTGACTCAATATGAGTCACTAGAAAAAAGATGGGGCAAGTGAAGACTGCTACCTGGTTGCCCGATCGGGCAAGTGTGCAACATAGTGCACTATAACACAACACAAGATAAATTTGTCTTGTGATCATGGTCATGTCTCTCTCTACTCCAGGTTTAAAGATGTCTCCTGTCCTCTAAACGTTGTGTCTCTCTCTCTACTCCAGGTTTAAAGATGTCTCCTGTCCTCTAAACGTTGTCTCTCTCTACTCCAGGTTTAAAGATGTCTCCTGTCCTCTAAACGTTGTGTCTCTCTCTCTACTCCAGGTTTAAAGATGTCTCCTGTCCTCTAAACGTTGTGTCTCTCTCTCAGGTTTAAAGATGTCTCCTGTCCTCTAAACGTTGTGTCTCTCTCTCAGGTTTAAAGATGTCTCCTGTCCTCTAAACGTTGTGTCTCTCTCTCAGGTTTAAAGATGTCTCCTGTCCTCTAAACGTTGTGTCTCTCTCTCTACTCCAGGTTTAAAGATGTCTCCTGTCCTCTAAACGTTGTGTCTCTCTACTCCAGGTATAAAGATGTCTCCTGTCCTTTAAACGTTGTGTCTCTCTCTCTACTCCAGGTTTAAAGATGTCTCCTGTCCTTTAAACGTTGTGTCTCTCTCTCAGGTATAAAGATGTCTCCTGTCCTCTAAACGTTGTGTCTCTCTCTCTACTCCAGGTTTAAAGATGTCTCCTGTCCTCTAAACGTTGTGTCTCTCTCTCAGGTTTAAAGATGTCTCCTGTCCTCTAAACGTTGTGTCTCTCTCTACTCCAGGTTTAAAGATGTCTCCTGTCCTCTAAACGTTGTGTCTCTCTCTCTACTCCAGGTTTAAAGATGTCTCCTGTCCTCTAAACGTTGTGATCATGGTCATGTCTCTCTCTCTACTCCAGGTTTAAAGATGTCTCCTGTCCTCTAAACGTTGTGATCATGGTCATGTCTCTCTCTCTACTCCAGGTTTAAAGATGTCTCCTGTCCTCTAAACGTTGTGATCATGGTCATGTCTCTCTCTACTCCAGGTTTAAAGATGTCTCCTGTCCTCTAAACGTTGTGATCATGGTCATGTCTCTCTCTACTCCAGGTTTAAAGATGTCTCCTGTCCTCTAAACGTTGTGATCATGGTCATGTCTCTCTCTCTACTCCAGGTTTAAAGATGTCTCCTGTCCTCTAAACGTTGTGATCATGGTCATGTCTCTCTCTCTACTCCAGGTTTAAAGATGTCTCCTGTCCTCTAAACGTTGTGTCTCTCTCTACTCCAGGTTTAAAGATGTCTCCTGTCCTCTAAACGTTGTGATCATGGTCATGTCTCTCTACTCCAGGTTTAAAGATGTCTCCTGTCCTCTAAACGTTGTGATCATGGTCATGTCTCTCTCTCTACTCCAGGTTTAAAGATGTCTCCTGTCCTCTAAACGTTGTGTCTCTCTCTCTACTCCAGGTTTAAAGATGTCTCCTGCTCCTCCACAATGACGTCTCGGTTTGGTAAGACGTACAGCCGTAAGGCTGGCGGTGGGGGGGGTGGAGGACGCTTCGATGAGGTCCTCTCCTCCTCCTCCTCCTCCTCTTCCTCGCTGCGCTCCACCTCTCTCAGCACCAAGTGGGGTAACACCACCTATAAGGCTGCAGTGCTGCTGGGCTCCAAACGGCCCACTGAGACCCCCTCCTCCACCCCCCCTGCACCCAGCGGACCCCCCAAGAAGAACCACCAGGCGGTCCGCAAGAGACCCCGTCTACAAGACCACCATGATGAAGGTACCGCTGCTGAGGGCTAGACACTATGCAACTCGAGATTCTTTTAGAATAGACCAGTGGTTTTCAACCAGTGGTTCGCATAGAGTAGAATCTAACATCAGAAACTAGAATCTAGCATTGAAAATTAGAATATATCATCAGAAACTAGAATCTAGTGTCATAAACTAGAATCTAGTGTCATAAACTATAATCTAGTGTCATAAACTAGAATCTAGCACTAGAATCTAGTGTCATAAACTATAATCTAGCACTAGAATCTAGTGTCATAAACTAGAATCTAGTGTCATAAACTAGAATCTAGCACTAGAATCTAGTGTCATAAACTATAATCTAGCACTAGAATCTAGTGTCATAAACTATAATCTAGTGCCATAATCTAGTGTCATAAACTAGAATCTAGTGTCATAAACTAGAATCTAGCTTCAAACTATAATCTAGCAATAGAAACTAGAATCTAGCATCATAAACTAGAATCTAGCATCATAAACTAGAATCTAGTTATCTTAGTAGAGAAGTTGTTTTTTTTTTCCTTCCTCCTTTTCCAAGGAGGAAGGGGGAAAATGAAACATTTAGCGTACCTACTGTATGTTTTCCCATTTATGTGTGCAGCCCATGTATACAGAATTCAAACTGTAATATTGGTTATTGTCACAGAGTTGATGTTTAATTCATCTGACTGCAGCTGTTCTCCTGTGATCTCTGAACTCTCAGTGTGTCTCACTAAATGACTGGCTGATGTTGAACTGTACACAGCCGTTAGCCTCGACACCCAGGCTTTCATTTTCGTCCGCCTTGCGCGAAAACGGAAAGCCTGGACTAACGCACGTTGGAAAGTGGCCTTGAGGGGGGAGTGAACCTTCCGGGGTGGGCGTCGCTCTAAATGATGTGACGTAGAACAGAGGGAGGAGTCAACCTTCCGGGGTGGGCGTGGCTCTAAATGATGTGACGTAGAACAGAGGGAGGAGTCAATCTTCCGGGGTGGGCGTGGCTCTAAATGATGTGACGTAGAACAGAGGGAGGAGTCAATCTTCCGGGGTGGGCGTGGCTCTAAATGATGTGACGTAGAACAGCAGTGGACGGGCGTGGGAGGGGCCGGAGATGACGACACGTTAGTGAGATCAAATCAGAGCACAGCACTTCCGCCGTGTGGATCCCACGACACCCCGCCCCCCCAAGGCCAAAATCATTGAGGACCAGGCTACACAGCCGCAGTCTGTACACAGAGAAATACACTGTCCAGAAAACTTTATCTCCAAACCTAATTAACCAGCATCACTGCCTGTGCTGTAGTGACTGTCCTGTTTCTGGTTCCATATTACACACAGGACACATAGAACTATGGGCTCCATTTTAGTTACATGCTAAGACCCTTATCCCAAAAACCTTAGTTCGTTTTCACTATTTTGAAAAAGGAATATTTCAATACGTGAAGCATTTGAACTACTGAAAAATGTTTAAAAAGGCAATGAAGTTAAGGGATAAGGGTTTAGTGGTAATGAAAACGGACCCTTAGTCTCCAGTCTGTGTGCATTCTCATTTATTTACTGAATGACTCAGAAAAGAAAAGAAGGTTTGAGGAAATGATGGTGTTGTTGAGGAGCAACAGCTCACAGCCCTAAATATAATATAATACAATACAATACAATACAATACAATACAATACAATACAATACAACACAACATCAGAAACACAGCAACCAAAATGAAAAGCAAACCAAATCAAACCACAGAGCAGCACAGACTAGAGAACAGAATACACTAAAATCCTTAGTGTTATCTAGGCCTGACCCCAACTAGTCGACGAGTCGACTAGTCAGTCGGTAGGGGGCGCTGTCGACTGACAACCTCCCAGTCGAACGTCGTTGTTGTTGTTGTTGTTGTTGTTGTTTTTTTCGTACTCTTTTTTTTATCATTCCACTTGCGGGGTTGGGGTGGTTAATGTCTAACATAAACAAATGAACAGAGAGAGCCTATTGTTGAAGTGCTGTCAGATTTAACTGTCAGTAAAAAGTCCGACCCTGCACTCACAAAAGCCCAGTGGAGAACAGGCCAATGAACCCAGACGGAGCGCTTATCGCAGCTATGAATGCATCGCTGTCCGGCGCGTACGATAATACTGTCATTACAACCCTCAAGAAAACACTGGTCCGGGAGATTGACAGACGGTGGGGGTCTAAAAGATCCACTCATCCCGAGCATTTACATCCAGTTTGCCGTTCACTTCTCCCAAGCAACGCCAACAAGTTGATTTTCCTCGCACACAACACGTCTCAACAAGCGGGGCTCTGAACTCTTTCAGTAAATAAAACAAAGGCCGCGTTCGGCGCAATGTTCTTCATAAAGCACAGATATGATTAATAAACGTAATTGCTATAGCCTAGTCAATTTTCTGCCGGTGTTAATCCATTAAAAAGACAGAAAGCCGTTCTTCTTTTTTGCAGAGGTTGCGTCCCAGTGTAGGCAAAAAGAGAGGAAAAAAAGAGCCGCAGTTGAGGTGCTTCTCAAGGGAGAAGGGAAAATACAGACCCGGATTCACAAGCCTGGCTAGGGGGGGCTGGAAGATTGCCAGGCGGGGCAACTCTAAGGTTTTTCACACCAAGGAACCGGAATTATCCTCATTTGATGAGATCAGAAACGTCATAAGAGAAGCTATTTGATCCCCGTAAGCTTTGATTTGAGGAGAAAGACGCACGTTTGGGTGGGCACTGCCCTCCCCTGTCCCATGTAGAGCCGGCTCTGGATTTGACCAGAAACTCCGCCACTATACTGTAGAGCCAGCGGCATGGCCGTGCGGTAACACGGGCATCGACAAGCGATGCAGCGTGGATTCCTTCGCCTAGACGTTTTTATCGCAAAAAAACAATATAATAAAAAACAGGAAAATATTCGGTTCGGCACAAACACATGCTTATAGAAAAAAAAAAAGTTTAGTGCTGAGAGAGAGAGACAGAGACAGAGAGAGAGGCCGCTATTGAAATGTAAATGACCCATTAGACTGGATTAGCGGGGGAGGAGGGGGAGACGGTCAATTTACGCGAATGCCCCTGTCGTTTAAGGTATATTTTTTATTTTTTATTGTCGACAGACAGTCGACTAACGGCAGATTTATTCATATTAATTTCGACTATAGAAATCCTTAGTCGGGGACAGCCTTAGTGTTATCTAGAGCTGCAACAATTTAGCAATGAACGGTAATCGATAATTTAATTCAAGTTGTCAACTAATTTAGTAATTAGTTGATGAATTGGATTGGCAGGGTTAGGGTGTGTCCTGATCAGATTCTAGTTTCTGATGCCAGATTCTAGTCCCCCACGCTAGATTCTAGTTCCTCTCAGTAGATGGTAGGTTCCAGTTTCTGACACTAGATTCTAGTCCATGACACCAGATTGTAGTTTGTGACACTAAATCCTAGTCCCTATTTTTTCTGGAAAAATCTCTTTCTGTGTCAGTGATGCTTAACATATTTCATAGGAAGGACCCCCAGAAATATCTATTATTTAGCTGCAGAACCTCATCTAAAAACATGTTGTTCTAGGGGATCCCCCAGAAGCAAAGATTTGAGTTAAAAAAAATGTTTGCTTCCGAAATAATGTATTCAAAGATTTGCACCACATTTTCACATTTTTTCAAAAATAGCAGAACTACAAGCTCATATCGCGCCACTCGGTGGCGCGATATGGGCTTGTAGATCTGCTATTTTTCAACAGGTAAAACACCAAAACGCGTTCAGTGCACTAAGGGGCAACCATAGTTTTCCCCAGTGTGATGTGTTACTAAATTAAAGAGCAGTGATCCGTCTCTAACCCTAAATACGACACATAACTATTTTATCTAGCTGTTGTCCAGTTCAACATGTTGAATATTCACTCCTGGAATATTTATTTTTAAATGACACATTTAAGTTTATAAGAGAGAACAGACACATGTTTAGATTAATCAAATGCATGCAGTCAGAATCAACCTAAAGACACCATGAGTTGATTTAATTCATTTAAAAACAGGTTTATTTGAATCATCAGCCTAATCATCAGCTAGTCAAATATATTTTAGTTATTTAAAATAAAACAAAATATAAAAAATATATATTTTATGGTGATAGTTTTAAGGTGAAGTGTCACAGCCTGATTGATCAATGAATCGTAAATTGAATCGTTAGTTGCAGCTCTTGTGTTATCTTTAGTTTTCAACCACATAGGACTACTGTTTGATGACATTCTAGCCCCACAGACCCCAAAACTAAAGATTTATTTTTGCTTTTGTCCACAATTCCAGGCTGGGAAACCAAACAGTCCAACATACAGATCAAAATGACCATTAATCTTCTACATTCTCTAGTTGTGTAGACTTGGGATAATTCACATGATGAATATTTTAACTCTTGAGAGTGTAAAAATGAAACCAAATGGACCTGCAAGGGTCCATTTGGTTTCATTTTTACGCCCTCAAAGAGTTACATCTGGTTAACAAAGAGTTACATCTGGTTAACCAACTGTCGGTCATTTAGCCTGGGGTCCATTTAGCCTGGGGACCACCTGGAAAGTGGATTATCAGGGTAGTATCAGGGTGTTTGTCTGATGTGATGTTTGATATTTTTCCACATCTCTCAGCTGATCTCCATGAAGATCCGTTCGGCTTCGACAGCGATGAAGAGTCCAAACCCGTGACTTCGTCTCGCGGTTCAGGAGGTTCAGGTGAGCTTGGAGATCTGATGTGTGTTAAAATAATACTAGTTTTCAGTGTGGTTTTAGGCCCTCATTTATCAACATGGTGTACACCCAAAAATGAACGTAGAGCATGCGTAGAGCAGAATTCCCACATTGTTTGACATGTATCATTCCCACCATGAACTTGAAGTTGATCCCACGTCCGGACAAAACCCACGTCAGGTCGGGAGCTGTCGTAGGATTTGTCCTTGCCTGTTTTTCTGTCCTAAACAAGCGGAGCAGCATTGTCTGAACTGCAGAAAGGCATCTAAAGTTACCTATTCACTCCTAATGGCTATAAAACCTAATAAATGATACAGAAAAAAAATAGGTTTGGAAAGGCATATATAGGCTATGCGAGATGACATGCCTAATCCCGATGAAAAAAAAAAGAATTAAATATAAAGCAACTTTTATTTGCAGTGACAAATACATGCACAGCCTGACTATTTACAATGATGCTACGTTAGGTGCTTATATGTTCGCCTGAGTCACTCAGATAAACTGCAGACCTACAGTAGGCTGCTTGTGAGAGCAATTTCGGGAGTCGTGATCGCGGATCGGCGGGAGATTGCGCTGCTGTGGAGTTACAGTGGCCTACGTCTGGTTTGTATTGTACAATGGTCTGCACGAAGGATAGAAAGCTTGTAAATCAGCATCATCACACTAATATGTAACACCTGCACTCCTGCAGTCATGTGCATGCCATCGATTCATTTATTAATCACCGGCGATCACATCATAAGGTTGATATGAGTTTATGAACTGTCTTGTCACTGTTGGCAGTTATCTATCTCTGATTTAGGCTACGTGGTCACTCACAGGCAGCAGTCCAACTCGGGGGGGAGGGGGGGGGGCTGCGCTCTTTCTAAAAATGCATGGATTTAATCCTACACTGCAGAATACTAACCTGTAGCCTATTCCATTCACGCGATGTAATAAAAACTGGTCCTATAGGCCAGCAGTTTTCAATGTGGTCCGAGGACCACCAGTGGTTCTTGAGAGGGTCCTATGTGGTCCCCAGGTAACCAGATGAAAGTTGGCTCTTGAGAGTGTAAACTAAAAATAAAACCAAATGCCATGGTATTATTTCACTTAGCCTACTTAAAACAACGGCGAACGGAGTTGCGTGTGTCTATGTGAAACAGCGAGGGGGTGGCTGTCGCGCCGCGTGAAGCAGCGCAATCGGGGGCGGGGGGTGGCTGACTGGCGTGCTGTGGGAAGAAGCGCGATCGGGCTTTGGGGGGGGGCGTTGGCTGACTGGCGCGCCGCGGGAAGCAGCGCGATCGGTGGAAAGTTTTTATTTTTTCCCCTCATCACCATGGTTGCTGGTCGTATTGCAGTTGTTCATGTCGCAAAGAAAGGGAGGAGCGGCCTGTTTCCAAGGGCGTGTCAGGTTGATTTCTGCCCTCACATTTATCATTGTAGGAAGGAATCAGCTGTGTGCGATCGCTTGGTATATGCCGTGTGGAGTTGTGTGTACTCCAAAACCCACGTTGAAATTTGGGGACGAATTTGCACTCCTTTTGATACATGAAGGTCTTAATCTGTACCAGGCGACACTAAACAGAGTATAAACACAACTAAATGACCAGTGTTGGGGAAGTTACCTTTAAAAAGTAAGGAATTATAGTTATAGTTACTTCTCTGAGAAAAGTAACTTGTTACTTTACTCGTTACTAAATTATGAATTATGAAACTTTACTTTTTTACATGCAAAAATGTGTGCTGTTGCCCATATGGAAAAAACACAAACACTTTACACAAAAAAGAATGCTATGGATCTTATATCTGTTCTGTATGTCATATAATATAATTTTCATAAATTACAAATTGATATATGTTTCACTTTACAAAAAAGAAAAAAAAATATCTACGATCCTATATTAACTTTATTCTCTTATGAGGATTGTATGATAGTGACCACTTAGTGCAGGGGTAAGTGACTGTACCCACACACAGGGGTTGACACTAAGGTCTCGGAGGCACTTGCCCATCGGGCAAGTACAAGTCAGGTTCTACTTGCCCTCAGCTCATGGTCACTTGCCCCCCAAAAATATATTGTAAATTTTGCAGATGTAACTCTTGAGAAGGTAAAAATGAAATCAAATGGACCATTGCGGGTCCATTTGGTTTCATTTTTACACTCTCAAGAGTTAAAATTCATCATCTTAATTAGCCCACGTCTACAGAACTAGAGAATGTAGAAGATTAATGGTCATTTTGATCTGTATGTTAATTTACCTGTTTTGTTTCCCAAATCCAGCCTGGAATTGTGGATATCTAGAAAGCAGTGAAAGACACAGAGGCAGAGTGCAATGACTGCCTTCAAGACACATTTATCTTGTGTTGTGTTATAGTGCACTAAGTTGCACACTTGCCCGATCGGGCAACCAGGTAGCAGTCTTCACTTGCCCCACCATTTTTTTACTTGCCCCGGGCAAGCGGGCAAGTGTTAGTGTCAAACCCTGCAGACAGTATCTTTCAGGTACCCTTCAGGGTACCGCTGTTATATCTAATGGTATGAATGTTATCTCTATTGTTCCACCAAGTAGAAGCAGGGAGGATGTAACATTAACAATATCTATGGTTGTGGATTTCCTAATGTAACCTGGGATACTATTCCAGCTCTGATAGTAACATCACTGATAATAACATCAGTTGTTGTTGAAGTTGCAACAGACACGCAGCATGCATAAAGCTAAAGGTCTGACTCAGAGAGTTTTCTGTTTTCAATGATGAAATGCTGTTGGTTTAGTGGTGACACAGCTGTAGTTAGTTAGTAGCAGTAGTAGTGTTTCACATCATTTTAAATAGAAGCACTTTAATTTGAAATATCTTGGGTTGTTTTGCATGGCATCGTGTTTGGGGGGGCAGACTGGGTATTTAGGGGGGCATTGCCCCCCCATGCCCATGCCTAGATCCTCCCCTGTCCCCCACTGTAAATGTGTGTGTGTTGTGTCCAGTAGGGGGCGCCAGAGCCACGTCTCAGAAGCGTCCAGGTGAAGATGAGGTCATCTCCTCCTACAGCCAATCAGAAGCTCTCTGTGCAGGTAGCAACCAATCATTTACATCTGTATGGTCTATATATATATATATATATATATATATATATATATATATATATATATATATATATATATATATATATTAATGCTGTTGAAAATAGTTAATTAATGGGATTAAATTAATTTTGTTGATTAATCTGATTAAAAATTTTAACGCAATTAACTCATGTACACACTGACTCAACCCACTGAGCATTTTCTCATTGAAAGAAATGGGTAGAGCACGGTTTTACGGAGACATATAGCTGTGTGTCTCCCTGTAACCAGAGCCATAGAGTACAGCTGGAGGATCTACAAGCATTGAGGGCTTGTAGATCACCTATTTTGATCAATATTTTAAAGTTAAATGGTTATGTTTTCACAGATTCTGTTTCTTTTTTAAATGTTGAAATCCTGTACAGGAAAACATGGCATATTTTGGACATAGTTCGAATGGTGATTAATCATGATTAAATTAATTTTGAAGCTGTGATTAATTTGATTAAAAATTTTAATCATTCAACAGCCCTTATATATATATATATATATATATATATATATATATATATATATATATATATATATATATATATATATATATATATATATATATATATATATATATATATAATCTAATAATAAAAATCTTTTTATTAATAATCTCAGATTATTACATGGCTTGAATGAATGCTCCAATCAGAAGCCAGCGTTCTGGTCATGTGAGCGGTCACATGTCACAACAACAGACCTCAATAAAAAAAGACAAGTATTTATTTTAAGGAATAAATATTTAATGTGATTCTCCTCCAACAGAGAATATTTAGTTCTTATTGGACAAAGATGATGGATAAAATGCAAACCTCACTTTATAGTCATATACCAACCCACAGTACTTGCTGCAATGACTTATATAGGTTGCCTAATGTATTACAATGTTTTTAGCGCTTCATTGTATGTTGTAAATGTATTGTAAATCCAGATTAAATTGTAAACTTTTCACCATTGTAAGTCGCTCTGGATTAAGAGCGTCTGCTAAATGCCTAAATTGTAAATTGTAAATTGTCACTTTACTTTCTTTTAATAAGTAGATACAAGAGTGTGAAAATGAAACCAAATGGACCCTTGCGGGTCCATTTGGTTTCATTTTTACACTCTCAAGAGTTACATCTGGTTAACCAACTTTCCATCATTTAGCCTGGGGACCACCTGGAACCCTCTCAAGGACCACTGTTGGTCCCCGAACCACCTGTTGAAAACCCCTGGTTTCATGACAGTGGTTCTCCAACTATTTCATGTCAGGGACCCCCATACCAGAAATATTTCTGTATGGCTGCCGCCAAAATGAAACCCAGAGTGTATCCGACAGCCGACAGCGTGGAACAAACTAAAAACACCCCCGTCTGTAAGCATGCAGATCCAGGGACCACCCAATGATACAAACTAAAAATATTTTGCTCTGAAAGATTATATATTCAAAGATTTGCATATATTCAAACCCTGTTCTCTCTGTGCGTATGTGTGGTTGTGTGCGTGTGTGTGCGTGCGTACGTGTGTGTCCGTGTGTGTGGTTGTGTGCGTGTGTGTGCGTGCGTACGTGTGTGTGTGTGTGTGTGTGTGTGTGTGTGTGTGTGTGTAGGTGACACAGCGCAGCATAGCAGCTACTCGTGGTATCGCAATGCCTCAGACAGGTAGACTACCATAGACTATCCCGATTCTAAAAATGTCTTTTGAAATACTAACCTAAGTGTATTGAAAAACTTCAAATTATTGTGTAACACCATCAAATTTTTGACATTTTTTGATACTGTACATACTGTACAGAACGCATATTGGGGTTCCCGTCAACTAGGGTAAAACTACCACTAGGGGTTCCCGTCTACTATGGGTTAAAGGGGAATTCCACCCATTTTCAACATTCTAATATGTCATTAGTATACCCTAGAGGTGTTGGGTGGACATGATGAAAACGTTTCCCCGTTCTGTGTTTCCTAGAAATGGAGGTCTGAAGAAAACCACTAACATGGTGAAACATCTTGATGACATCATCAAGACGTTTTTTCACCATGTTAATGGATTTCTTTAGACGCTTCTTTTTTTTTTTTCTGAGAGCGTACAAATGGAACCAAATGAACCCGTTAGGGTTCATTTGGTTCCATTTGTACAGAAATTGTGGTATTGGATCGTAAATGAAAGAAGTGTCATCGGGACGTCCCAACGCGTTTAACAGAGTCCTTGGTCTCCATAGCGACAGGAAGCCACGCCCCTCCCAGACCACCGCCCTGAGAACAGACTCCTCCTCCTGGGACTCCGTCGTCAGCCAGACCAAGCCACGCCCCCCGCAACAGAGCTCCGCCCCCCTGAAGACAGACCCCGCCCCTTCCTCCTCATGGGACGCCATCGTCAGCGAGCGAACGCCATCGCTCTACCAGGTGAGAGAATTATTAACGCCATCGCTCTACCAGGTGAGAGAATTATTAACACCATCACTCTACCAGGTGAGAGAATTATTAACACCATCGCTCTACCAGGTGAGAGAATTATTAACACCATCGCTCTACCAGGTGAGAGAATTATTATTTACCCCTTTAGAGCGAACGCCATCGCTCTACCAGGTGAGAGAATTATTATTTACCCCTTTAGAGCGAACGCCATCGCTCTACCAGGTGAGAGAATTATTAACACCATCGCTCTATCAGGTGAGAGAATTTGTAGTGACCACTTGTCCTTTGGCTCAAAAAGTTCAAAACACCTTTGTCCGAGTGTGTAGCCCCTTCTTGGGCAGACTGAAAATACTGAAGACGCTTGCAAAAGTTTGTGTAAAAAGATGGAAGTCCAGAGTTTCTTCAGGCTCAAAATAATATTTATTGTATTCTCTTTCAGGTCAAGAGTGTAAACTTAAACTTGGAAAATAACAAAATATATGAACAAACAAGTAAGCAAGTATTCAAGCAAGGTCTAAAGACTGTAGCTTCTCAGTCTGCCACACCCCTGGTGTGACAACACATTTCCTTTTATGGATTTCCTGCAGTGGGCAGAGAGCAGACTGACATGTTAGCTGCACTTAACATCACCACCACCAGAGGGCCAAAAAGTATAAATCATATTTTAGAATTCTATTAAATAAGTAAATGGCTCCTACACATTTATTAACACCATCACTCTACCAGGTCAGATCATTATTAACACCATCACTACCAGGTCAGATCATTATTAACCATCACTCTACCAGGTCAGATCATTATTAACACCATCACTCTACCAGGTCAGATCATTATTAACACCATCACTCTACCAGGTCAGATCATTATTAGTAGAGTGAACGCCATCGCTCTACCAGGTCAGATCATTATTAGTAGAGTGAACGCCATCGCTCTACCAGGTCAGATCATTATTAACACCATCACTCCACCAGGTCAGATCATTATTAGTAGAGTGAACGCCATCGCTCTACCAGGTCAGATCATTATTAGTAGAGTGAACGCCATCGCTCTACCAGGTCAGATCATTATTAACACCATCACTCCACCAGGTCAGATCATTATTAGTAGAGTGAACGCCATCGCTCTACCAGGTCAGATCATTATTAGTAGAGTGAACGCCATCGCTCTACCAGGTGAGAGAATTATTAGTTAACCCTTTTAAACCCATTAGAGGATGCTGCTGTAACGGACGTATTATTTTGGTAAATAGCACCAGATGCTCTCTATTATTGCCTATTTACAGTAACTACAGCCACAATGTGACAGGTGCGATCATGGTTATTATCATAAATAAGTCAAATCAAGCCGTATTGCCGCGGTGGTTGCTGTAGTTCATTCTACACTGTCTACAGTCGTCTCCTCATACGTTGACCATCTCTCCTCCAGGCCTCTAGCTCCTCCTCCTCTTCCTCCTCATTGGCCTGGGACTCCATCGTGGGTCTGACTCCGCCCCCTCCCCGGAGCTCCGCCCTCTGGGTGGGCGGCGGCCTCCAGCCAGAACACAGCAGGTAGGAAGACTGACACCTGTCAATCACTGTCACCTGTCAATCATTACAGCAGGTAGACATGTCAATCACTATAGATCAGGGGTTTTCAACCTTTTTGACTCCAGGGACCACCATTTATTCAGCATTTAGGTCATGGACCACCATTTAATCACATTTTAACACCAAAGACCTACAATTAAAGAATTCTTTTGGTTTTGTCCACAATTCCAGGCTGGATTTTGCCAACCAAACAGTGTAAACTTCTTAATTAAGTGGTGCTAATTCAGATGAATATTTTAACTCTTGAGAATGTAAAAATGAAACCAAATGGACCCACAAGGGTCCATTTGGTTTCATTTTTACATTCTCAAGAGTTACATCTGGTTAACCAGCTTTCCATCATTTAGCCTGGGGACCACCTGGAACTCCACCAAGGACCACCGGTTGAAAACCCCTGCTATAGAGACATTTCTACACATTACAAGTGTGTTTAAAGGAGAATTCCACACCAAAACTCCTTGTGCATCAATCTACCTTGATTCCTGTGACATCATATTTAGATTTTGGTCACGGCTAAACCCCTTATCCATTAACTTCTTTGCCTTTTTAAACTATTTAAAAAACATTTTTCGCTAGTTCAAATGGTCAGTCTACAAGCTCACAACGTGTCAATAGATTGGCAGGTTGAACTATCCAAAAAAGTTTTTATATATGACATATGACAGGTTGAGTTATTGATTGATTTCACAATATGTTTTTCTGTGGAATTCTCCTTAACTCTTCCAACGCCGCCCACACAGCAGCAGCAGCAGCAGCGGGGTGGAAAGGCCCCGCCCCCAGGAGGCGGGGCTCCAGAGGCTCCACCCCCCGGAGGCGGAGCCTACGGAGTCGTCGATGGCAGGACATCGCTTTGATTCGCTGGAACAACGCCTGGGCTCTACGGTGGCTAACAGTCGCAGCTACCGCCGACATGGAGAGCCAATCACACACACTGAGTAAGAATACAGAGCCAATCACACACACTGAGTAAGAATACAGAGCCAATCACACACACTGAGTAAGAATACAGAGCCAATCACACACACTGAGTAAGAATACAGAGCCAATCACACACACTGAGTAAGAATACAGAGCCAATCACACACACTGAGTAAGAATACAGAGCCAATCACACACACTGAGTAAGAATACAGAGCCAATCACACACACTGAGTAAGAATACAGAGCCAATCACACACACTGAGTAAGAATACAGAGCCAATCACACACACTGAGTAAGAATACAGAGCCAATCACACACACTGAGTAAGAATACAGAGCCAATCACACACACTGAGTAAGAATACAGAGCCAATCACACACACTGAGTAAGAATACAGAGCCAATCACACACACTGAGTAAGAACACAGAGCCAATCACACACACTGAGTAAGAATACAGAGCCAATCACACACACTGAGTAAGAACACAGAGCCAATCATACACACTGAGTAAGAATACAGAGCCAATCACACACACTGAGTAAGAATACAGAGCCAATCACACACACTGAGTAAGAATACAGAGCCAATCACACACACTGAGTAAGAATACAGAGCCAATCACACACACTGAGTAAGAATACAGAGCCAATCACACACACTGAGTAAGAATACAGAGCCAATCACACACACTGAGTAAGAATACAGAGCCAATCACACACACTGAGTAAGGGCCCTGATACACCTAGCAATGTTTGATCAACATCAACAAGCAACGTCAACTATCAACGTTGACTTTTCACCTTTCTATAGAAAATGATCAACTCCTGGTTGTTCAGAAAAGTCAGATCATTAGCGCCCTCTACTGGTCAACATTCTGGAATCTTCCAATCACAGCCCTCCTTGGCGTCACCTGATCCTTTCTCCTAGACTCCCACAGATAAACTTTACTGAAACCAACATGGCTGCTGCTGCTGCTGCTGCTGCTTCACTGCTGTGGACAAAGACAAGGATTTTGTAACTGTTATTTCGCTAAATGAACATTTTGAGTTGGGTGGCAGTTGGGTGAAAATGATTCAATGCAAACTAAGGCTTCTTTTTTTTCTGAGAGTGTACAAATGGAACCAAATGGACCCGCTAGGGTCCATTTGGTTCACATTTGTACACTCAGGAAAAAATGAAAACGGGTGGGATCCCCCTTTTAATGTTGCCTGTTGCCATGTGTCTCATCATGTTGCCTCGTTGATGTTGACATTGCTAGTTGATATTGATCAAAATATTGCTAGTGTAGCAGGGCCTTTAGAATACAGAAAACACCTGCAGAGCCACTCTCTCACACACACAGAGTAAGAATACGGAAAGAAACGGCAAAATGAACCCTTTTTTTCTGAACTGAAAAAAAAAAGATTTTAGTTAAAATGCTGACTGTGATTTGTGTGCGTTGTGTTTTCATCGATGCCAGTCACATTTTGAACGTTTTATTTCTCCAAAAACGTACTGAATGTCTGGTGTGTTTCAACAGCTGAAGTTAAAAAGAGCAATAATTATGTGAATCAAGAGAACAAATATAAATGAAAACAGTTACCGTAATTTATAACTTATAAACTTTCTGCTGTGTTCACATGAGACTGAAGAGACCATAAAATGACCTATTTTTTTTTTAAAGTGGAATATCCCTTTAACTTTGAATGTCTGATCTTGCTCTTTCCTGTGTGATTGACAGCTCCTCCGCTGACGATGGGCGGGGCCGGAGGCGGGACCTGTCCGTCAGCAACGTGTCCGTCATCCAGGGCCCCAGAGGGGTGGGGCTTAGCACCTCCAGGGGGGCGGAGCTTAGCACCTCCAGGCCCCTCCCCCCCGTGGTGGACCTCGATGATGTCGCCGAGACGGCGGACTCTTCTTCTGATTGGTTGAGAAGGAAGGAGGAGACGTCTTCTGATTGGCTAACGAGGAAGGAGGGCGTGGACCAGAGTAAACCCAGGTACGGATCTCTGGAGTGAGTGTGGAACTATAGCGGTCCTCTGGAGTGAGTGTGGAACTATAGCGGTCCTCTGGAGTGAGTGTGGAACTATAGCGGTCCTCTGGAGTGAGTGTGGAACTATAGCGGTCCTCTGGAGTGAGTGTGGAACTATAGCGGTCCTCTGGAGTGAGTGTGGAACTATAGCGGTCCTCTGGAGTGAGTGTGGAACTATAGCGGTCCTCTGGAGTGAGTGTGGAACTATAGCGGTCCTCTGGAGTGAGTGTGGAACTATAGCGGTCCTCTGGAGTGAGTGTGGAACTATTGCGGTCCTCTGGAGTGAGTGTGGAACTATAGCGGTCCTCTGGAGTGAGTGTGGAACTATAGCGGTCCTCTGGAGTGAGTGTGGAACTATAGCGGTCCTCTGGAGTGAGTGTGGAACTATAGCGGTCCCTCTGGAGTGAGTGTGGAACTATAGCGGTCCTCTGGAGTGAGTGTGGAACTATAGCGGTCCTCTGGAGTGAGTGTGGAACTATAGCGGTCCTCTGGAGTGAGTGTGGAACTATTGCGGTCCTCTGGAGTGAGTGTGGAACTATAGCGGTCCTCTGGAGTGAGTGTGGAACTATAGCGGTCCTCTGGAGTGAGTGTGGAACTATAGCGGTCCTCTGGAGTGAGTGTGGAACTATAGCGGTCCTCTGGAGTGAGTGTGGAACTATAGCGGTCCTCTGGAGTGAGTGTGGAACTATAGCGGTCCTCTGGAGTGAGTATGCGGAATTATCAACTTTTTTCATACCAAGGCCCAATATTTATTCAGCATTTGAACCACGGACCATCATTTGATGACATATTAACCCACACAGACGCCAAAACTAAAGATTTCGCTTTTTTCCACAATTCCAGGCTAGATTTGGGGAAACCAAACAGTCCAACATACAGATCAAAATGACCATTAATCTTCTACATTCTCTAGTTGTGTAGACTTGGGATAATTCACATGATGAATATTTTAACTCTTGAGAGCGTAAACATGAAACCAAATGGAACCGCAAGGGTCCAAAGAGTTACATCTGGTTAACCAACTTTCCATCATTCAGCCTGGGGACCACCTGGAACCCTCTGAAGGACCACTGTTGGTCCCCGGATCGCTGGTTGAAAACCTCTGCTCTGGAGTGAGTGTGGGACTAGAGCGCAGTGTTTATGATCATTGTGTTGTGTTTCCTTGTTATTCTAGTTGCATCCAGAAGGCAGACAGGTTTGGTTTTGAAGAAAACGTCGACAGAAGCCAAACATCTAGACGGTTTGGAGAGGAGGAGGAGGAGAAAACATCTAGACGCTTTGGAGAGGAGGAGGAGGAATCATCTAGACGGTTTGGAGAGCAGGAGGAGGAGGAGGAGGAAACATCTAGACGGTTTGGAGAGGAGGAGGAGGAAACATCCGGCCGTTCGGGGCACAAGAAGACCTACTTTGGCTTCGATGAGATGAGCGACGGAGATGCAGAGGAGCCAGATGAAGCTGATGACGCCCACGGGGGTATGTGAGCTTGTAGATCTTTCTGGGGCAGCTGGGGTGACCCTTAGAGGAGCCAGATGAAGCTGATGACGCCCACGGGGGTATGTGAGCTTGTAGATCTTTCTGGGGCAGCTGGGGTGACCCTTACAGTACCTTTTAACAGCGGGCGATGGACAAACATGGTCGGCCCACGTCCGTTATTTGTCTATGAGAGCCGCTGATTCAGCCGATAGCAGCAGAACGGGAGAGATGTCGGCCGGAAAGATAAAAATTGCTGAGCTTTTCGGCCAAATCGGTCGACGTTCGCCCGGGGATAGCCAATCAGAGCCAAGTGCTGCTTTCCCCCCCTCGACCCTGAACCATTCTGCAGTTTGGTTCCTAGTTCAGCCCACTTCCTCCTCCACCACAACATCGTTGTTTACGGTCGTCATTTTGCCATTCTAAGCGAGAATTTAGGAGGAGGAATATTTCTAGGAAATACGATAGACGATCTTGGACTCTCGTAGAGTGATCATGTCACAATCGCAAACACCTCTCTATGAGAGTCCAAATACTGGGCTACACTGAGAGGTTACCAAACCAAACACCTCTCTATGACAGTCCAAATACTGGGCTACACTGAGACGTCACCAAACCAAACTGTAAGACCAAATCTGACCTGGCTTTCCAGGACTCTTCGCTAGAACACTAAAATACATTTTTTGTCAACGCCATGAACCCTGAGGCGTTGTGGAAAGTGCAGTCTTTGCTGTAATTTCTGTCTGTCTGCCTGCCTGCCTGCCTGCCTGCCTGTCTGCCTGCCTGCCTGTCTGTCTGTCTCTAACGCTGGTCCTCCTGTCTATCTCTCAGAGAGGGCGGAGTCTCCTGTCTCCATGGAGACCATGGAGTGTCCAGACAGTCCTCCTGATCCCTTTGATAGACTGACCCAACGGAGACACAACGCCTCACGATCCTACAGCACCGCTAAGACAGGTACACACACACACACACACACACACACACACACACACACACACACACACACACACACACACACACCACGATCCTACAGCACCGCTAAGACAGGTACACACACACACACACACACACACCACGCTCCTACAGCACCGCTAAGACAGGTACACACACACACACACACACACACACACACACACACACACACACCACGCTCCTACAGCACCGCTAAGACAGGTACACACACACACACACACACACACACACACACACACCACGATCCTATAGCACCGCTAAGACACACACACACACACACACACACACACACACACACACACACACACACACACACACACACACACACACACACACACACCTCACCCCCCATCCAGCTCAAACAAACAGACAACAGTCAGAGACTGACTCAGTCATATCTCCTGGTTGGTGCACTGGAGCTTTTCCTAGACGTAGACCAACCACTAGAGGTCCCCACCGCTCTCCAAATGAAATATAAATCTATACAGTACACACAGTTTTACTATGACAGCTAGCATTATTGTGTTTGTTTATACATTGCTGTACTAGACGGTACATACCATACGGTATTTTCACACTGCATCAGACACAAGGTCAAAAATACGGTCATGGCAAGCATTTTCTATGCACTGCATCAATTTGTTATGTGTGCAATAGATTTTAGGTGTTATTCAGAACCCTGATGGTTTATACAGAGTGGTGTCACGCACACGCACACGCACACACACACACACACACACACACACACACACACACACACACACACACACACACACACACACACACACTCTCTTAAGGGTTTCATATAGAGTTCTCAACGGGACTGATCATTGAGGCCCGGCCCTAACTGGGCCCTAACTGATTAGGCCCAAAGCCCGGCCCGACTAATTAGCATAGTTTTTAGGCCCGACCCGGCCCTAAAATGTCGGGTCAGGTCGGGCCTGGTCGGGTTTGGGGAGAATTTTAGAGGTCTACACAGAGTCAAAGTGAAATGCCAGTCGGCACCATTTTTAACAAAATAAAATAATTCAATACATATATTTTTTCATGGTGAGCCCTAAGCCCGACCCGGCCCTACTGATTAGCATAAATTTTAGGCCCGAGCCCGACCCTAAAATGTCGGGTCGGGCTGGGCCTGGTCGGGTTCGGGCAGAGTTTGAGAACTCTAGTTTCATATGTGAAGGCCAGAACTAGAGCCCTATAACGGAGAGGGTTAGGCAGCTATTGGCACACATGACGACGCAGGGCTTGACACTAACACTTGCCCGCTTGTCCGGGGCAAGTAAAAAAAATGGTGGGGCAAGTGAAGACTGCTACCTGGTTGCCCGATCGGGCAAGTGTGCAACTTAGTGCACTATAACACAACACAAGATAAATGTGTCTTGAAGGCAGTCATTGCACTCTGCCTCTGTGTCTTTCCCTGCTTTCTAGATATCCACAATTCCAGGCTGGATTTGGGAAACAAAACAGGCAAATTAAGACAGATCAAAATGACCATTAATCTTCTACATTCTCTAGTTGTGTAGACCTGGGCTAATTAAGATGATGAATTTTAACTCTTTAGAGTGTAAAAATGAAACCAAATGGACCCGCAAGGGTCCATTTGGTTTCATTTTTACGTTCTCAAGAGTTACATCTGGTTAACCAACTTAACTGAGGACCACCTGGAACCCTCTCAGGGACCACTGGTGGTCCCCGGACCACCTGTTGAAAACCCCTGGTTTAAAGCACCCAAGTAGGAAGTAAACTTAAATGCAAAATTTACAATATATTTTTGGGGGGCAAGTGACCATGACCTGAGGGCAAGTAGAACCTGACTTGCACTTGCCCGATGGGCAAGTGCCTCGGAGACCTTAGTGTCAACCCCTGCGACGGCTATTGGCTGAAAAGCGCCATGTGACTCCTAGTAAGGAGGGATTCTGGTTCCTAACACACACTCTGTCCATCCAGCTCCAATCTCATTAACAACTATCATACGCTTGCAGTTAAATTGTAGAATATCCTGATTCTAAAAATGTCTTTGAAATACTAACCTAAGTGTATTGAAAAACTTCAAATTATTGTGTAACACCATCAAATTTTTTACATTTTTTGATACTGTACATACTGTACAGAACCCCTGTAGGGGTTCCCGTCAACTAGGGTAAAACTACCACTAGGGGTTCCCGTCTACTATGGGTTAAATTGGTGAAATTACGGAATTTTAGGGCATTTTTAACACACTAACAGACTTCTGGTCGCTCTAGTGAATAATTATTTGTTGTATAACTCTCTTTATTACATGGCTTGAATGAATGCTCCAATCAGAAGCCAGCGTTCTGGTCATGTGAGCGGTGACATATTACACTATAATTCACCACTCCGCTCTATATCTGACCAATCAGAAGCCAGCGTTCTGGTCATGTGAGCGGTGACATATTACACTATAATTCACCGCTCCGCTCTATATTGGACCGCTGCATAATCAAGGTCCCCAAAGTGCAAACAGCTGTGTTCATATCAATCCGCGCTGCGCTTCCGCATTTAGTTCCAGCACGCCGTTAGCAGGTCCATTTGGTTAGCTACGTATTTGGTTGTTTACATGCCGTTAGCGGGTCCATTTGGTTAGCTACGTATTTGGTTGTTTACATGCCGTTAGCGGGTCCATTTGGTTAGCTACGTATTTGGTTGTTTACATGCCGTTAGCGGGTCCATTTGGTTAGCTACGTATTTGGTTGTTTAAATGCCGTTAGCGGGTCCATTTGGTTAGCTACGTATTTGGTTGTTTACATGCCGTTAGCGGGTCCATTTGGTTAGCTACGTATTTGGTTGTTTACATGCCGTTAGCGGGTCCATTTGGTTAGCTACGTATTTGGTTGTTTACATGCCGTTAGCGGGTCCATTTGGTTAGCTACGTATTTGGTTGTTTACATGCCGTTAGCGGGTCCATTTGGTTAGCTACGTATTTGGTTGTTTACATGCCGTTAGCGGGTCCATTTGGTTAGCTACGTATTTGGTTGTTTACATGCCGTTAGCGGGTCCATTTGGTTAGCTACGTATTTGGTTGTTTACATGCCGTTAGCGGGTCCATTTGGTTAGCTACGTATTTGGTTGTTTACATGCCGTTAGCGGGTCCATTTGGTTAGCTACGTATTTGGTTGTTTACATGCCGTTAGCGGGTCCATTTGGTTAGCTACGTATTTGGTTGTTTACATGCCGTTAGCGGGTCCATTTGGTTAGCTACGTATTTGGTTGTTTACATGCCGTTAGCGGGTCCATTTGGTTAGCTACGTATTTGGTTGTTTACATGCCGTTAGCGGGTCCATTTGGTTAGCTACGTATTTGGTTGTTTACATGCCGTTAGCGGGTCCATTTGGTTAGCTACGTATTTGGTTGTTTACATGCCGTTAGCGGGTCCATTTGGTTAGCTACGTATTTGGTTGTTTACATGCCGTTAGCGGGTCCATTTGGTTAGCTACGTATTTGGTTGTTTACATGCCGTTAGCGGGTCCATTTGGTTAGCTACGTATTTGGTTGTTTACATGCCGTTAGCGGGTCCATTTGGTTAGCTACGTATTTGGTTGTTTACATGCCGTTAGCGGGTCCATTTGGTTAGCTACGTATTTGGTTGTTTACATGCCGTTAGCGGGTCCATTTGGTTAGCTACGTATTTGGTTGTTTACATGCCGTTAGCGGGTCCATTTGGTTAGCTACGTATTTGGTTGTTTACATGCCGTTAGCGGGTCCATTTCGTTAGCTACGTATTTGGTTGTTTACATGCCGTTAGCGGGTCCATTTGGTTAGCTACGTATTTGGTTGTTTACATGCCGTTAGCGGGTCCATTTGGTTAGCTACGTATTTCGTCTAGAACTCATGTGTTCTGTTCTCCTATTGGTCAGGTCGTCTAGAACTCATGTGTTCTGTTCTGCTATTGGTCAGGTCGTCTAGAACTCATGTGTTCTGTTCTCCTATTGGTCAGGTCGTCTAGAACTCATGTGTCCTGTTCTCCTATTGGTCAGGTCGACTAGACTTCCTGGACGATGATCTGACCATCGTAGCAGCAGGACCAATCATCAGGAGGAGAGAGGATGTGTCCAATCGCAGGAGAGATGATCTGTCCAATCGCAGGAGAGATGATCTGTCCAATCGCAGGAGAGATGATCTGTCCAATCGCAGGAGAGCAGCCAAGATGAAACCTCCAATAGCAGAGAAGAATCCTGAAGACGCTCAGCGACGGATCTTCAGCGCTCTGAAGAAGGTACACACACACACACGCACGCACGCACGCACACACACACACACACACACACACACACACACACACACACACACACCCATATATATATATTAATAACTCCTGTTCTAAATCTATGGCCCTTTCTACACCAAAGCATCAAGACGGTTTTGACACATGTTGACGCTTGTTGTTGAAGCAGCTAAACTCTCTTTACCAAACTGCACTGCAGCGATATATTAACACAACGCAACACATCGCCAGCTGAAAAAGATTCCTTCCTTGATTGTGTGATTACCGTAATTTCCGGATTATAAGCCGCACCTGACTAGGGTTTAATGCCGGGATCCCTGATTCCCGGGAAGCCCGGGTACAACAGACTTACTTTTCCTCCCGGGAATGCCTTCGGAATCGGGACCCGTCTTCCCGGAGGTTATCATTTTTTTCTTAATTTTTCCACACAGATCGCGTTTCTTGCACATATCTATGAGTGGTAAAATACCAAATATAACCCTTGCATAATTAGACTGTAGGTAGGGCTACATGAAGGGAGCCTTGCGGTGCCAGCGGGACGCAATATTGGCGACGCATGGTCTAAATGCGAGCGGTCAGGACTCAGGACCGCACGAGTACGACTGCTCTTGCCGAGACAGCATGAAAATGCTGGCGCGGGCGGGTTTACGAGGCTAGCATCGTCATGCATTTATTTAACCAGATGCGGATCAGACACTTTAGCAATATATGAACGTATGAAGAGAACTGCACTCACTGGAGCAGAGCAGAGTCCTACGCAGGCACGGACGCGCGGACGCAAAGCGCCTGTCCTGTCATTCATTATTAGTAGGCCTATAGCTCTATAGGCTATCAAATCTGAGAGTTTATTTTCCTCGCGACAGATTGTCTCTGTTCTACAACTTTTTGTTTTTCGTTGTGTGCATCATACGGCCACTCGGCAATGTTCAACAACTTACAACAGCCTACCATTTGTTTTACCTGCAAAAAACTCCACAGAGCAGCATATTACCCTATTACACGTATTACACATATCATCCTATTTCACACATTATCCTATTACACATGCTTACTTGCTTACTTATGGTTGTCCATCGATTCCGATGATGACGTCCACTTCTATCGGTGAGTTGTTTGGTGCTTGAAAAGCCCTATCCTGGACCCACAAATCCTACCGCAGGTAGGACATGGATATGTGGTGGTGGTGGTGGCAACAGCAACTGTAGGTGTTTTCCTTCTGTTTCTCTTCTCCTGTCTCTTGGCTGTCCTTTCCTCCTCCAGTGTGTTGGTACCATCTCGGCACAGCTGACGCCAGGTGTTACGGTCAGTAGCCACAGCCTCCAAGGCCTCAGGTTTAATTTTGCACTTCTTTAGTGCGGTCTTCAGCTGGTCTTTGTACCGCTTCTTCTGTCCTCCAGCAGAGCGCTGGCCATGTTGTAGTTAGCCATAAAGCACTCTGCGAGGCAGGCGGTTTGGGGGCATCCTAATCACATGGCCCAGCCAGCGTAGCTGGTGCTGGGTGATGGTGGCTTCAATGCTCCTGCAGTTGGTCCTTGCAAGGATTTCCGAGTGAGGTACCCGGTCACGCCATGTAAGACCTAGGATGCGCTGAAGGCAACGGATGTGGAAGTGCTCCAGGGCCTTGATGTGGCGGCGGTAGGTGACCCAGGCTTCACAGCTGTAGAGGAGTGTGGTGATGCAGATGGCTTGGTATACAGAGACCTTTGTGGAGAGATGGAGGTTCTTATTTTGGAAGACCCGTCGCCGAAGTCTGCCAAAGGCCGCTGCTGCCTGCTTGATCCTGTTCTGGACCTCGTTGTCAATGGTGGTGTCTTCCGAAAGAATGCTCCCTAGGTATCTGAAGGACGGTACAATAGACAGTTCTTCTCCAGAAACGGCAAAGGTAGGTGGTGTAGATGGGATGTTGGAGCTCCACTGGCACACTACTTCCGTCTTGGTTGTGTTGATGGTCAGTCCCATCCTGCTGTATGCTCTCACTGCAGCAGCAAGAACAGACTGGAGGTCCTGTGGACTGTGAGCTACAAGAGCACAGTCGTCTGCGTACTGAAGTTCAACAACTCTCTCCCTTTGCACTTTGGTGGTAGCTTGAAGCCTCCTTATATTAAAGAGATTCCCTTCTAGCCGGAAGACAACCGCAACACCGCTGCTGTCCTCAATCTCCTTGTGGAGGAGCTGGGTGACACAGAGCAAGAAGATGTTAAAGAGCACTGGTGCTAGCACACACCCTTGCCTTACTCCTGTGTGCACAGGAAAGGAAGCAGACTCCTGTCCTCCTATGGTCACCCGAGCAGTCATTCCATCGTGGAACTGGCGGAGGATGCTGACGAACTTCCTGGGACAACCATACCTGAGAAGAACTTCCCATAGAAGTGCTCTCTGGACTGTGTCGAAGGCTTTGGAGAGGTCGACAAATGCCATGAACAGGTCTTGGTGCTGCTCCCTACACTTTTCCTGCAGCTGTCTGGCTGTGAAGATCATGTCCACCGTGCCTCTGTTCTTTCTGAACCCGCACTGGGATTCCGGCAGAATCGACTCGGTCACGTTGTTAATCAACCTCTGTAGCATCACCTTTGCGAGGACTTTGCCAGCGACAGCAAGTAGCGAAATACCTCTGCTGTTGCCACAAACAGCCCTGTCACCCTTGTTCTTGTAAATGGTGACAACATTGGCATCCCTCCACTGTTGTGGGACATTCTCTTCAGCCCAGACCTTGGTGATATACCTATGCACTGTTCTTGTGCAGAGGTACCCTCCGTTCTTCAGCAGCTCACCCGGGATGTTGTCATTTCCAGGAGACTTGTTGTTTTTAAGTGAACGGATCGCTGATCGGACCTCCAGGAAGGATGGGGGCTGGTCCAGCTCATGTATGGGAGGACATGTCGGCAGCTCATCCAGTACAGTGGGGTCTGCATTGGAGTCCTGATTAAGCAGGGTACCAAAGTGTTCAGCCCATCTCACCAAGATGCTAGGCTGGTCCTTCAGGATTGTCAAACCGTCTGCCGACTTCAGGGGAGTAATGCAACGATTTGCCGGGCCGTGAACCTTCTTGACAGCGTTGTAAAAATTGTGCATGTCGTTCTTATCGGCAAAAGACTGGATTTCTTGTGCCCTTTTTGTCCACCATTCATTCTGCATGACCCGTGTGGCCCTTTGCACTTCCCGACGCGCACTTTGCCATTGCTGCCTGGTGCTGCTGGACAGGGGGTTCGTCAACGCTGCACGATGTGCTCTGTGCATGTCCTTCAGCAACTCTTGGATGGTAGCCGAGTTTTCATCAAACCAGTCTTGGTGGTTCTTGCTTTTATAGCCAATTGTTTGGGCTGCTGCCTCGTAGAGAGCTGAGCTGATAGAATCCCAGTTTTGGTCCATGGTATTCTCGGATGAATTCAAAGAGACCTCCACCTCCCCTAGTTTCTCAGCCAGGGTGCAACGAAAGTCATTCTTTGCCTCAGAGTTTTCCAGGCGGGTGCAATCTAATCGCCTTCTTTTGGATCCTTGCCGGCGCAAAGGGGGGCGCACTTGCATGTGGACCTTGGCCATGATCAGGCGGTGATCTGTCCAGCACTCTGCACCTCTCATGGCACGTGTGATGTAAACGTCGTTGATGTCACAGCGCCTCACTATGACGTAATCTATCAGGTGCCAGTGTTTGGAACGAGGGTGCATCCATGAAGTCTTGTACTTAGTCTTTTGCTGAAAGATGGTGTTGGTAATGGTCAGATTGTGCTCAGAGCAGAGAGTAAGTAGTCTCATTCCATTAGCATTAACCCGTCCAACTCCATGCCTGCCAATCACTCCACTCCATACGCTGCTGTTCTGTCCCACTCTGGCATTAAAATCTCCAAGCAGGAAGATCTTGTCATTCTTGGGGATGTGTCTAAGAGCCTCGTCCAGCATCTGGTAGAACGAGTCCTTGACCTCACTTTCAGATGGAAGGGTTGGTGCATATGCACTAAGAAGTGTGGCAAAGCGGTTCTTTACCAGCGGGATACGGAGGGTCATTAGTCTCTCGCTAATGCCTACAGGTGCTTCAGTCAGTCTAGGTAGTAGCGCGTTTTTGATGGCTAGTCCAACACCATGAAGATGCTGTCCCCCTGTTGGGTAGCCCTTCCAAAAGAAGGTGTAGCCCATTCCTTCCTCTGTCAGAGAGCCTTCCTCCAGAAATCTGGTCTCGCTCAGAGCGGCAATGTCGACATTGTAACGACTCAGCTCAGCAGCAATCAGCGCCGTTCTCCTATGAGGTCTCTCAGAACTGCCATATGAGTCCAGGAGAGTCCTTACATTCCATGTTGCCAAATTTAAGTTGCATGATTTCCTGTTTTTATTTCGACCGCAGTAGTGGAATGGCCCGATAGGTGCGGTGTCCTATCCAGGCAGTGTTGAGTGGACAATTTTTAGGCCACCTTTTCTAGGCCTTTCCCCACGCGGGGTGAGCAGTGTGGCCCCTGAATAGGGCTGCTCAAACACACAGGGGTCTGCCGAAAACAGCTTCCACTCAATCCAAGCTGTTAGCGACCCATACCCTGTGCTGCTGTCGTGCAGGGTTCTTAGCTAAGAGCTTCCAGTTCATTCGCACCTGCTCCCGTCGCCATAAACCCCATCGCCGCCAGACTTCAACACGATGTAAGGTCCAGGTACTCTTCACCGTGGTCAGAGGTGGATACCTGCGCAAAGAAGTTTTTAAGTGCCAGAGGGGGTGCGCCCTTCCCAAAAGCACTATCTTCACCAAGATGGGGTAAGCCCAGTGGCGTGGGTGAGCCCAAGACGACCAGTCCCCCATAATGGCTGCAGGAGGCTGCCGGGTCCTTGGTCATTCAAGGCCCGCCTGTTGCGCACCGCCAGCGCATTGCTTTTCTGTCAGGGTGTGCTCCCTTAGCCTTTGCCTAAAAAAGCTTACCCACAAGGCAGCGGGACTATTTGCCCATAGCTGGGGCAGGGTTGACGGGCGTCAGGGCGTGTCCACACGGTGATGGGCCTATACGCCGCGTCTCTGGGGCCCACTGCTGCTCCGAGATCCCCTCCAGTTTAGCCTGGGTCCGCAGAAACCCAGTTACCATGTGTGGCCACGAGGAGGCACTACAGGAGTCTTGGTGGTGGAGAGGCTGTGTACCAGCAGGAGGAGACTTACGCACTCGGCTCCTCTTTTCGCCCCCGCAGGGGGCTAGCTGGCGGCGGTAGCTGTAAGCAGAGGGTAGCAAGCAGAAAGCAGCATGCAGCATGCACTATCTACGAACACCTCTATGCTACTACTGCACTAGACGCATCACACGCACCCTGTGTAAATACACACACACACATATTACCTATTACACTATACCACTATGCATATATTACACCATTATATTA
>CM076981.1:1143914-1158914 GCA_039105355.1 Benthosema pterotum | reverse complement strand
CTGTCTCTCTGTCTCTCTGTCTCTCTCTCTCTCTCTCTCTCTCTCTCTCTCTCTCTCTCCTCTCTCTCTCTCTCTCTCTCTCTCTCTCTCCAGCTCTACACAGTAGTTCAACATGTGAAACATTTTAATGACGTTGTGGAGTTTGGAGAGAACCAGGAGTTTACTGACGACTTTGAATACCTGGCAACCGGCCTGAAGACTGGACAACCTCTAAACACGCGATGTCTGAGGTACTTATTACTATTACAATACCTGGCAACCTCTAAACACGCGATGTCTGTGGTACTTATTACTATTATAATACCTGGCAACCTCTGAATACATGCTGTCTGAGGTACTTATTACTATTATAATACCTGGCAACCTCTGAACACATGCTGTCTGAGGTACTTATTACTATTATAATACCTGGCAACCTGCTGGGGTCCTCCCCAGCAGGTTGCCAGGTATTCTAGTGTGTGTCCTAGTGCTGGGGAGGACAGAGCCGTCCTAGTGCTGGGGAGTCTGGTTGATGAAGTCTTAAATGCAATTTTCCTCCTTGTGTGTGTCTGTCTGTCTGTCTGTCTGTCTGTCTGTCTGTCTCTCTGTCTGTCTCTCTGTCGGTCTGTCGGTCTGTCGGTCTGTCTCTCTGTCTCTCTGTCTGTCTGTCTGTCTGTCTGTCTGTCTGTCTGTCTGTCTGTGTGTGTGCAGTGTGATCAGCCTGGCGACTCGCTGTGCTATGGGGTCGTTCAGGATGCATCTGAGAGCCAGAGGGAAAGTAGCCATGGTGTTCAAGACCCTCAACGATGCTCCACAACACCCTGTGAGTTAACGCACGCACACACACACACACACACACACACACACACACACACACACACACACACACACACACACACATAAAATCAAGGACAGTATGTATCATGTCATATGGTTGATTATTATCATTGATTATTCACCTTTACAACAAGGTAGAAGACATTTCTGGAATGAGTAAAGGGCTTTCCAGATGGCAACGATAACCGCCGGCGTTATCAGTTTTCTTTATGCCGGCAGTGCCGAAATAAGAAAATCGCGCATGCACGAAACGAGCACACACGCGCGCAACAAAAATCAGTGACACCGGGCGTTTAACGGCTGGCGTTAAACGCTCTCTTGAACGCGGGTCGTTTTTTGAACTTTTGTGCTCAAAAAACGCCGGCCCCATTGAGAATGAATCAGAATGGGCGATTTATTCCCCGTCTGTAAGCCCCTTAACACTGATAAACCTCAAATAATGTAGATTAATATGTCCAGTGTGACTGATGCAACTCCTCTGTGAACGTTTTCCCATTTTAGCTGAACCAAACAGTAAAATTGATTCTACAGGACTAAACAGAGCCTTTTTTTGTTGGAGGGAGTGACTATAGTATCATTAACCCATAGTAGACGGGAACCCCTAGTGGTAGTTTTACCCTAGTTGACGGGAACTAATATGCGTTCTGTACAGTATGTACAGTATCAAAAAATGTCAAAATTTGGTGATGTTACACAATAATTTGAAGTTTTCCAGTACACTTAGGTTAGTATTTCAGAGACATTTTTAGAATCGGGATAGTCTACAATGGGTTAAAACCAGGGGTGTAGTGGAGGGGGCGCGGGGGGACGGCATCCCCCCACTTCTCACATGTCATTTTCAATATTTTACTATGTCATTAATATACCTTAGAGATGTTGTGTGGACATGATAAAAAAAGTTCCCCCATTCTGTGTTTCCTAGAAATGAAGGTCTGAAAAAAATCATTAGCATGGTGACACATCTTGATGACATCATCAAGATGTGTTTCACCATGTTAATGAGTTTCCTTTTTCCTGAGAGTGTGCAAATGGAACCAAATGGACCCGCTAGGGTCCATTTGGTTCACATTTGCACACTCTCAGGAAAATAAAAGAAAATGGGTGGAATTCCCCTTTAAGAGGCGTCCCCCCACTTCTAAAAGTACCACTACAACACTGATTAAATAGTAACATAAAATGAATTTGAGAAAACTAAATGGCACTAAAAGCCCAAATGTTTGCTATTCAAAAGACTAAGACAGGGGTCCCCAAACTTTTTTTCCAGTGAAGGTCACATACAGTAACCTTCCCCTTTTCTAATGGAGTGCCGGGTCAGTTTGTAACAGAAAAAGTGTCACAGGGCTGCCTAAATGCAAACACTTCTAGTTTTGAGAGGTTGTTCAGTCCATGTTTTAGCTTTGAGAGGTTGTTGTGTCTTTGTCAAGCCCTGTATCTACGTGCAATGATGCTGTAATATTACATTACCACAATACTAGCCTCATTTTGAGAGAAAAATATTGACCTTGTATAGCTGACTGTCTTTCTCTCTCTGGAACCCCCATTTATTTTTATTTTCTATTCAGTCCATTTCTGGCCAGAAAACGACAACAGTGTCGTTTTCTGTCTTATTCCATATGCCACGGCTCGGGCCGCGGCATTCTGTTAAAAAAACTTATTTTGAAGCACCATATCTCTAAAACAGGATGTGTGATGAGGTCATAGTGTTTCTGGTGTCCTCTCATCATCTGTGCAAAAACTTCCGGTCACAAGTCCAGGAAGTGGCGTTCAGTCCCCGCTCCTTTTGCCCATGTAAGCGACATTCAGGGAGCAGAATCTGAGAAAATGCCATTTGAATGCATGAGATAGAATGGGTGCAAAAGAAATGAAAATGGCCGCGCCCATTCTGTCCCAAATGAAAGTCAACAACGGAACGATTGTCAGACGCTGTGCTTGGATTAATAGATGGATTAAAGAATGAAATGTACGAATCGTCATGATTTGCCCGTATGCAAACCGTAGGCCTACCGGCGGCGGTGAATTACTTCATCTATAATTTATGATGCTAGAGAACCACTGTTCTCTAGCCTCACATATTGTTAACCAGTACTGAACAACTCTCATCATTATGAAGCAAAAAGGTTCTGATTTTATCATATGCCCACGTTTAGCTCAAAGCTCTTCTGACACTACACATTGGAACAAATGAATGGTTGACAGCCAGGACCGTGAGTACAGACAGAATAACGCCAACTCCCTAAACTTCACACATTCACACACCAATGGTGGCCAGCTCACACCGACCAACTCATTGGAGGCAATTTGGGGTTCAGTGTCTTGCCCAGGGACACTTCGACACATAGACAGGAGGAGCCGGGATTCGAACCGCCGACCCACGGGTCATTGGACGACCTGCTCTACCTCCTGAGCCACAGCCGCCACAAAGTAGAGCTAACATTCTCTCTCTCTACCATAGAACCTGGCCCTGTGTCTAACATTCTCTCTCTCTCTCTCTCTCTCTCTCTGTGTCTATGTCTCTCTACCATAGAACCTGGCCCTGTGTCTAACATTCTCTCTCTCTCTCTCTCTCTGTGTGTCTATGTCTCTCTACCATAGAACCTGGCCCTGTGTCTAACATTCTCTCTCTCTGTGTCTATGTCTCTCTACCATAGAACTTGGCCCTGTGTCTAACATTCTCTCTCTCTCTCTCTGTCTATGTCTCTCTACCATAGAACCTGGCCCTGTGTCTAACATTCTCTCTCTCTCTCTCTCTCTGTGTGTGTCTATGTCTCTCTACCATAGAACTTGGCCCTGTGCACAGCCAGTCTGATGTACATCCTGTCCAGGGACCGTCTGAACATGGACTTGGATCGTTCCTGTCTGGACCTGATGATCCGCCTGTTGGAGCTGGAGCTGACCTCCTCCCCGGGGGGCGGAGCCTCTGGAGGGGGCGGGGCTTCGGCAGGGGGAGGGGCTTCATCAGGGGGCGGGGATTCCTCCTCCCAGCTGAGCGCCAGAGAGATGACCAAAGTGAAGGAGAAGATCAGGAAGCTGTGTGACACCGTCCATAATAAACACCTGGACCTGATGAACATCACGGTGATTTACTATTATTACTGTTATTACTATCATTAAGGGACCAATTACCGTCCATAATAAACACCTGGACCTGATGAACATCACGGTGATTTACTATTATTACTGTTATTACTATCATTAAGGGACCAAGCAGTCTCTGCTGGTCACTTCATTGCTTTTGACCTTTTTTTCCTTCTCCTCCTTCTCCTCCTTCCGCCAAAAATAGCTGTTCTGGCTGAACCGTGCAGTCGGTTTTCGCGAAAATTGGTAATCTGGTAGAGGGTGATGCCAAACGGTGATGATGCGAAGCCTGTGACCACTGGTCAAATGGTGGCGCTATAGCACTCAACTGAAATTGCAAAGTGTCCACCCTGAGACTCAGAGGCCGGGGTTCGATTCCCGGCCGGGTCATACCCCGAAATTCTAGATTTCCAGCAGTAACATACCCAATGAAAGCTTTCCATTGTACAAGCCTTGATCACTTCACATAACAGTCTAGTGGTTAAAAGAGTCTTCAAGAACCAACCCCCCCCCCCCTCTGCTCCTCCCTCTCTGCTCTGCTCACCCCCCTCTCCCCCCTCAGATAATTTCTCAAAAATATGTTCCTTCTTCTGCATATTGTTCTGACTCCTTATTGCTGCTTGCTTGGTCTCGTTTTATTGCTGCTTGCAGCTATATTTACTGTGCGTGCGTGCGTGCGTGTGTGTGTGTGTGTGTGTGCGTGCGTGTGTGTGTGTGTGTGTGCGTGCGTGTGTGTGTGTGTGTGTGCGTGCGCGTGCGCGTGCGCGCGTGCGTGCGTGCGTGCGTGCGTGCGTATCAGGCTGGTCATCTAGCCATGGAGACTCTGTTATCTCTGACGTCTAAGAGAGCAGGTGATTGGTTCAAAGAAGAGCTGAGGCTGCTGGGAGGACTGGATCACATCGTGGATAAAGGTTTACTTTTATACTATTATTATTATTATTGTTGTTGTTGTTGTGTAACTGTAAGTGTAAACAGTTTATCTCCATCAACAACTGCACCTCCTCTACTGCCCCTGTCATTCACGGTGTTCCCCAAGGCTCCGTGCTTGGCCCCCTGCTCTTCACCATCTACATCCTCCCCCTCGGACAGATTCTCCGCAAACACGGCCTTCTATTCCACTCCTACGCTGACGACACGCAACTATATCTCTCCACCTCAACCATCACGCCAGACACCCACTCCACCCTCACCAACTGCCTTACTGAATTAAAAACCTGGATGCAACAAAACTTTCTCAAACTCAACTGCAACAAATCAGAAATCATTATTATCGGCCCTGCCTCCCTCACCCGCTCCACCCAGGATTTCACTCTGAACATCGACGGCTCTATTGTAAAAACCTCCACCCATGTCCGCAATTTAGGAGTCATTTTTGACCCTACCCTCTCTTTCCTCCCCCACATCAACCACATCACCAAAACTGCATTCTTTCACCTCAGAAATATCGCCCGTCTCCGCCCCTCTCTGACTCCCTCCGCTGCAGAAACCCTAATCCATGCCTTCATCACTTCCCGACTGGACTATTGCAACAGCATCCTCCATGGCACCACCACTAAAACCCTCAACAAACTGCAATATATACAAAACTCAGCCGCCCGCCTACTCACCTCCACCCGTTCCAGAGATCACATAACACCAGTCCTCCGTGACCTTCACTGGCTCCCCGTCAAATACAGAATTGAATTCAAAATACTTACCACCACCTACAAATCACTCAATAACCTGGCCCCCACCTACCTCTCTGCTCTCCTCACAACACATGCCCCATCCCGCTCCCTCAGATCCAGCAACGCCGGCCTTCTTGTGGTTCCCAAAAACATAAAAAAGAAAACCTGGGGCGACAGGGCCTTCTCTGTGGCCGCCCCCACCCTCTGGAATGCACTCCCCAAATCTATCCGTGATGCTCCCACACTTACCACCTTCAAATCCGGTCTGAAGACCCACCTCTTCAGATCTGCTTTTGAAAGCTGACGTGCCAAAGAACTTGCCACATGCCTTTTAATTGTTTTATTGCTTTTAATGTTTTTCTAATAAAGCTGCCCCCCCCCCCCCCCCCCCCCCCCCCACACACACACACCTCCTACACACTTTCATGTAAGGCGTCTTTGAGTATCAAGAAAAGCGCCATATAAGTGTCAGATATTATTATTATTCAACTCCTCATCCACCTGCCACTGATGTTTTTCATGAGTGTGTCTGACAGACTGTTTCTCCAGTGACAGTGATGTGCTCCACTCCATATTAGTTGACATTACCAGAGGTTTTCAACCTTTTTGACACCAAGGACCCCAAATCTAAAGATTTATTTTGCTTTTGTCCACAATTCCAGGCTGAATTTTGGAAACAAAACCAGCAAAACATACATTCCAAAATGGCTAATTCAGATGATGAATGTTTTAACTCTTGAGAGTGTAAAAATGAAACCACATGGACCCGCAAGGGTCCATTTGGTTTCGCGACCTCTCCTGGAATGATTGGCTGATGTCACCATGAACAGTTCAGAACAGCATTAGTGATGAAACGGAACTAACAGAACGTTTTAACGGTGAGTGATGGACAAAAAACGTCGCCCGATATCAGCGACACCGACGGTCATTACCGTAAATTCTCGCTCAGAATGGCATGCAAAATGAGTACCGTAAACGACGGTGCTGTGGTGCACTGAAAAAAATAGTATGGTGGAGGAGGAAGTGGGACGGAACTAGGAACCAAACTGCACCGAATGGTTTCGGGTCGAGGGCAAAAAAAAGCAGCACTTGGCTCTGATTGGTTATCCCCGGCCAAACGACGGCCGATTCGGCCGAAAAGCTCAGCAATTTTTATCTTTCCCACCGACGTCGCCCGTTCTGCTGCTGTCGCCCGAATCGGCGGCTCCCATAGAGAAATAATGGATGTCGGGCGACGTCGCTTTTATCATCACCCGCCGTCCCCCGCCGTTAAACTTAGGGTTAGGCAGTTTGACACGGTAAATCACTTACGTACGAGGTGTGTGTGTGTGTGTCTGTGTGCGTGTGCGTGTGTGTGTGTGTGTGTGTGTGTGTGTGTGTGTCTCTACAGTTAAAGAGTGTGTGTCCAGTCTGGTCCATGAAACAGATGAAGAGAAGCTGGTCTCATCTCTGTGGGGAGCAAAGAGATGTCTGAGAGTACTGGAGAGTGTGAGCACACACACACACACACACACACACACACACACACACACACACACACACACACTATTTACCGTAATTTCCGGACTATAAGCCGCACCTGAATATAAGCCACACCAGCTAAATTTGGGGCAAAATACTGATTTTTCCTTGTATAAGCCTCACCTGACTATAAGCCGCACCAGGCTTATAGTCAGGTGCTTCATGTTAGAGCAGTGGTTTTCAACTTTCACAATTTAACAACATCTTCACCCCACAGACCCCAAAACTAAAGATTTCTTTAGGTTTTGTTCACAATTCCAGGATGGATTTTTACAAACAGAAGAGGCAAAACATCAAAATTAGACCAAAATGAACATGCCTTATTAATTAAGTGGTGCTAATTTAGATGGTGAATATCATAACTCTTGAGTGTAAAAATGAAACCAAATGGACCCATAGGGTCCATTTGGTTTCATTTTTACGCTTCATTTTTACGCTCTTTTTACGTGTGTGTGTGTGTGTGTGTGTGTGTGTGTGTGTGTGTGTGTGTGTGTGTGTGTGTGTGTGTGTGTGTGTGTGTGTGTGTGTGTGTGTGTGTGTGTGTGTGTGTGTGTGTGTGTGTGTGTGTGTGTGTGTGTGTGTGTGTGTGTGTGCAGGTTTCTCATCAGAACTCAGAGAACCAGAGCTATCTGATAGCATATAAAGACTCCTCTCTGATCATCTCTTCTGCAAAGTGAGTGCACACACACACACACACACACACGCTCCTGAAAACAGTTTAATGTCATCAAATGGTGGTCTGTGGCTCAAATGAAGAATAAATAATTGACCTTGATTTGAATATTCTTGAAAAACACTCATTTAAGGTATATTTAGAAATCATTAAAATATGCAATTAAATTGCGATTAATCAAAGATTAACTATGGGCAATCATGCGATTAATCGCGATTAAAATTTTTAATCGATTGACAGCTCTAGGTAATATATTACATAATATATTAAGTTAGGTAGTGCACATGTCCCAACACTGTTTACTTTCTTAATATCAATGAAGTCCACTCACACAACACCAGAGTAAACAACTAATCATATACAACCAGACTCAGCACCAATAAGGACTGAACTCATTTCACTCTTATGCCACCAAAATGTGGAACACCTTGCCAATAGATTTAAAAACATGACAATCCCTTGACTCCTTCAAAGCCTCTCTCAAGGACCACCTACAGTCTGCTGCAATTAAAAACTGGCCTTTGTAAAATATGAAAAATGTTCATTTAGCTCTTCTCTTAGGGTTAGGGTTACCCTAGGTCAGGGTTCCTCAATAGGCGTCCCGCGGGCCATTTGCGGCCCCCGCAGCGCCCCCTAGTGGTCCGCGAAGGTATTTTCTAAAAAAAAATAATAATAATAGAAAATACCTCCGCGGGCCGCTAGGGGGCGCTGCCGATCTTTAATCATATTGCAGGCTGTCTGGCACTTCTGGAACCACATGGACCATGTCCATTCCAGATCGTTTTTGTTTCATTTGTACTCTCAGTTCCTAGCCCCCTAGTGGCAACAAATAAACTTAAGATTACCTTCTTACAGTGAAGTTGAAGTACTTTAAAAATAAACTAAATAAATATTATAAGAAATTGAAATAGCAGATATGAATAGAATTAAATGGGGGGCATTAGCCTATGCATGTCAAACTGGGCACCCTTCAAATTACAATGACAAGAATCACTGCTAGAACACTGTCATACATACAAGTGGGTTTTGCCCTGAAAATTAATTTATTTTCACTCTCAAGAATTAAAGATCTAGGAGGGCCCCTTTGGTTATCAACTCTGCAATTTAGCAGGGGATCACCTGAAACCTCTCAAGGACCATTGGTGGTCCCAGGACCATTGGTTGGTTGATATTTCACTTTCAAGATTTATTTGGGTAATTTCTTAATCAACTAACGCTTATGTAAAGACCCCAAACAGTTTTTAAGTTGCTTGAGTCACTCAGTTTTTATTTGTTTGATATGAAGGGGACAGGGCAGCTGGAATGAATATCAACTTAACTTAAAAACTGTGTCCGGGGTGTTCACAAAAGCCTAAGTAGATGTTAAAATGACCAAACCTTTTTTTTGGAAGTGAAATGTCCTTTTAATTAATTAATGAAAAAATAAAACCTCAATTTTTCACGCACATGGACTCGGCCCCCGGCCTGGTACCGCCGTCAAAATACGGCCCTCGAGCAAAATTAATTGAGGAACCCTGCCCTAGGTTATCTTCTTCATTTTTCTTATTTTATTACATTTACATGTAGATTTCATGTTGTCCTTTTTACTAATTGTTATTTTTGGTACTTTGGTACAATATTGAATATGTCTCTCTCTCTCTCTCTCTCTCTCTCTCTCTCTCTCTCTGTCTCTCTCTCTCTCTGTCTCTCTCTCTCTCTCTCTCTCCCTCTCTCTCTCTCTCTCTCTCTCTCTCTCTCTCTCTCTCTCTCTCTCTCTCTCTCTCTCTCTCTCTCTCTCTCTCTCTCTCTCTCTCTCTCTCTCTCTCTCTCTCTCTCTCTCTCTCTCTCTCTCCCTCTCTCTCTCTCTCTGTATCTCTCTCTCTCTCTCTCTCTCTGTATCTCTCTCTCTCTCTCTCTCTCTCTCTCTCTCTCTCTCTCTCTCTCTCTCTCTCTCTCTCTCTCTCTCTCTCTCTCTCTCTCTCTCTCTCTCTCTCTCTCTCTCTCTCTCTCTCTCTCTCTCTCTCTCTCTCTCTCTCTCTCTCTCTCTCTCTCTCTCTCTCTCTCTCTCTCTCTCTCTCTCTCTCTCTCTCTCTATCTATCCCTATGTCTCTCTCCCAGAGCATTGCGGAGGTGTCAGTGTCTCATCGTATCGTTGGGTCAACAGACTCCGTGTTGCTACGGTAACATCGCAGAGGCGACCAGAGACTGTATGAGAGCTGTGATAGGAGTCCTGTTGAACCTCACACACGACAACGGTACACACACACACAGACACACACACACACACACACACACGACAACGACAACGGTACACACACACACAAATGGAAAAATTATGAAAATGGTTGGAATTCCCCAGTTATCCGCTATTGCAGTTGCGATCTCCGTCAATCTTACCATTATCAATAATTGTTACGACCGTTGGTTTACGTCAATCTCACCATTATCAATAATAGTTACGACTGTTGTCACTGAAGTTCATCTGCGTCGTCGATTGATTAGTATCGTTATGGTTTGATACGGTCCCTATGCTAGCGGCTGTGAGCAACGCTAGCCTCCTGTCAGCTGAGGGACCAGAATAAGAGACGGACCGGAAGTAACATCCTGTGTGCGCCCATCTAACTTGTCCGACCGGAAACATGGACCGAAATATGAAACATGGCTTTTACATGAAAAATGGCTGGCACTAGATTAACGTTGTACATGCTAACATGTTGTTCTCTGTCTGCGTGTGTGTGCGTGTGTGTGTGTGTTCGTGCGTGTGCGTGCATGCGTGCTCGTGCGTGCGTGCGTGCTCGTGCTCGTGCTCGTGCGCGTGCGTGCGTATACAGAGTGGGGCAGTACAAAGACAGGAGAGCAGGAGGATCTGATTTCTACAGCTCTGAACTGTGTCCTGAAAGTCCCTCAGTACCTGCCGCAAGAGTACCGCTTTGATATACGAGTTCTGGTGAGTAGAATACACTAATATATACCTGCCGCAAGAGTACCGCTTTGATATAAGAGTTCTGGTAAGTAGAATACACTAATATATACCTGCCACAAGAGTACCGCTTTGATATACGAGTTCTGGTAAGTAGAATACACTAATATATACCTGCCGCAAGAGTACCGCTTTGATATACGAGTTCTGGTAAGTAGAATACACTAATATATACCTGCCCCAAGAGTACCGCTTTGATATACGAGTTCTGGTAAGTAGAATACACTAATATATACCTGCCGCAAGAGTACCGCTTTGATATACGAGTTCTGGTGAGTAGAATACACTAATATATACCTGCCGCAAGAGTACCGCTTTGATATAAGAGTTCTGGTAAGTAGAATACACTAATATATACCTGCCGCAAGAGTACCGCTTTGATATACCAGTTCTGGTAAGTAGAATACACTAATATATACCTGCCGCAAGAGTACCGCTTTGATATAAGAGTTCTGGTGAGTAGAATACACTAATATATACCTGCCGCAAGAGTACCGCTTTGATATACGAGTTCTGGTGAGTAGAATACACTAATATATACCTGCCGCAAGAGTACCGCTTTGATATACGAGTTCTGGTAAGTAGAATACACTAATATATACCTGCCGCAAGAGTACCGCTTTGATATAAGAGTTCTGGTGAGTAGAATACACTAATATATACCTGCCGCAAGAGTACCGCTTTGATATACGAGTTCTGGTAAGTAGAATACACTAATATATACCTCCCCCAAGAGTACCGCTTTGATATAAGAGTTCTGGTAAGTAGAATACACTAATATATACCTGCCGCAAGAGTACCGCTTTGATATACGAGTTCTGGTAAGTAGAATACACTAATATATACCTGCCGCAAGAGTACCGCTTTGATATAAGAGTTCTATGAGTAGAATACACTAATATATACCTGCCGCAAGAGTACCGCTTTGATATACGAGTTCTGGTGAGTAGAATACACTAATATATACCTGCCGCAAGAGTACCGCTTTGATATACGAGTTCTGGTGAGTAGAATACACTAATATATACCTGCCGCAAGAGTACCGCTTTGATATACGAGTTCTGGTAAGTAGAATACACTAATATATACCTGCCGCAAGAGTACCGCTTTGATATACGAGTTCTGGTAAGTAGAATACACTAATATATACCTGCCGCAAGAGTACCGCTTTGATATAAGAGTTCTGGTGAGTAGAATACACTAATATATACCTGCCGCAAGAGTACCGCTTTGATATACGAGTTCTGGTGAGTAGAATACACTAATATATACCTGCCGCAAGAGTACCGCTTTGATATACGAGTTCTGGTGAGTTCTATTATATAAATACACTAATATATACCTGCCGCAAGAGTACCGCTTTGATATAAGAGTTCTGGTAAGTAGAATACACTAATATATACCTGCCGCAAGAGTACCGCTTTGATATACGAGTTCTGGTGAGTAGAATACACTAATATATACCTGCCGCAAGAGTACCGCTTTGATATAAGAGTTCTGGTAAGTAGAATACACTAATATATACCTGCCGCAAGAGTACCGCTTTGATATACCAGTTCTGGTAAGTAGAATACACTAATATATACCTGCCGCAAGAGTACCGCTTTGATATAAGAGTTCTGGTAAGTAGAATACACTAATATATACCTGCCGCAAGAGTACCGCTTTGATATACGAGTTCTGGTAAGTAGAATACACTAATATATACCTGCCGCAAGAGTACCGCTTTGATATAAGAGTTCTGGTGAGTAGAATACACTAATATATACCTGCCGCAAGAGTACCGCTTTGATATAAGAGTTCTGGTGAGTAGAATACACTAATATATACCTGCCGCAAGAGTACCGCTTTGATATAAGAGTTCTGGTGAGTAGAATACACTAATATATACCTGCCGCAAGAGTACCGCTTTGATATACGAGTTCTATGAGTAGAATACACTAATATATACCTGCCGCAAGAGTACCGCTTTGATATAAGAGTTCTGGTGAGTAGAATACACTAATATATACCTGCCGCAAGAGTACCGCTTTGATATAAGAGTTCTGGTAAGTAGAATACACTAATATATACCTGCCGCAAGAGTACCGCTTTGATATACGAGTTCTGGTAAGTAGAATACACTAATATATACCTGCCGCAAGAGTACCGCTTTGATATAAGAGTTCTGGTAAGTAGAATACACTAATATATACCTGCCGCAAGAGTACCGCTTTGATATACGAGTTCTGGTGAGTAGAATACACTAATATATACCTGCCGCAAGAGTACCGCTTTGATATACGAGTTCTGGTGAGTAGAATACACTAATATATACCTGCCGCAAGAGTACCGCTTTGATATACGAGTTCTGGTGAGTAGAATACACTAATATATACCTGCCGCAAGAGTACCGCTTTGATATACCAGTTCTGGTGAGTAGAATACACTAATATATACCTGCCGCAAGAGTACCGCTTTGATATACGAGTTCTGGTGAGTAGAAATACTAGAACTAGGTCTACTCATTAACCTGTCTGTCTCTCTACCTGTCTGTCTGTCTGCAGGGTCTAGGCTTGCTGATAAACCTGTCTGTCTCTCTACTTGTCTGTCTGTCTCAGGGTCTAGGCTTGCTGATAAACCTGTCTGTCTCTCTACCTGTCTGTCTGTAGGGTCTAGGCCTGCTGATAAACCTGTCTGTCTCTCTACCTGTCTGTCTGTAGGGTCTAGGCTTGCTGATAAACCTGTCTGTCTCTCTACCTGTCTCAGGGTCTAGGCCTGCTGATAAACCTGTCTGTCTCTCTACCTGTCTCAGGGTCTAGGCCTGCTGATAAACCTGTCTGTCTCTCTACCTGTCTCAGGGTCTAGGCCTGCTGATAAACCTGGTTGAATACAGCTCATTAACCTGTCTGTCTCTCTACCTGTCTGTCTGTAGGGTCTAGGCCTGCTGATAAACCTGTCTGTCTCTCTACCTGTCTGTCTGTAGGGTCTAGGCTTGCTGATAAACCTGTCTGTCTCTCTACCTGTCTGTCTGTAGGGTCTAGGCTTGCTGATAAACCTGTCTGTCTCTCTACCTGTCTGTCTGTAGGGTCTAGGCCTGCTGATAAACCTGTCTGTCTCTCTACCTGTCTGTCTGTAGGGTCTAGGCCTGCTGATAAACCTGGTTGAATACAGCTCATTAACCTGTCTGTCTCTCTACCTGTCTGTCTGTCTGTAGGGTCTAGGCCTGCTGATAAACCTGTCTGTCTCTCTACCTGTCTGTCTGTCTGTAGGGTCTAGGCCTGCTGATAAACCTGGTTGAATACAGCTCATTAACCTGTCTGTCTCTCTACCTGTCTGTCTGTAGGGTCTAGGCCTGCTGATAAACCTGGTTGAATACAGCTCATTAACCTGTCTGTCTCTCTACCTGTCTGTCCTCAGGGTCTAGGCCTGCTGATAAACCTGTCTGTCTCTCTACCTGTCTGTCTGTAGGGTCTAGGCCTGCTGATAAACCTGGTTGAATACAGCTCATTAACCTGTCTGTCTCTCTACCTGTCTGTCTGTAGGGTCTAGGCCTGCTGATAAACCTGGTTGAGTACAGCTCCAGGAACAAACACTGTCTGATGGACATGCAGATAGACAGGCCTGAGTCATGTGACCTGACACTGCAGACAGACTCCTCCCTCCTCCATGAAGCCACGCCCCCTGCTGGACCCGTGTGCGCCATCGCAGCTCTGGTGCAGGTCAGTGTCACAATAAAAGCTCTGGTGTCACAATAAAAGCTCTGGTGAAGGTCAGTGTCACAATAAAAGCTCTGTTGTCAAAATAAAAGCTCTGGTGCAGGTCAGTGTCACAATAAAAGCTCTGGTGCAGGTCAGTGTCACAATAAAAGCTCTGGTGAAGGTCAGTGTCACAATAAAAGCTCTGGTGCAGGTCAGTGTCACAATAAAAGCTCTGGTGCAGGTCAGTGTCACAATAAAAGCTCTGTTGTCAAAATAAAAGCTCTGGTGCAGATCAGTGTCACAATAAAAGCTCTGGTGCAAGTCAGTGTCACAATAAAAGCTCTGTTGTCATAGTAAAAGCTTTGCTGCACGAATGACCTAAAGGTAATTTTCAAAATAAAAGCCTTGGTTCATTCAGGTTATGTGGCAGCCCAGTGTAACGTCTCTCTGTGATGATGTCATCAGCTGTTCGTGCAGAGGGAGCGCGCGGCGGTGTTAGCCGAGGCGCAGACTGATGACCTCATCATGGAGCCGGGGGGCGGGGCCAAGCCTCAGGACCAGAGCGGCCAATGGAAGGAGACCAGTGGAGAGATCCAGTGGGTGGCCAAT
>CM076981.1:1118914-1138914 GCA_039105355.1 Benthosema pterotum | reverse complement strand
ATGATATACATGTTATGTCATTGTTATTACACCATTATCATCTAAATTAGGGGAGTGAGCAGCAGCAATAAAAAAGAATCATTGGTAAGTGCTAATGCATCTCTTCATATAGCTCCAAAAGTAACTGTATGAAGAGGAATTGGTGGAGATGGTCAAAGCCAAGAAGCTAGGCTTCACCATCATGCCCTATGAGACACCTTGCTGAAACCCTCACAGACCTGGACTAGAGCTTAAAAATTGTCTAAAATATTGAGCCCGGCTCGACCCGGCCCGGTAAGAAATTAAGCCCGGTGCGGCCCGAAGCCCGATACATGATTGACAGCATGAGCCCGCCAGCCCGACACTTTTTCTAAACGAGCTAATTGCTGCAGGCAGACGTTTTTTCTCATAAATCGTTAATTTGTTATAAGAAAAGCAGTCATTCTGCCCATGTCCAACTGTCTAGGTACACACACACACACACACACACACACACACACACACACACGTTGCAGCGCAGCTCACCGCTGTGCGCACCGCGCGGCGTTGCAAAATATATCATTTTATGAAAAATATCTTATATAATTTGACGGGCCCGGCCCGGCCCTAAACCCGACAAATACATAACCATTTGGACTCGGCCCGACCGAACCCGGCCTGGCCCGTCGGGTCGGGTCGGCGCGGTCTCGGGCCAAGATTTTAAGCTCTAACCTGGACTACACTGATGACATATGCTTACTGTCTGACCATGTAAAGCAAACACACCAAAGTGGACATCCCCTAAGGACATCTGCCCCGATCAACAATATGGTCTTGAATGAGGACAATGACCTTAACACCCAGGTGCATGGGTTGCCTCCACAGACCTAAGGTGGAAAGCACTTGCCTGAAGAGCCCTTAATGGTATGACCAGTGTGTGGAACTCAACCTCCCCCGGCACATCAAGATCATTTTCTTCTTCTATGGCTGTGAATGCTGGACACACAAGCCCTAACACAAGCCCTATAGGCACCCATGGACATCAGACATCAATGGAGAGGACGCCCCATACCTACTGTACCAATGTGTGTGACATAAAATAAGATGCTGGTGCAGTGCACAGATGAGCTGGCCAGATGTATGGAGAAGCAAGATAACTAGACATGTAGGAAAGAAGAAAGGGCATAAAAGTGGTGGTCTTTTTTATACCGTATTTCATCCATCCAGACCCCATTCATATTTCCCTCCATGATTTCCAAACAATATTTATATCAATTATTCAAGCCGCTATAGAATTAATTCATCCAGGATCCTGACAATTCATGACTGTATAATATTAGATTATGTGTAAAACAAATCATGTTATGCCATGAATTATTAGGATCCTGGATGGCTTATAGTTATAATTGATATAAATATTATTTGGAATTCTCTATGGGGAGGGGGGTGAAGGGATCTAGATAGATGAAATGGAAAAAAAAAATGACCAACCACTGCTTTACCCTTCTTCTCCCCTACATGGTCAGACCAGTCCTCCACTGCGTCGCCAGTCATCTCGGTTCTCCATACATCTGGCCAGCTCATTTGTGTTCTCTGCACCAGCATCTTCTTCAATATGTCCACATAGGGAGGTGTGGGATGTCCTCTCCATCAATGTGTTGGATCATCTTTCTTTATTAGATTCCAGGGCCGAATTTAGCCAGCCCTACTAGGGTGGGCTGGAAGAATGGCAGGGGGGGCAACTCCAAAGTTTTTCATATGAAGCAGTGGTTTTCAACATTTTTGACTCCAGGGCCCACTATTTATTCGGCATTTGAGCCACGGACCACCATTTGATGACATTTTAGCCCCACAGACCACAAAACTAAAGATTTCTTTTGCTTTTGTCCACAATTCCATTTGGGAATACAAAACAGTCAAACATACTGACCATTAATCTTCTACATTCTCTAGTTGTGTAGGCTAATTCAGATGATGAATATCTTAACTCTTGAGAGTGTAAAAATGAAACCAAATGGACCTGCAAGGGTCCACTTGGTTTCATTTGTACACTCTTCATACAGTTCTTCATACAGTCCCTTTTGGAGCTGTTTGTATGATTTTATAAACATAATGTAATATTATAATGGAGACTATGGAGCGAAAAGCAGCTCTGGGCTCAATGACTCCTCAAGGTCACCAAAGGTGAGTCCGAAAGTGGTGACATTTCCGGGCATAGCCTATAGTTCTGAGCGTGCAAAGTGCAGTTCTGCTATAATATTTTTTTTAAATACCATGAAATACCGAGGTATAGGTTTCCAATAGCGTAATACTGTAAAATCTCATACCGTGACAACCCTACTCAGGAGACTGTTAAGGCTCATTCAGAGTTTAGATTTTCGGTGATCACCGTGAGCAACGCTCAAACCACCGCGGCCACCGCTATTCATAGTGTATAAACCACTGCCAGCCCCTCCGCCTCCCCTCTCCCATTCTCCTCGGACCCATTGTTGTTTATATTTTACCCTCTGTTTTCTCTCTCTACTTCATACCTGCCTCAATTATAGTCCTTTCTGCTTTCTGTTTATTTCCTATTCTATTTATGTCATTGTCTTTATCATTAAATTCCTTCCTTCGTTCTCCTCCAGCCTGTGTTGTAACTTGTGTGTTTTCTTTTTTACGTGTCGAGCTGTCAAAAAGAAGCAGCCGGTGTTCCAAACCTCTGGACCAATCAACGTTGCCTGGTGGCTCCCGGCCAATGTAATTGGTTTAGCTCTATCAGGTGGCCGCTTCCAGTGAGCACTGCTGCGGTGGTTAGTAAAATCAGAGAGGAGGGCTAGAAAGAGCAGTGTTTGCGGTGGTATTACATCATATTGTAGGCAACGGTGGTTGCGGTGATCACCGAAGATCAACTATGAATAGGCCTTTAGGCAATGACACAAATAGTGTCATTGCATGGTAAACACTCTTTACTGCAACTCAGAGAAACTATTGCAACTAGGACATGTCAGGAAGAGATGTCTCAATCCAGAAGAGAGCTCAATCCAATTTAACACAAATAGTAGAAAATCCGATTTTTTAGTCTGTGTTTATATGAGGTGTTTTTGTGACCCAATGCCCCCTGCAATGCTATTTACATATCCTATGCTGCTGATATAACCCATTAAAGTAATTTGATGATGGTTAGTTGGTTCCAGAACTGTTCTTGTTGATATACTGTCTTTATGCCTGGCAAAAACTGAAAAATATGTTGTTTTTGACACATCCATGTTTGTACAGCCTGTAACAGGTGGAACCCCTTCAACCCAGATGGGGTTCCACATCTGAAAAGAAACTTCATGGTGTATAGAAACACTGTAGAAAGTTTCATGCTTTAGTCATAAAATGCACAATACCTTCCATTTCATGAGCTTAACCGCTGCACTAAATCTAGTGTTAGAAATGACAGACTAATGTTAGGACCAAACGTGTTAATGAGTTGACAGCAGTTACGTCTCCTATGTCCCCCATAGGGGGCGCTACGTCTCCTACGTCCCCCGTAGGGGGCGCTACGTCTCCTACGTCCCCCGTAGGGGGCGCTACGTCTCCTACGTCCCCCGTAGGGGGCGCTACGTCTCCTACGTCCCCCGTAGGGGGCGCTACGTCTCCTACGTCCCCCGTAGGGGGCGCTACGTCTCCTACGTCCCCCGTAGGGGGCGCTACGTCTCCTACGTCCCCCGTAGGGGGCGCTACGTCTCCTACGTCCCCCGTAGGGGGCGCTACGTCTCCTACGTCCCCCGTAGGGGGCGCTACGTCTCCTACGTCCCCCGTAGGGGGCGCTACGTCTCCTACGTCCCCCGTAGGGGGCGCTATGCGCTGCTGAAGGAGCATAGAGGAGCCCAACGCTGGCTCTTTCAAACCGGAAGAGATAAGGACTTAATTAATAAGGACCAGCAGGAAAGGCACAAAAACATTAATGGCAAACACATGATCCACACAGACAAATTAAAGAAGACACGTCATTGGTTATTTTCGGATACTTTGTCATATGGTTTGCAGATTATATATAATTATATTGGCACATTGAAAGAGCAGAATACTAGAGTGTCTTCAATAGCAGCCATTAACAAACTGTTCAATAGCACCCTATTCACAGACTGTTAAGAACTGACATTGTGGCGATACGGAGCGTCCTGTGAGACTGTAGCTGGAAGTAGGAGTAGCAGTAGGACTCAGGCACCAGTCCATCTTTAATGACTTTAAATCCTTTTATTTTAGTCGTTCATTAATAATGGTACAACATGAACATTACAGAGACTGTAGTTGTGACCGAACAATACTTTTAAACAGTTGTCGTGTTGCATACGTACCTAAAATAGCGCCATTCTTGTTGAAAACAATGTATTTTCAACTCCAGTTGGAACACACAGAGACTCTGTATAGTCATGTGACGAACCATGTGACCAGGCTGCTCTGCTCTGAATATCAGACACCCCCCCCCCACCCCCCCCCCCCCCCCCCTTCCCCTGAAGTGGTTTTACAGCTGTTATAACGCCCTCCTCCCTCTGTCTCCTCCTACAGTGTGACATCAGTACTGTTATAACTCCTCCCCTCTGTCTCCCCCTACAGTGTGACATCGGTACTACAGGACAGAAGTCCATCTCCCGAGTCATCGACTATCTGGAACACTGCTAGAACACACACACACACACACACACACACACACACAGGCCATACAATAAACCCAAATATTGTTTCTGTATAATTTCATGTAGTTTTTCATGGAGTCCAAATCTGTTCTGTCACATCCATCAGTTTGTTTACTTCAATATGAGTTAATTTACTTCAATATGAGTTAAAGAAGAATTCCAGCCAATTTCCCACCAGAGTCCATTTGGTTCACATTTGGTTCACATTTGTACACTCTCAGAAAAAAAGGTCCTAAGAAAAATGATCAACATGATGAATCACAACTTGATGTTATCAAGTTGTGTTTCACCACTTTTTTCAGACCTCTAATTCTAGGAAACACAGAGTGGGGAAACCTTTTTATCATCTCTGAGGTGTTAATGACAGTGAAATGTTGAAAATGGGTGGAAATCCCCTTTAATTTACTTCAATCTGATGTTCCTTGTTCTGAACATGGAGAACAAATGTGTTTTCATTTCATTCTGCTAAACAAACTATTCATTAAAACATAAAACATGTCCTGAGGTAGTTTTTCCCCCTGAGGTCAACAAGTTGATATTTGGTGTTTTAAGTGTAAACGTTTCCATTTCCTGGTTGGTTCCAAGCGTAACGAACGCTTACCGAACTCCATTAGCATCATGCTAATGTTACTGAACGCAATGGTAGCGTTAGCGCTTGATTAATATAATGCTAGCGCTAATTAATGTAATGGCAACGTTAATTACTGTAACGCTAGCGTTTTAGTAAATTAACAAGACTCTACATCCGAGCAGCCATGTTGGAAATACCACGGTTCTGAAAAATGTTACATTTCTTGTATTCCAACATGCAAATGGACCCATTAGAGTGTAACACATGGAACCAAAGGGACCCATTAGAGTGTAACACATGGAACCAAAGGGACCCATTAGAGTGTAACACATGGAACCAAATGGACCTGTTAGTGTGTAACACATAGGACCCAGTGTCACACAAAAACACGTCCCCCTGCCCACACGCCTGTCAGTAGTTCCTGTCATTAGTTGTAATCTGAAATGAGATGTTTAGATCTTTATCGTTTCAACACAAACAACAAGTTTAGTTTTTGTTAAACACATTGAGGTCAATATGTGGGCGTTCTGTGGGCCACACACACACACACACACACACACACACACACACACACACACACACACACACACACACACACACACACACACACACACACACACACACAGGCAGTATTTGAAGCTGTGTTTCTTTTTATTTTCTACACCTCTTAACTTCACACTCTTGTAAAGTTTACAGGAAGTTTATTATTGTTTTATATTATTGTTATTGTTGTTATACTTGTTGTTGTTGTTGTTTAGCGTCAGAGGTGAGAGGTCACATGACCGACATGATGTAATAATTCTGTACATAGTTCAGATCGTCTGCTGTCAGTTTTACAGCCGCGTGGAACGCGCCGGCTTCCTTTTTGCACTGGACAAGTTCTTTTGCACCGGACAGGATGACGGATGCAACGACACTCTACGTCAATAACATGCGCTGCGCATTGGGCTCATAGTAGAAGAGTTACGACATTGAGGGGTCAGAAACTGAGCGCTCCGAACGTGCGCTGGAAATCCACTATCAGCTGCGACGTGCTTGCGGTTAGGTTTAGGGGTAGGTTTAGAGAAGGGTATAGCAATGTTTGTAGCAAAACCCCTAGACGGATGTTTAGGATTAGGGTTACGGTTGGAGAAGGGTAGGGTTTTGCGTCTCGTACATTCGGAACAATGGGAGGGCGCAACAATGGCAGTTCGGAATTGTGGAATGGCACCGGGCCGGCGCATGTTATTGATGTAGAGTTAATTGTGGAATGGCACCGGGCCGGCGCATGTTACTGACGTGGAGTGTCCTTGCGACCGTCAATTTCTCCACTGCAAAAAAAACGTCTCCAGTGCAGAACGTTAGCTGGTGTGGAACGCTTTACTGCAGTGTTTACTACAGTACACTTTACAGCAGTGAGACTTTTTACCATAGATATTATACATGTGCATATATAATAAAGCTAGATGTCTTGAGGCGGAGCCGCTGACTTCGTTCACGGCGGCCATCTTGTGAGAGGACTAAATACACTATGCTCTATGGCAGCCCAAACAAAAACTTGACGGATTTACAAACGCACTGCTTTATCAACGTGGCTATGATTTTTGCAAAATGTAATTTTTTTCCAAAAAACATCATATGACGGCTCTGTGTATGTGGACGTCTCTGCCGTTTACAACAAACCAATCCGTTTGAAAATCAGTTGAAAAATAAGCGAGTTATGGTCATTTAAAAAGTATATGCTCATAGACACAATGTTATGCTATCCTCTCACAAGATGGCCGCCACGTAACGACGTCACTCCCCATTGGCCAGCAGCGTAGGAGAGACATCTAGCTTTATTATATATATACAGTATACCGGTATATATCTATGCTTTTACTGCTGGTGAATTCAGACACCCTGAGTCTCCCTGAGGCCACTTCTCTCTGCTCCAGCAGTGTTACAGTGACGTTGGTGACCTGCTGAAATGTGTGACCCTCTAGGTGGCTCACTGTAGCGTGTTACAGTGAAACTGGTGACCATACCTGAACTTCAAATCATCAATGTTAGATCAGCCTGTTGTGATATTTTAAGACTTTTACTTTGAGTTAGTAAAATAGATATTAATGCATTTGTTAATTAGTCCTGCGGACAGACGCTTTTAAAAAGATATTTTTTTTATCTCTAGCAGTGATTTTAAATCAAATTAAAAAAAAAAAAAGAATTTCAAGGACCCCCAATGTGACATGAATTAATGGCACTTCTATCCCAATTTATATTGTAAGAACAATGTTAATTTAGTGCCCAGTTTGGTTCAAAATATTAAATGGAACAGGGAAACGTTACCTTACATTAGGAAACAAAGAGTTAAGAACGTTATAGTCCACCAGATGGTCACGTATTTCTGCAGGTCACCAATTTCACTGTCACATCTCCATGCTGTTGGCTGTTGGGACTTGTATTGTGTGAAACACGCTGGTTTACTGCGGCAGGATGTTTTATAGCAGAAAAATGTTACTGCGACAAGCATGGAAACGACACGCTCCTGTTAAAGAACTATTTAGTGCACAAACATGTTTTACTGCAGGAAAACCCTTTAGTTGCACCAACATGTTTTACTGCAGGAAAACCCTTCAGTTGCACCAACATGTTTTACTGCAGGAAAACCATTTAGTTGCACCAACATGTTTTACTGCAGGAAAACCCTTTAGTTGCACCAACATGTTTTACTGCAGGAAAACCATTTAGTTGCACCAACATGTTTTACTGCAGGAAAACCCTTTAGTTGCACCAACATGTTTTACTGCTGGAAAACCATTTAGTTGCACCAAAATGTTTTACTGCAGACAGACTCTTTGTACCCGTGTACTGATGTCCTTCACAATGTCTTTGGTTACTGTAAATAATTTGAAATTGAATAAAGTTGCTACTTTCCATAAAGTGTTTTATACTTTTTCCCCCTGTTGTCACTGAATTGTGAACATGTCTGAATATCTTTAATGTTTCACGTTTATTCATAATATCATCATAATATCATAATCGTCAATGTTCCCGGCATTTTGTATTCATTTATTCATATTGTTAAGTGTGAACGAAGTTTGTGCAAATGAATGTAGAAATGGTGAAATCATTTATATACAGTATAAATCACATTGGAGTCAATGGGAGCTCAGTGATCAGCTCTATTTATATATAAAACACATTGGAGTCAATGGGAGCTCAGTGATCAGCTCTATTTATATATAAAACACATTGGAGTCAATGGGAGCTCAGTGATCAGCTCTATTTGGAGTCAATGGGAGCTCAGTGATCAGCTCTATTTGGAGTCAATGGGAGCTCAGTGATCAGCTCTATTTATATATAAAACACATTGGAGTCAATGGGAGCTCAATGATCAGCTCTATTTATATATAAAACACATTGGAGTCAATGGGAGCTCAATGATCAGCTCTATTTATATATAAAACACATTGGAGTCAATGGGAGCTCAGTGATCAGCTCTATTTGGAGTCAATGGGAGCTCACTGTGTTACTTCTACTTTGATGCTGCAGCTGTTTCCCTGTAGTTGTTTTGCTTTGCAGACGGTCCAGACCTTTATTGTTGTCAAGTCCTTTTCGTCGGCTCATAGGACTGTTCTGATTGGATGAATGGCCTGTCAGTCAGACAGGACTGTTCTGATTGGATGAATGGCCTGTCAGTCAGACAGGACTGTTCTGATTGGATGAATGGCCTGTCAGTCAGACAGGACTGTTCTGATTGGATGAATGGCCTGTCAGTCAGACAGGACTGTTCTGATTGGATGAATGGCCTGTCAGTCAGGCAGGACTGCTCTGATTGGATGAATGGCCTGTCAGTCAGGCAGGACTGCTCTGATTGGATGAATGGCCTGTCAGTCAGGCAGGACTGCTCTGATTGGATGAATGGCCTGTCAGTCAGACAGGACTGTTCTGATTGGATGAATGGCCTGTCAGTCAGGCAGGACTGTTCTGATTGGATGAATGGCCTGTCAGTCAGGCAGGACTGTTCTGATTGGATGAATGGCCTGTCAGTCAGGCAGGACTGTTCTGATTGGATGAATGGCCTGTCAGTCAGACAGGACTGTTCTGATTGGATGAATGGCCTGTCAGTCAGGCTGATGAATGTCTTCACAATGTCTTGCTGTAACTTCAGGTCAAGATGGAGGTCAGTTCACCCTGTCTCACTGCTCACCTGTCTCACTGCTCACCTGTCTCACTGCCACCTGTCTCACTGCTCACCTGTCTCACTGCCACCTGTCTCACTGCCCACCTGTCTCACTGCCCACCTGTCTCACTGCCCACCTGTCTCACTGCCACCTGTCTCACTGCTCACCTGTCTCACTGCCACCTGTCTCACTGCTCACCTGTCTCACTGCCACCTGTCTCACTGCCACCTGTCTCACTGCCCACCTGTCTCACTGCCACCTGTCTCACTGCTCACCTGTCTCACTGCCCACCTGTCTCACTGCCCACCTGTCTCACTGCCACCTGTCTCACTGCCCACCTGTCTCACTGCCAGGTCCACCTGCCTCACTGCTCATGCCACCTGTCTCATTGCCCACAGCAGGTGGGGTGCGCAGTGAGCCAGGCCTGCCTGTCTCACTGCCCACCCCACCTGTCTCACTGCCCACTTGTATCACTGCCCACCCCATCTGTCTCACTGCCCACCTGTATCACTGCCCACCTCTATCACTGCCCACCCCATCTGTCTCACTGCCCACCTGTATCACTGCTCACCCCATCTGTCTCACTGCCCACCTGTATCACTGCCCACCTGTCTCACTGCCCACCTCTATCACTGCCCACCCCATCTGTATCACTGCCCACCTGTCTCACTGCCCACCTGTCTCACTGCCCACCCCAGCTGTCTCACTGCCCACCTGTCTCACTGCCCACCTGTATCACTGCCCACCCCATCTGTCTCACTGCCCACCCCACCTGTCTCACTGCTCACCTGTCTTACTGCCAACCTCACCAGTCTCACCGCCAACCCCAGCTGTCTCACTGCCTACCCCAGCTGTCTCACTCTCCAGGTGTTGTGTCTCCATGGAGCCACAGTGGTGGTGAGACAGCAAGCTGACAGCCAGGTGCTCTCTGCTTCCCCCTGCTGGTTGTCCTGGTGAACAGGCTGTGAAGAACACGTCCTCCTGAAGACACAGAAAACACAGAAAACACCGTCTACTGTTAGATTCACTATAGAGGCCTTTCTCAGTCCCATACTCAGAAAGGAGCGGCCATCTTGTTGGTAAACAAGTGTGAAGTGTTCAATGGAATGCATTCTACTAAAACTACTTCTACTAGCAGTACTACGACTAGCACCACTCCTCCTCCTCCTACTACTACTACTGCTGACAGTACTACCACTATTACTACTACTACTACTAGTACTACTACTACTGGCAGTACTACTAGTGGCAGTAGTACTACTACTACAAGCCCCACTACTACAGGCAGTACTACCACTACTAGCAGTACTACTACTGGCAGTACTACCACTACTAGCAGTACTACTACTGGCAGTACTACCACTAATACTACTACTAGCAGTACTACCACTACTAGCAGTACTACTACTAGCAGTACTACTACTGGCAGTAGTACTACCACTACTACTAGCAGTACTACTACTGGCAGTAGTACTACCACTACTACTAGCAGTACTACTACTGGCAGTACTACCACTACTAGCAGTACTACTACTGGCAGTACTACCACTACTACTACTACTAGCAGTACTACCACTACTAGCAGTACTACTACTAGCAGTACTACTACTACTAGCACTACTACTACTACTACTAGCAGACTACTACTACATGCTAACAATAGCATGATAATGATAATATGCTAATGATAGCATGCTAATGTCAACATGCTAATGCTAGCATTAGCATGTTAGCATTAGCATGTTGGCATGTTAGCATTGACATGTTAGCATTAGCATGTTGGCATGTTAGCATTGACATGTTAGCATTAGCATGTTAGCATGTTAGCATTAGCATGTTAGCATTAGTATTTTAGCATTAGCATGTTAGCATTAGCATGTTCGGGTTAGAATGTTAGCATTAGCATGTTAGCATGTTGCTAGCATTAGCATTGGTAGCAGTAGTAGTAGTAGTAGTAGTAGTGCTAGTAGTATAGTAGTACTGCTAGTAGTACTAGGTCTGCTAGTAGTAGTAGTAGTAGTAGTAGTAGTAGTAGTAGTAGTAGTAGTAGTATCTCCCCTCTGCCTGTCATCACATCCATTGCTGGCATGTGTAGTTACTGCTATTAGTACTACTAGTAGTAGTACTAGTAGTAGTAGTAGTAGTAGTAGTACTGCTAGTAGTAGTAGTAGTAGTGGTATGGCTAGTAGTAGTAGTAGTGCTAGTAGTAGTAGTAGTATCTTCTCTCCGCCTGTCATTGCATCCACATTCCATTGAATATAACTTATGGCTTACCATCAAGATGGCCGCCATCCCCTCAGAGTATGGGATATATAGGTCTCAGAAAGGCCTCTATTGGTGAACGGTGATGTTTTGGAAACACTGCTGTGAACGGTGATGTCACTATTGGTGAACGGTGATGTCACTGCTGTGAACGGTGATGTCACTACTGGTGAACGATGATGTCACTACTGTGAACATGATGTCACTACTGTGAACATGATGTCACTACTGGTGAATGATGATGTCACTACTGGTGAACGATGATGTCACTACTGTGAACATGATGTCACTACTGTGAACAGTGATGTCACTACTGGTGAAGGGTGATGTCACTACTGTCTAAATATTTCAGCTAAAACATATTTAAATAAAATATTTTTGTCTTGTAGAAAACTAACAGGGAATTCACTTCTGGGACAGGCGAGGTGGGCGGAACTGCGGTGCTCTATATTCTTTGACACTAAGGTAATGTATTTGGTGATATATTGGAGACAAATGGTGTTTTGCACTGTGTGTGTGTGTGTGTGTGTGTGTGTGTGTGTGTGTGTGTGTGTGTGTGTGTGTGTGTGTGTGTGTGTGTGTGTGTGTGTGTGTGTGTGACTGAATGAACCATTGTCAGCGCCACCAGCAGGCCACAACCTGACCTGGTGTAGACCTGTGCCCAGAAGGGCACTTTTTCTAGTTCGTACCGGCAACAGTTCACTATGTATATTTGGTGTAATAGTGACATTAGTACCTGCAGCAGCTCGCTCAGCGTATGGATGTATATTTAGTGTAATAGTGATATAGTTGGTGTAATAGTGATATATTTGGTGTAATAGTGTCATTAGTACCTGCAGCAGCTCGCTCAGCGTATGGATGTATATTTGGTGTAATAGTGACATATTTGGTGTAATAGTGATATAGTTGGTGTAATAGTGATATAGTTGGTGTAATGGTGATATATTTGGTGTAATAGTGACATATTTGGTGTAATAGTGTCATTAGTACCTGCAGCAGCTCGCTCAGCGTATGGATGTATATTTGGGCCATCTGTAGGGTTTCAGATTTGGACAGTTTTCGGGTGCTCTCCAGGCTCTTTGGGATGACGCTGCGCAGACGATCGAAGGCGACGTTGAGACCTAGCATCCTGCGCCGCTCCCGCGCGTTAGCCGCTAGCCTGCGGCGGCGCTGCGCGCGCTGCACCGCGACACAGCCATCTGCGGGGTGAGGAGACATTTAATCTGTTTCTATTCAACAGGTGGTCCCCAGGACACCTATAAGGGGTCCTCAGTTAATTAATACTGTGTATCATCTGAGTTAATGATATAGAGCAGTGGTTTTCAACCATTTTCATACCAGGACCACCAGTTGATGACATTTTAGCCCCACAGACCCAAAACTGTCCAAGATTGTCCACAATTCCAGGCTGGATTTGGGGAAACCAAACAGTCCAACATACAGATCAAAATGACCATTAATCTTCTACATTCTCTAGTTGTGTAGACTTGGGATAATTCACATGATGAATATTTTAACTCTTGAGAGTGTAAACATGAAACCAAATGGACCCGCAAGGGTCCATTTGGTTTCATTTTTACGCTCTCGAAGAGTTACACCTGGTTAACCAACTATCCACCATTTATCCTGGGGACCACCTGGAACCCTCACAAGGACCACTGGTGGTCCCCGGACCACTGGTTGAAAACCCCTGATATATAGGGGTCCAAGTCTTTTTAAGAGTGACGCCGAGATCGAAAAGTGGTATATGGTATACCGCTAGTGCCTCAGCGGCATATACCGGTGGCCCAGCGGCATATACCGGTGGCCCAGCGGCATATGCCGGTGGCTCAGCGGCATATGCCGGTGGCCCGGTGCCATTCCACAATTCCGAACTGCCATTGTTGCGACCTCCCATTGTTCCGAAATTACGAGACGCAAAACCCTAGCCCCCTCCGACCGTAACCCTAATCCTAAACATCCGACCCTCAACCACCTCACAGACCGTTAGGTCTGTGAGGTGGTTGCTACACCCTTCTCTAAACCTACCCCTAACCCTAACCGCAAGCACGTCGCAGCTGATAGTGGATTTCCAGCGCATGTTCGGAGCGCTCAGTTTCTGACCCTTCAATGTCGCGAAACACCGTGCCACAACACAGGGGTGTTATGTGCAGGTGAAAACGAGCGGCATTTGCCGTTGGGAAATGGTATGTACCGGTGGAACACGAGCGGCATACCACTCTAGAACCGGCATATGCCGCTGGGCCACCGGTATATGCCGCTGAGGCACTAGCGGTATACCATATACCACTTTTAGATCTCGGCGCTACTGCTTTTTAAGGGGTTTACAGTCTGCAGATTATTTCCATTTCTAAAAAGTTCTTAAATGGTGGAAATCACAGTTCTACAAGCTCAAAAGTATAAATTATGAAGTTGTTATTTTAAATTATAAATCCTAGTCCAAAATCCTGATTCCTCTTATAAGATTAGGATATATAGGATAAGATTAGCATAGGATAAGATCTTATAGGATATTTCAGAATCCTGTAGGATTTAACTAAATCCTAACAGTCAGTGTAATCTGTAGATTATTATTAATAATGTTCACCAACGATAATATTACTATAAAATACTGATACTGAATAACATTGATAATATTACTATATAATACTGATACTGAATAACATTGGGTGCAATTCTCAATCGCTGTGGTGTAGCAGGTATGGTGTAAGTCTTCTCATTGGCTGCATGGCAGCAAATCAGGTCTGGGGCCTTGGAGTAGGCCGAAAGCCTATACCACCAGGCCTTGGCCTGGGCCTACCAAATAATTACCCAGAATAATTAAAACCTGCAAGTCAAAAGGTCCAGAAATCACCTGACCCCCCAATTAAAATGTTACTGTACTCCCCTGCTTTGTTCATCATGATTTGAAGCTCTTGATGACCGTTTTTAATTATTATGGATAATTATTTGGTAGGCCCAGGCCCAGGCCTGGTGGTAAAGGCTTTCGGGCCTACCTCAAGGCCCCAGACCTGATTCACTGCCATGCAGCCAATGAGCACAGCCCCAAACCTGATTTGCTGCCATGCAGCCAATGAGAGGACTTACACCATACCGCTACACCACAGCGATTGGGAATTGCACCCAATATCTTTTATTGTTGGAATCCTTACTGTGATCCGGTTCCGTGTATTGCAGTGTGCTGCAGGGTTGAGTCCGTTCCGTTGTAATGTGATCCGGTTCCGTGTATTGCAGTGTGCTGCAGGGTTGAGTCCGTTCCGTTGTAATGTGATCCGGTTCCAGGTAGTGCAGTGGTTCTGACTCCGCCCTCCAGTAGCCCCGCCCAGCCGGAGCGGCCATGTTGGACCTGAACACGTTGTCATGGTTACAGGGATTCATTATTTACTGCACCTGCCAAAATCTCTTAAATGAATATTTCACATTAAAAAAGCAAAACTTTGGTCATTCTATCATCTCAGTGCTTTCTCATTTACAGCTGTCATTTATTTTTAAAATATTGTTTTATAAATTTGGCCGTAACCACCAAATATGTAGACTGCTACATTTTCCAAAACAATATTTTAAAAATAAATGAAACCTGTAAATGAGAAAGCACGGCCCTCTCACATATTAGGAGGACAATATCAGTCACCAGAAAAAGGATTATGTTTGTGATGAATCTGTCATGGTTAAAATGGAGTTTTAAGTTTGGGTTTGTATAGGAAGGAGGCGGATACGCTAAAATGAACATCAAATATCTAAATAGTGAATGTAGTAACTTATAAACTGTCTGGTGTGTTCACATGAGACTGAGTAGAACATAAAATGACCAAAAGTTTTTTTTGTTTGAAGGTGAAATATCCCTTTAACCTACATCTCTCTCTCTCTCTCTCTCTCTCTCTGTCTCTCTCTCTCTCTCTCTCTCTCTCTCTCTCTCTCTCTCTCTCTCTCTCTCTCTCTCTCTCTCTCTCTCTCTCTCTCTCTCTCTCTCTCTCTCTCTCTCTCTCTCTCTCTCTCTCTCTCTCTCTCTCTCTCTCTCTCTCTCTCTCTCTCTCTCTCTCTCTCTCTCTCTCTCTCTCTCTCTCTCTCTCTCTCTCTCTCTCTCTCTCTCTCTCTCTCTCTCTCTCTCTCTCTCTCTCTCTCTCTCTCTCTCTCTCTCTACTACTACTACTAATAATTATTACCTGTGAGGTTTGGAGGCCAGTGGAGGGTCAGCAGTTGCATGATGGGAAATGTAGTGCAGTCGACGTGGAGCCATCTGGATGCACTGGTTCAATTTACACCTTTAATTAAAACCATGGTTGGATTTACACCTTTAAATAAAACAACATTACAGCCTCTACTAAGTTATAAACACTGTTAGTTAAGGTAAAGGTTCAATTTACAACTATAAATTTAAAACATGTGATCTTGTAAGTGAATTAATTGGGTAAAACGGTGTGTAAAGTAGTTTCTTTATTCATTGTACTAAAATCTAAGTTTATTTACTAAAATACAAGTTGAATGTTAGACTGAGTGAAAAAAAGAACCATTCTGAAGCATTTATGTATTATTACATATAATATAATATAATATTTTCTCACCTGACAGAAGCTGAACGTCTTCAGTTTGTCCACAAAACTCTGAGACTGAGAGATGCTGCAATTTATGGAGCCTGTGTGTGTGTGTGTGTGTGTGTGTGTGTGTGTGTGTGTGTGTGTGTGCGTGCGCGTGCGTGTGTGTGTGTGTGTGTGTGTGCGTGCATGTGTGTGTGTGTGTGTGTGTGTGGTGTGTGTGTGTGTGTGTGTGTGCTGGGGGCATGCGTGCGTGTGTGTGTGCTGGGGGCGTGGCAGGTCGTGTGTCCTCCCATACTGCATGAAGAGCCACCAGCCATGCATGTCTCTCCATGGTGTGTGTGTGTGTGTGTGTGTGTGTGTGTGTGTGTGTGTGTGTGTGTGTGTGGCGCGTGGTGGACATTAACCAAGTTCATCAAAACAGGATTATCTGCGATTCACTGACTGCTAATGGGACACACACACACACACACACACACACACACACACACACACGCGCGCGCACGCGCACACACACACACACACACACACACACACGTCTGTTAGTGTGTGTAGTGATGTGTGTAATATAGTATTTTTTAGATTAGTTTTGGGCTCTTTGCCGTTTTTATTGACATGAAAGAGACACAGTGAAGGTCGTAATGAATGGGACTCAAACACGCGACACGCTATGGGACAATTACAGCTTATATGACTTGTATGTAACTGGATCACTATGATGTTTTTGTCCCATATTGCTGATAAAATGTCAGAGTTTAAAATCACTATAAAGTTGTGTGTGAGGAGCGGATGTAACATTTCACAATTGGGGGGGCAGGAGAAAATGGTATGGGTGCGGCTTCATCGTCCGTGGCGCAAAGAGACACGGGCGATGAAGCCACACCCATACCATTTTCAGTTACAGGACTTTTATTAGTCAAGTAAAGCATCAATAATAACATCAGTTGTTGTTGAAGTTGCAACAGACACGCAGCATGCATAAAGCTAAAGGTCTGACTCAGAGAGTTTTCTGTTTTCAATGATGAAATGCTGTTGGTTCAGTAGTAGTGGTTCACATCATTTTAAATAGAAGCACTTTAATTTGAAATATCTTTAAAATGTGGGTTGTTTTGCATGCCATCGTGTTTGGTGGGGCGTCTGGGCATTTAGGGGGGCATTGCCCGTCTGGGCATGAGCTTGTTGTTGCATGATCTGAAAACAGAACAGATCTACAAGCTATCAACAGATAACAACAGAGATGTGCAGTAGTTTGTAGATCCTAATCCATCAAAGCATTCTGCACACATGACCTACACTACAAGTTGTCTCTAAACACATTGTGTTGTACATCTCTATTCTTTAACACATGACCTACACTACAAGTTGTCTCTAAACACATTGTGTTGTACATCTCTATTCTTTAACACATGACCTACACTACAAGTTGTCTCTAAACACATTGTGTTGTACATCTCTATTCTTTAACACATGACCTACACTACAAGTTGTCCGTAAACACATTGTGTTGTACATCTCTATTCTTTAACACATGACCTACACTACAAGTTGTCTCTAAACACATTGTGTTGTACATCTCTATTCTTTAACACATGACCTACACTACAAGTTGTCTCTAAACACATTGTGTTGAAGAATCTGGTTAATGTCATCACAGACATCTTTCCCAGGATGTTCATGATATTTTATTTTTATTTAAATATCTCTGTGAGCCTGTGAGAGTCTCCTGCAACGCTCATATAGTTTGAGAAAACTCATATTGTGGCCTTTACAATTTATACTGTATGTTTATATAACATACTGAAGGTATATAATATATACTGTATGTTTATATAACATACTGAAGGTATATAATATATACTGTATGTTTATTTAATATACTGAAGGTATATAATATATACTGTATGTTTATATAACATACTGAAGGTATATAATTTATACTGTATGTTTATTTAACATACTGAAGGTATATAATGTATACTGTATGTTTATATAACATACTGAAGGTATATAATTTATACTGTATGTTTATTTAACATACTGAAGGTATATAATATATACTGTATGTTTATATAACATACTGAAGGTATATAATTTATACTGTATGTTTATTTAATATACTGAAGGTATATAATATATACTGTATGTTTATATAACATACTGAAGGTATATAATTTATACTGTATGTTTATTTAACATACTGAAGGTATATAATATATACTGTATGTTTATATAACATACTGAAGGTATATAATATATACTGTATGTTTATATAACATACTGAAGGTATATAATATATACTGTATGTTTATATAACATACTGAAGGTATATAATATATACTGTATGTTTATATAACATACTGAAGGTTTATTCTGGTTAAAGGATTTAAGATTATAATATCCTTGTGTATGAATGACAGTCAGACAAACTGGGTTGCTTTTACAGACGTTTACTTTGTGCAGCAGAGAGAGCGTGACAACAAACAATCGCAGGGCTTATATATAGGGACAGTAGCAGGTGCAATCAATCAAACAAAATAATATCAATAAAACACAACCAATCGCATCACTGCTTCAATAATGTTCCAACAACATTACATCCCTCCCTTATTTCAAAATGAAAACAAACTTACAGTTTAGTTTTTTTTTTCTTCACAGAACTGCATATAAGCAAAATCAAATACATTCAAAAACAATAAACCAAAATACAATCTCTTCCTGCAGAGTTACAATTCTTTTTTTTCTCCTCTCTTTTCACTGAATATCAAACATAGGCACAGTCCATTACTTTCAACAAAACAGTCTTAATTTACACCTCCTCAATGAGACGACGTGTGGGCCTTCGGTTGGTTCTCATTGAGTAGCGGGGTTGGACTGGTATGTCAGGTATGACATTTTCCTCTTGCTGATCAGGCTCCTCATCTGGTGAATCTGATAGCTGTAAGTCCAGATCATCCTCGGCGTCAGACATGGCATTGTCTGGGACAACTGAAGATGGAATCAGTTTGAAGTGGGAGGAGTTCCTGGTCACCTCATGTCCAGATCGGGCAGCTGTTATCATCGACCCCTTGACCTTCACGACAACGTAGGGCTTGGCGTGGTATGGAGTCAGTAGCTTGCCCTTGACCAGCTGACGGCAGAGTACAGTGTCTCCTGGCCTGAAAGAAGTGCGCTGTGCTCGATTCCGGCGGTCAGCATGGTCTTTCATCCGCTTCTTGGCACGACGATCTGTGTCCTGCAGTTGGGTGTTGGGTGTAGAGCTTTTGACGGCGGGTAGAGTGGTTTGGAGCTTCCGTCCGTACAATAACTCTGCTGGAGTCTGTTGAGTGGTTCCATGAGGGGTTGCACGGTAGTTTCTCAGAAACGTGTACAGACTTTGTTTCCAAGGTTTGCCTTCTGCATGAGTGGCAGTAATCGTCTTCTTCAGAGTCTTCATGACCAGATGGCATTCTTCCGGGTGAGCTCTCGCAGTGGTTGGGAGATCGTGGCATAGTCATGAATGAAACGGGAACAGTACGTTGTCATGCCGAGCAGACTGCGAACCTCTGACACGTTTTGAGGTGGAGGCAGTTTCTCGATGCCTGTGATCTTCTTTGGATCAGCGGAGATGCCTTTGGCTGAGAAGACATATCCGAAGAACTCAAGTTCCGGTTTGCCGTACTCACACTTTTCAGCGTTCAGTGTGAGATTCTTCTCCCTCAACCTCTGGAATACAGCCTTGAGGCTGCTATTGTGTTCTTCTTTGGACTTTCCATACACAATGATGTCATCACTCATGTTCCTGACGTTTGGAATGCCGTGTAGCACCTGCTGGATGGTGTTCTGAAACACTTCAGCAGCTGAGTTGATGCCAAAATTCAGTCTGGTG
>CM076981.1:1086414-1113914 GCA_039105355.1 Benthosema pterotum | reverse complement strand
TAACATTTAAATGTTGGCGCTCTTTTCATACTCATCCAGATCGCTGAAGAGGTCACCGCCTCCAATGGTAAGAAATGTCTTCAAGAGGCCAGCATCTCCTCTAGTTTTGTGTGGGAAAGCAATCGTCATTGCTGTATTGAAGGCAGTAGTGCATGTGTTTGGGGGGTGTAATGTATTATATCCAGTGTTGGGCAGTAACGAATTTTAGATTACATATTACTGTAATATTCTTTCTTTTGCTCCAAAGTAAAGTAACAGGATTACTCTGCAAAAATGGGTAATAAGTAACGCATTACTTTGCAAGTAACGCCAAGTTACTTGTTTAAAATGAGCTTGTTGTTGCATGCAAAAATAGGACAGATTTACAAGCTATCGACAGGTACTGTAACAACAGAGATGTGCACTAGATTGTAGATCCAGTCCACACGCTGCATCCTGCGCACAGTTATGTACACTACAAATTGCCGCCTGCTTTATTTTGTATTTTATTTTTAAATACAGGGCCTCAACTGACTTTGAAAACAATTGTGAAAAAGTTTAAAAAGTCAAGAGACAAACTTCATGTTCAGTTCTAAACAGAGCTCGCTAGACAGATTATGTTGTACATCTCTATTTTTTCAAAGGTGGGAGTTGAGAACTTGGGAGAGTAATAACGTAATATGTAATACATTACTCTTTGATTCCAGTAATAAGTAAAGTAATGATATTACTTTGTCTAAGGGGTAACGAGTAAAGTAAAGAAGTTACTTTCCTAAGTAATATTGACCAACACTGATTATATCTAAATATTCACAAAATGACTTCGACATCCAAAGGTACACAGTCCAAAAGTAAGGTATTTGTTTTAAAATGGTTCAGATATTTGAATCATATACCGGGGTTATATCATCAACACAGGAATCGAAATAACAGGTGACAGTATCAATCAATAATTCAGGGTTGTGATATTGCGCTGACATTAACAAGCACTAGCAGAAGTTTCTTTTTCATATCTTTTTTTTACCTTAATGTGGTTCTCTTTTTTTGTTTTTTGTTTTTTTACTGACTAACGTACCTGTTTTTAAAGTACCGTATTGTCCCGAATATAAGACGACTCGTTTATAAGACGACCCTTATTTTTCAAGACCCATTTACAGAAAAAAGAACATTGAATGTCAAATAGTATAGCCCCTGAATATAAGACGACTCCATTTTTTGGGATGTTTCCATTGGGAAAATAACATAGTCTTATATTCAGGCCAATAGGGTAATACTTTACATGCTGGAGTTTGCATTCATTTATTCATTTAGGAGCAGTGTTGGGACATGTGCACTACGTAAATTAATATATTACCAAAATGCAGTAACATACATACATATATATATATATATATATATATATATATATATATATATTATATATATATATATATATATATATATATATATATATATATATATACAAAAAATTCTAATATATTATGGTATACTTTTCTTTCTGCCTCGTTGCAAGAGTTCTTGTGAAATCATCTTGACAACTGCAGAAGTCAATTATTTTCTATAATTTGTCATCAAATTATTTACTGGCTTCCATGAATTCAAGGACTACACTTAACTCCTGTGTTAACTGTCCATAGCCGAGTAGGATGAGGTAGGTCTACATTTAGCTCCATAGCTGAGTAGGATGAGGTAGGTCTACGCCAGGACTGTTTTCAGGAGTTATGTTTTTTTCAAGTTGATTTCATATGGATTTGGCCAGATAACTAAGTGTGCTTGCTTTATTGTAGGTATGCCACTGACCTACGCAGTATTTGATTAATAGTGATACTAAACATCTAATTTATTTTGTAAAAGTTTTTTAAGTAATAGTAATATATTACACTAGCTCAGACAGTAATATTGTAATATAATTGCTTTAAAATGAAGGTAATAATAAGTAATATATTAACAAGGTAAAGTAATATTCCCAACACAGTTTAGGAGATGCCCATCTATTTATTATTGCTTCCATTGATGCAAAAGGTTTTGCATCTCACCCTTAATGTCAAAATGTGATGTTCAGATGTCTGTCATCCTTAGTGGTGTCATTACACCTGTGGTCTGTCCAATAGATGGCAGTGCAGTACATCATCTGAGTAGCTGTACTGCACTGCCAGCTATTGGACAGACCTTTTCCCTGAAAAATTAATGGAGTTTTTGACCCAACAGCAGAGTATGCTTTGTCATTGGCGTAAATTCTGTTTTTCTAATGACATCAACACAGGAATTGAAATAACTGGTTACAGTATCAATAATTCAGGGTTATTACAATAGACCTGGTGTCTGAGAAATAAGTCCTGTGGGAGCATTTGATTGGGTCAGGTCCATTTAAACATGGTAGTCCTCATAGCCCACGGTTTTGTCATGATTGTGTGTGTGTGTGGAGGTTTTTGTGCTCCTGCTATGGTGAATGTCCAGTTAAACCTGGTAGTCCTCATAGCCCCGGGTTTTGTCATGATACTGTGTGTGTGTGGGGGGGGGGGGGGGGGGGGGGGGATCTTCACACAACTGGCCAATTTGTTGGTATTTTGTGCTCCTGCTATGGTGAATGTCCAGTTAAACCTGGTAGTCCTCATAGCCCACGGTTTTGTCATGATACTGTGTGTGTGTGTGTGTGTGGGGGGAGGTTCTTTACACAACTGACCAGTTTGTTGGTATTTTGTGCTCCTGCTATGGTCAATGTCCACTTAAACCTGGTAGTCCTCATAGCCCATGGTTTTGTCATGATAGTGTGTGTGAGTGTGAGAAAAGAGAGACCCAATATCTTCCAGCTTGGCACTCAGCAAAAATATTTGAATCGGGGGGTTCCTGCTGGGTTAATGGTCCGATTGCACTTCACATAGGCTATGAGGGAACCGCTCTCCATTCCGACATCCTGCCACTCCGACATTCAATTCTTAATTGTCAGAATGGGAGTACTGTTAGGTTTAGGTGTTGGAATGGGGGGATGTCGGAATGGAGAAATGTGCCTGGGCTATGATGCCTGGACGGTGTCGCCTGTGTGATCTGATCTCCCCATCTCTCACCCCCTATACTGTCAGTCTACTGTCCTATCAAATAAGCCCCCCACACACAAATAAATCTTTAAAATAAAAAATAAAACAGAATTACAGACTCACTCCCTAAATGATGGTGTGATCTAAAGACTCAACACTCTCGCTCCACTTTAGCCCTTAGATTAGACCAATATTTATATGCATTTGTTGTATAATGATGTTGTATTACCTGCTTACTGTCCGCCCGTTTTTTCCTTGATTAGATACTTGTATGTGATTGAATTGAAGTATCATGATGATGATTGCAAATCGCTTTGGATTAAAAACGTCTGCTAAGTGCTTAGATTATGAATTGTAAACACATTAGCTCAACCATAGGTGCCTTTGTTTCGCGTAAAAAATGGAAAAATATGCCAGCACTCTAAAGTTCAGTTCATGGTTATTAAAAATAAAGACTCATAGGAAAGAGGAAAGACTCATAGGAAAGAGAACTTAGTAACACTGAGTTCTATACCCCTTTAAATGGTGACCCCACCACGAAATTCTCTCAAGAAATTGAATCATTTTTTACCAATGCTTTGAGTGAATTTCTGATCTCTAAAGATGAATTTAGTTTTTCTTTTTCAAAAAACATCCTGTCCGTCCCTTATTCCACTGTCTGCCCAAAATCCACAAGTCTCTGGTTGAACTTGTTCCAGCTTGCCCATTGTAGCGGGTAACCAATCTCTAACAGAGCCCTTATCACAGTATATTGACAGACATATCAAAGGTTTTGGTCAACCAGCTCCCCTCTTTTTTTAAAAGACACTACTGATTTTTTTAACGAAATTGAATCTATTGGTAACATTCAGGAGAATGACTATCTATGTGGCCTTGATATAGCCTCATTGTACACTAATGTTCCCAATCAAGAGGCCTCAGTGTCTTAGCCTATTATTTGGACCTATTATTTGGACCAAAGAGAAAGCAAGATTCCCCTGACTGGTTTCCTGGTTGAACACACAAATTTGGTTTTAAACAAAAATTTTGAGAATTCATACTATCTTCAGTGTCAGGGGGTCAGCATGGGTAGCCCCTGTTCTCCAATTTTGCAAACTTCTTTATGGGGAAATTTGAGGAAGATTTCATATATAATAATAACCCGTTTTCTGCTTCAATTAAGTCTTGGTCTAGGTATATACTGTAGATGACATTTAGTCATTTAGTCTTCAGAGGCTCGTTATAGAAACTTTTTGACTTTAAGTCTTACTTAGTGCTTACTTAGTTCACCATGGAACACAGCCAACACTGTCTCCTTCCTAGATGTACAGGTCCATAAAACAAATGTAGTTGATGCCATTGTTCACAGAAACGAAACTGATCGTAATAGTCTTCTACACTACTCCAGTTACCATCCACCTGGACATCCAACAGAAAAGTTTACCCTATAGTCAGTTTGTCAGAGTGAGAAAAATCTGATGTCACTTTTGAAGAGCAGGCTGCTGCACTGTGTTCTAGGTTTGCCTCTAAAGGCTATAGTCACACTGTTTTGAATCAGGCTCTAGAGAGAGCTAGAGGTCAAAAGAGGTTAAAAGGGAAGACCTACTATCTCCCAAGACGGTGCCTTCTAAAGGGTCCAACAGAATACTCTGTGCTACTACCTTTTCTTCTGCTTCTAGCGACATTCATAAGGTCATTCAAAATCACTGGCACATCTTGTCTTCTGACCCCAGCATTGGTTCAGTTTTTAGAAACACTCCTATCTTTGCCCACAAGTGGGCCAAAAACTTGAGAGACACTTTAATAAGAGCTGACTTATATACCCCACCACAACATATCTTGTCTAGTGTACCCCCTGGTCATTTTCCCTGCCATAATAGTATTCACTGTAACGCTATGGTCAAAGGCCAGCACTTTACACACTCACACTCTGGCAAAAAGCTGAGGTCTCTCCTGCATTTTGCGTGCCACTGGGTGCTAAACCCGCCTCAGCAATTGTCCTTGTTTCATTTTTCATTTAGTACATTTATTTTTTTTGCCAATAGTACAGCACTATTTTACGTTGAATTTTCTCCTCAGGGCATTTTTGACACATGACTCAATCATGGCTTTTCAGCATATTTCAACACTTCAAAACAATCTTCTTTTTTTTTTTTCTTTTTCTATGAAGGCCCATCTTCTTGTATATAAAATTGGAGGAAACACTTATCTTGCTCCCTCTTTCTGACTCTTTGCAGCCTACTGACTCAGCATGAACTGACTCCTAGTCAGGAGTCAGTTCATGCTGCTATTTATGCATTATGGACTGATACAAAGTATTGTGTGCTCTGGACAAACAGTGCTGTCGCTCTCTGCCCTGACCCTTCATATTCACTTACACCAATTCTTGTGGTATCACGTACACGCCTTTTGAAGTTTGGTACTGTACACAATGTTTTTTTTTTTAAATAGCCCGTCTGGGACTTCAGCTGGTTTGGCTTCAGGGTCCAGCATTCACTGCCATGTGAGCGAATAGACAATTCAATTCAATTCAATTGGCTTTATTGGCATGAGAAAACATACGTTTACATTGCCAAAGCATGAACAGAACAACAAGAAACAAACAAGGAACCAGTACAACAATGTATCAGTACAAAGGTTATGAACAAGGTTGTATACTCTTCAATAAATCAAATTTCTATATGCCTAACTCAATCGATGTAAGAGTACAATACAATGTTTATTCTTCAGGGTGGTTGTGTTCCATTTGAAAATTAACATTTTGGAGTTTTTGAACCGACAGCAGAGTATGCTTTGTCATTTGGGTAAATTCAGTTTTTCTAATGACAATATCAACACAGGAATTTTAATAACTGGTTGCAGTATCAATAATTCAGGGTTATTACAAGAGACCCGGTGACTGAGAAATAAGTTCTGTGGCATCATTTGATTGGGTCAGGTCCAGTTAAACCTGTCCTATAGTCCTCATAGCCCAGGGTTTTTGTCATGATAGTGTGTGTGTGTGTGTATGGAGTGGGGACGTTCTTCACTCTCCTGCTATGGTCAATGTCCAGTTAAACCTGGTAGTCCTCATAGCCCAGGGTTTTGTCATGATACTCTGTGTGTTTGTGTGGAGGGGGGGGTTCTTCACACAACTGGCCAGTCTGTTGGCATTTTGCACTCCTGCTATGGTCAATGTCCAGTTAAACCTGGTAGTCCTCATAGCCCAGGGTTTTGTCATGATTGTGTGTGTGTGTCTGTGTTTGTGTGTATGGGTAACGTCCAGTTAAAGCAGTATGGTCCTCATAACCAAGGGGTGTGCCATGATTGTGTGTGTGTCTGCGTTTGTGTATACTAGGACCTTACCCGTTGAATTAGCCTACATGGCTATTATTCTTTTTCAAGAATAAATCCATACTTCACGAGCCATGACTTGTGGTAACATTTAAATGTTGGCGCTCTTTTCATACTCATTATTCCCTGTTTACTTACCCATTAAATAATTCCAAAGACGTGGAGTGCGATATAGTCCTCTAGTTTCATATCCATGTGAAAGTTGTGGCACAAACGCCTATTTAGTCAAATATCTCCACTTTTCACGAGACACACACAGACTCGGGCAAAGGGGCTCATAATACCAGCTGAACGCATTTTGACAACTTCCTCTGATCGCTGCAAACGTCATCAGGCTAACACAAAGATTTTGGGAACACAATTGGCAGGTGGTGTGATTAATTACCCAGCCCCTATCGCAATGCACCAGGCAATTGTGTTCCCCGAACTTTTTGTCTTAGCCTGATGACGTTTGCAGTGATCAGGTGCAGCTGGTATTATGATCCCCTTCGCCCAAAGGGAGAGATGTCTGTGTGTGTGTCTCGTGAAAAGTGGAGATATTTGACTAAATAGGCGTTTTGTGCCACAACTTTCACATGGATATGAAGCCTTCATCAGGGAAGGATCTAAGGTTCATGGAAAGACCGGAACAGCAACCAAGTTGAACGTGGACCTGAAGAGGAAACTTGTTTTCCCGCAAGACATGGCAGTGACTTCCCTTCGACCAGATCTGGTATTGCTGTCGAGGAGCACAAAAACCATCATCGTCGCTGAACTCACGGTACCCTGGGAGAAGAGGCTGGCTGTATCAGACCAACTGAAAAGAGACAAATACCAGGACTTGATCGATGAAGCTGTGTTAAAGGGGTGGCAAGCCACCTGCTACCCCATTGAAGTCTGCTGCCGCGGGTTCCCGGCAAAGTCGGTGAACTGCTTCCTGCGGAAGGTCGGGCTGGAACCTAGTCAGCTGAAGAGTGCCATCAGGGACATTACCGCAGCAGCCGAGTCCAGCTCAAGATGGCTGTGGATGAAAAGAGCCCACGTTTGGAACCCTTCCGCCGGTGACGGCTAGTCAGCCGTTGCCGCCCCGCTCAGGAGAGGTGTCAGGGTATGCGGCCTCGTTCAGATAGACCTGGCTCAGGGAGTGACGCCCCTGCCTTGCAAATTTGCCCCCCCCCCCCCCCCCCCCCCCCCCCCCCCAGCCGTAGATGGAAAGAGCCCACAGGTGGAACCCTTCTGCTGGTGAAGGCTGGTCAGTCTGCTGCCCCACTCAGGAGAGGTGTTCAGGTTAAGGGGCAAAACACCAGCGACCCTGAGACACCTGCTGACAATGATCCAACTGTGGGATCAGGGAGTCGTGCCTCAGGAGATCTTAGCATAGGTTAGCATAGGTCCTAGTTGCAGCTTGTAGCGAGCATCTCTGATGTTTACTTCACCCTATATTTGTACATGGGAAATGGTAAATCACACAGATGAAGCTGGCCATTAATCTTCTTCATTCTGTGGTTGTGTAGACTTGGGCTAATTCAGATATTTTAAGCTCCCAAAAAGCTACATCTGGTTCACCATGTCCATCATTTAACCTGGGGACCACTGGTGAAACCCACTGTTTTAAACCCAGTGCAGACTCGGAGGGAGACGTTTGTGGCGCACACACACGCATAGGAAAAGTTGCACGTCCCTGCTGTTGTTGAACAGTGGTCACGCATCCGACCCGTTGCGAGACGAGGCTGTCACGGGGCAGCCCGTGCCCAAAAACTATCTAAAGAAGAACACACACACAAACACACAGAGGCAGCCAATCATTATAACATCACCGGCCGGGTTGGGTGCTACTGCAAGTGACTGTGGGGTGTGGGGCGGAGGGCTAAGAGACATTGTTTGTGCATGGTTGCAATAATTCATTTCATTTAGTTCATTATTATTCTTAATGAGTATTCAATATTATTAATAATTTAACTGGCAATGCATTGGTTCATTATAATGAATTAACTTGAAATAATAGTCATTTCAGAGAAAACATTTTTTCATTCCATTTGTTTGTCACCTTTGTCTCCACCTCAGCACTGGCCCTCCTCTGCTCAGCTCCACTGCCAAACCAGAGCAAAGGCAGCCATTGGCTGAAATAGAGTGTGGAAGGTGCCAAGTGCTGTGGGGAAGAGAGGGGTGGTTTACAGACTGAAATGATTGATATCGGATTACTATACAATATAGTGATGTGAATCATAGGGATGTTAGTCTAACAACTAATATCTATTGCCATGGATTTATATTGCCTGTATTTTGAGTCCAGTGAGCTTGTAGATCTGCTGCATTGACTTAATTGAGAACCCTCTCAGTGGTGGGATCCACCCCTATAAAAATGAGACTGCTGTGAAGGCTCTTCAATTCTGTCTACCAGCCGTGCTGCGCGCACACACACGTGTGAGAGTGTCTAGGGCCTGTACAGTGGCCATAGCCTAGTGCATTTTTTTGTCAGTCCTCAGTTCGCCTTAGTTTTTCCTCGGTTCTTTCTTTCGTTTTTTGGCCAATATTATTTTGCTGTTTTTTTTTTTTGTTCAATGTATATATGCACTACTGGGATTTAATAAAACCCCTTAAAAGACATCTTCGACTGTTTTTGGAGCCTCCTGCCAATTGGGCAACCTCACAGAGGTTATCTTTTTGGCAATGCGAGGCACCCAGGGCTCACTCGTGTCCATGCGCTTATATTCCATGTTGGTGTCGAAAGTCATTCAGCTTTTTTTGGACAGAGCGTGAGTAACGGCATGCAACTGTCCTTGCGCACTTGGTCTCTCGATTCCATGCAAGTCGGCTGTTGTTAGCTTGAAGATCGGCTTGTTTTTAGCGAACACCACCGCTGTACGGTAGCATTATAAATGTATCGCAAATGAGATACCCAGTCGACTGTTAGAGCCCTGGGCGGGGGGGGGGGGTGGCGTGCCGCCTCCTCCTCCCCAACACCAATACCGCGTGTATGGGAATTGAATTGTATAGCCCATTATCAGCTGCATTGCTGGTGTAGCAGTGGGTATGAGAGTGGGGTACAAACCGAGAACGGTGACCTGTGATGTGTGTGACGGTAGGGGGCGGTTCGGAGTGTCCCATATATTAAGTCGATGGGGGAAAATTTAATGCACTATTAAATTAATGATTCATTAACAATTTGAAAAAGGGGCTTTGTCTGTCTATAACACATATTATGCTCAATGACTGTGAAAATTTCAGACTGATTGGTGCAGTCTGTGAGAAGTTCTGGTGGCTTCAGACAGACAGACAGAGAGACAGACATTCATTCATTCATGTCTTAGTTATAGTATGGATGATTGGGTAACGTCCAGTTTAAAGCAGTATGGTCCTCATAACCAAGGGGTTTGCCATTGATTGTGTGTGTGTCTGTGTTTGTGTATATGGGTAATGTCCAGTTAAAGCAGTATGGTCCTCATAACCAAGGGTTTTGCCATGATTGTGTGTGTGTGTATGGATAATGTCCCAATAAGTAAGGGTGGTCTTCATAAACCACCTTTGTGCTAGGAAACGCCTTATTCTGCTAAGTCCCACCTTGCCCCGCCCTGTCCCTCATAATCCTCAAAAAGTCTGACTTCATTTGAATGTGAAAATCTTGACTCCTTTGACAATTGTTGAAGTTCAAATAGACAGAAATATTCCTGTTTTTGAGGGTAATTTTTTAGTCTTTGCGGCATATCTCTAAGACAATGGGAAAGGTGGGTCCCCATAATCCATGAAAAAACTGGTATGATGTGGAATGTCCTCATAAACCACCCGTACCAGTATGTGTGTGTGTGTGTGTGTGTGTGTCATGGTGACAGTTGTTGGCACTCGCTGCTTATTGCGACATAATGAAGCATCTCATTGAATCTCTGTGATCACTAACCTCAACGCCGCACACACACACACACACACACACACACACACACACACACACACACACGCGCGCGCGCGCGCAGGGGATTAGCGACAAACAAAAGAAGAAAAAAGAGAGGAGTGTTTTCTTTCAGACGTTGCCATGTTTGTGACAAAGAACAAGAACAACTAACCCTGACCTCCATGACAGAGAGAGAGAGTGAGGGGGAGAGGAGAGGAGGGGAGGGGGGGGAGAGAGAGAGAGAGAGGGAGAGAGGGGGGGGGAGGGAGAGGGAGAGGAGAGGAGAGAGAGAGAGAGAGAGGGGGGAGGGGAGGGAGAGGAGAGAGAGAGAGTGGGGGGGAGGGGAGAGAGAGGGGGGGGGAGGGGAGAGAGAGAGAGAGAGAGAGAGGGGGGAGAGGGGGAGGGAGAGAGAGAGAGAGAGAGAGGGAGGGAGAGAGAGTGAGAGAGAGAGGGAGGGAGGGAGAGAGAGAGAGAGGGGGGGGGGGAGGGAGGGGGAGGGGAGGTAGAGAGAGAGAGAGAGAGAGGGAGGGAGGGAGAGAGAGAGAAGCCGCACCCATACCATTTTCTCCTGCCCCTTCCCCAATTGTGAAATGTTACATCCGCCCCTGGATGTGATGTGTCTTATAATGTACTTACTTACTTACTCCTCTTCGTCCCCTATGGGACATAAGGCTTCAATGAGCTCTCTCCATTGCATCCGACCCCTGGCAGCACGCTGGGCCTCTCTCCCCAGGACAGGTTCATCAGTTCCAGCTCCTGTGTCACAGTTCTGCGCCAGGTGGTTTTGGGCCTCCCAGGTTTTCTCCTGCCTGGTGGTGTCCATCTTAAGGCCACCTTTGTGATGTGATCCTGCTCCATTCTCAGGACATGTCCAAGCCATCTCAGGCGTCGGTGTGTGATCTCCTTTGTGATGTTCTGGCTCCCCTGTTATCCTGTACAGCTCGTTATTGGAGATTTTATTTGGCCAAAAGATCTGGCATATTCTCCGGAGACAGCGGTTGTGGAAGACTTCAATTTTTCTCACGTCTGATTTTATTACTCGCCAGGTCTCTGAACCGTAGAGCAGCACAGACTTTACATTGCTGTTATAAAGGAGCATCTTGGTTTTCAGGCTGTATTGTTTTGATCTCCAGATGGAGCGGAGGAGGGAGAAGGCACCCTGAGCCTTTCCCAGCCTTGCCTTTATGTCCTTGGATGCCCCGCTGTCTTTCCTGATAAGGCTGCCGAGACAGGTGAAGTCTTCAACGTACTCAAGTGGTTCCTCATCAATGGTGATGGGTTGTGTGGAGGTGGAATTAATACACAGCACTTGCATTTTGGAGGTGTTGATGCTGCGTCCAACCTGTCTGGCAAAGTTGTTAAGCCTATCAGTTTTTGTCTGCATGTTGTTGTGGTTGGTTGATAGGAGAGCAACATCGTCTGCGAAATCCAGGTCTTCCAGTTGGGAGAATGGAGACCACTGGGTGCCTCTAGACCTGTTAGCTGTGGTGTTGGTGGTGATCCAGTCAATAGCAACGAGGAAGAGAAGAGGAGAGATAATGCACCCCTGCCTCACCCAGATTTCACGGGAAACCACTTAGAGAGGCCGTTTCCCATAATAATACTGCACTCAAACTTTTCATAAAATAATATTATGAGGGATATTATTTTTAGATGGTATTCCATAGGAGCGTAGTATCTTCCAGAGGGTGTTTCGGTGGACACTGTCAAAGGCCTTCCTGAAGTCCACAAAGTTGATGTAGAGGGGTGTATTCCATTCCAGGCACTGAATGGAATACACTGCTCTGAAATGATGTTTCGCAATGCGAAGATTTGGTCCATGCATCCTCTTCCCTTCCTGAACCCTGCTTGCTCCTGCCTAAGCCTGGTGTTTAATGGCTGTCTCCATCCTGTTGAGAAGGACTCTGCAGAAAACCTTGCTTGGAATTGATAGGAGTGTGATTCCACGCCAGTTGTTGCAATTCTTGGTGTTGCCCTTCTTTGGGATTTTGACAATAAGACCTTTGGACCAATCTCCAGTCACCAGGGATGGTGTCGCTGTTCCAAATGCTCTGGAAGTGGTCCGTCAGCACTCCTGTTGATGTAGAGATGTCGGCCTTCAGCATCTCAGCATGAATAGCATCAATACCACAAGCTTTCCCGTCTTGGCTTTGCTGTCTTATAATGTAGGAGTTTATGGGTTTATGTATGCTGTTGTTTGCAGCTAAAACATCAAGGCATTAGTGATGGACCGACTGTAAAACTGTATGAGAAAACATTTGCTGCTTCACTCTTCACTTGTAGCACTTTATGAGCACAGGAAAATAAAACATATTTTCTTAGTTTATGTTTGAGGACTGGAGTCTACCTTAAAAGGATCCCTGACTAATAAGATAAACATCTTATAACATCTTATAACATATATAACTAAAATTAACAAATAAAAACACCAATGGGCATCTTATTTCTTTCATAAATAGAGAATATTTGACTCAACAGGAACTGCTCCTGTCGCAGGATGATGATGTCACATGTCCATGTGTGATCTAGCTCTATGGAATATATGGATGAACATGCTCATGTGACATCATCATCCTGCGACCGGAGCACCTCCTATTGAGTGAAAGATTCTCTATTTATGAAAGAAATAAAGTATTGAAGGTGTTTTTATCTGCATGTTTTAGTTATAAGTGTCTAGTTTTAAGGCATATTTGTCTTATTACCCAGGGATCCTTTTAAAGTATTTGTGGAGTGAGTCTTCTGTTTTGTATGGATAAAGACATGAACGTTGCTATCATTCATTGATTTTTAATGATTCGAGTTGAAATGTTGTTGGTGATTTTGTTGGTGATCGAATGATCTTGCTGTGTGTCAAGGGTGAAATGTTCCTCTTATATACTCTTATTGTGAAGTGACATTACTGTTGAAATGTTTTGTTATCGGGTGGTGGAGATGTCAATCATGTGGTTGTTTTCTGGACCTGTAAATTACAACAAAACAAACTCTGGCGTTGGTTGTGGAACTTCTGGTTTACTGGAACGGGGTTCGATTCCCTGCAGTGCCTTGCTCAATGTGTTGTATTTACATGGTCTCTTTATTCTTGAGAATCTTGACTCATTGCGTTGCATAGATCAGGGGCTTTCAACAGGTGGTCCGGGGACCACCAGTGGTCCTTGAGAGGGTTCCAGGTGGTCCCCAGGCTGAAGGCTTATGTACCAGATAAATATTTTGAGTCAAAATATTATCATCTGAATTAGCACCACTTAATTAACAGTTTTCGTGCCGTGGAAATGAATCTACGTCACCCGTTATCATTATGATTTACAGTAACAACTGATGCGCTGACGTTAACGCTACTGTACGTGACGTTACTTACCGGCGCCGGTTTAATACGATCCCATGCTAACAGCAGCTAGCAGCGACCGCGGCGACCATTGCTAGAGCATAACAAGGGACGGACTAACCCGGAACCAAAAGTGTGTGTCCGTCCACTAACTTGTCCGTCGGGAAACATGGACCGAAATATGAAATATGACTTTTATATGAAAATCGCTGGACTGGCGACCTCCAAAAATATGAAAAAGGGCTGGCGCTGAGAGAATTAAGAAGTCTACACTGTTTTGTTTGCAAAATCAAGACAGGAATTGTGAACAAAACCAAAAGAATTCTTTAGTTGTAGGTCTTTGGTGAAAATGTAATCAAATGGTGGTCCGTGGCTCAAATGCTGAATAAATGGTGGTCCCTGGTGTCAAAAAGGTTGAAAACCACTGGCATAGATGACACCCAAGTTCTTTACTGCGTCTCCCTGAAGGCTGTTGGAATGTGCTGTGATCGTTTCATATAGCCTCTGTTAACTTTCTGATGTGTGGATATTATCTGTGATCGTTTCATATAGCCTCTGTTAACTTTCTGATGTGTGGATATTATCTGTGATCGTTTCATATAGCCTCTGTTAACTTTCTGATGTGTGGATATTATCTGTGATCGTTTCATATAGCCTCTGTTAACTTTCTGATGTGTGGATATTATCTGTGATCGTTTCATATAGCCTCTGTTAACTTTCTGATGTGTGGATATTATCTGTGATCGTTTCATATAGCCTCTGTTAACTTTCTGATGTGTGGATATTATCTGTGATCGATTGCTTTAGTCCAGTAGTTTTCAACCAGTGGTCTGAAGGTTTCAGGTGGTCCCAGGTGGTCCCTGAATGCCCTGACTGCCACACCAAACATGATGGTCCCAGGTGGTCCCTGAATGCCCTGACTGCCACACCAAACATGATGGTCCCAGGTGGTCCCTGAATGCCCTGACTGCCACACCAAACATGATGGTCCCAGGTGGTCCCTGAATGCCCTGACTGCCACACCAAACATGATGGTCCCAGGTGGTCCCTGAATGCCCTGACTGCCACACCAAACATGATGGTCCCAGGTGGTCCCTGAATGCCCTGACTGCCACACCAAACATGATGGCACACAAAACAACCCAAGATATTTCAGTGCTTATATTTTAACGTATTTGAAAGACTAACTACAGCTGTGTCACCACTAAACCAACAGCATTTCATCATTGAAAACAGAAAACTCTCTGAGTCAGACCTTTAGCTTTATGCATGCTGCGTGTCTGTTGCAACTTCAACAACAACTGATGTTATTATTGATGCTTTACTTGACTAATAAAGTTCCTGTAACTTTGTGCCATGGGCGATGAAGCCACACCCATGCCATTTTCTCCTGCCTCCCCAATTGGGAAATGTTTCATCCGCCCCCTGGTGTGAAAGACCGTGTACTATAGCCTTGTGTTTTTTGGAAATTTTAGCATTTTTCGAAAATCGTCAAAAACCCTCAAAATGATGAAAAAAGGTAAGGCTATAGCCTTCTGTTTTTTTTTGTTAAATTTCGTCATTTTTTGAAAATCCTCAAAACGATGAAAAACGGCATGCCATGCAACACTGTGAGGTTATAGCCTTGCGTTTTTGGCAGGTTTATTCATTTTTCGAAAATCTTCCAAAGCACTCGAAACGATGAAAAACGGTAAGGCTATAGCCTTACATTTTTTTTTAATTCCGATATTTTTTGAAAATCCTCAAAAATCCTCAAAACTATAAAAAACGACATGCTGTGCAAGACCGTAAGGTTATAGCCTTGCGTTTTCGCCAGGTTTTGTCATTCTTTGAAAATGTTTGAAAATGCTCAAAACGATGAAAAGACGTAAGGCTATAGCCTTGAGTTTTTTCGAAATTTCGACATTTTTCGAAAATGCTCAAGAATCTCAAATCATAAAAAACTGCATGCTGTGCAAGACCGTAAGGCTATAGCCTTGCGTTTTTGCCAGGTTTCGTCATTTTTTGTCATTTTTTCGAAAATCCTCAAAACGATGAAAAGACGTCAGGCTATAGCCTTGCGTTTTTTCGAAATTTTGACATTTTTTAAAAACCCTCAAAAATGCTCAAAATGATGAAAAACGGCATGCTGTGCAAGACCGTAAGGCTATAGCCTTGCGTTTTTGCCAGTTTTCGTCATTTTTCGAAATCGCTCAAAATCATGAAAAACGGTAAGGCTATAGCCTTACGCTTTTTTCAAAATTTCGACATTTTTCGAAAATGCTCAAAAATGCTCAAAATGATGAAAAACGGCATGCTGTGCAAGACCGTAAGGCTATAGCCTTGCGTTTTTGCCAGTTTTCGTCATTTTTTCGAAATCGCTCAAAATCATGAAAAACGGTAAGGCTATAGCCTTACGCTTTTTTCAAAATTTCGACATTTTTCGAAAATGCTCAAAAATGCTCAAAATGATGAAAAACGGCATGCTGTGCAAGACCGTAAGGCTATAGCCTTGCGTTTTTGCCAGTTTTCGTCATTTTTCGAAATCCGCTCAAAATCATGAAAAACGGTAAGGCTATAGCCTTACGCTTTTTTCAAAATTTCGACATTTTTCGAAAATGCTCAAAAATGCTCAAAATGATGAAAAACGGCATGCTGTGCAAGACCGTAAGGCTATAGCCTTGCGTTTTTGCCAGTTTTCGTCATTTTTCGAAATCGCTCAAAATCATGAAAAACGGTAAGGCTATAGCCTTACGCTTTTTTCAAAATTTCGACATTTTTCGAAAATGCTCAAAAATGCTCAAAATGATGAAAAACGGCATGCTGTGCAAGACCGTAAGGCTATAGCCTTGCGTTTTTGCCAGTTTTCGTCATTTTTCGAAATCGCTCAAAATCATGAAAAACGGTAAGGCTATAGCCTTACGCTTTTTTCAAAATTTCGACATTTTTCGAAAATGCTCAAAAATGCTCAAAATGATGAAAAACGGCATGCTGTGCAAGACCGTAAGGCTATAGCCTTGCGTTTTTGCCAGTTTTCGTCATTTTTCGAAATCGCTCAAAATCATGAAAAACGGTAAGGCTATAGCCTTACGCTTTTTTCAAAATTTCGACATTTTTCGAAAATGCTCAAAAATGCTCAAAATGATGAAAAACGGCATGCTGTGCAAGACCGTAAGGCTATAGCCTTGCGTTTTTGCCAGTTTTCGTCATTTTTCGAAATCGCTCAAAATCATGAAAAACGGTAAGGCTATAGCCTTACGCTTTTTTCAAAATTTCGACATTTTTCGAAAATGCTCAAAAATGCTCAAAATGATGAAAAACGGCATGCTGTGCAAGACCGTAAGGCTATAGCCTTGCGTTTTTGCCAGTTTTCGTCATTTTTCGAAATCGCTCAAAATCATGAAAAACGGTAAGGCTATAGCCTTACGCTTTTTTCAAAATTTCGACATTTTTCGAAAATGCTCAAAAATGCTCAAAATGATGAAAAACGGCATGCTGTGCAAGACCGTAAGGCTATAGCCTTGCGTTTTGCCAGTTTTCGTCATTTTTCGAAATCGCTCAAAATCATGAAAAACGGTAAGGCTATAGCCTTACGCTTTTTTCAAAATTTCGACATTTTTCGAAAATGCTCAAAAATGCTCAAAATGATGAAAAACGGCATGCTGTGCAAGACCGTAAGGCTATAGCCTTGCGTTTTTGCCAGTTTTCGTCATTTTTCGAAATCGCTCAAAATCATGAAAAACGGTAAGGCTATAGCCTTACGCTTTTTTCAAAATTTCGACATTTTTCGAAAATGCTCAAAAATGCTCAAAATGATGAAAAACGGCATGCTGTGCAAGACCGTAAGGCTATAGCCTTGCGTTTTTGCCAGTTTTCGTCATTTTTCGAAATCGCTCAAAATCATGAAAAACGGTAAGGCTATAGCCTTACGCATTTTTCAAAATTTCGACATTTTTCGAAAATGCTCAAAAATGCTCAAAATGATGAAAAACGGCATGCTGTGCAAGACCGTAAGGCTATAGCCTTGCGTTTTTGCCAGTTTTCGTCATTTTTCGAAATCGCTCAAAATCATGAAAAACGGTAAGGCTATAGCCTTACGCTTTTTTCAAAATTTCGACATTTTTCGAAAATGCTCAAAAATGCTCAAAATGATGAAAAACGGCATGCTGTGCAAGACCGTAAGGCTATAGCCTTGCGTTTTTGCCAGTTTTCGTCATTTTTCGAAATCGCTCAAAATCATGAAAAACGGTAAGGCTATAGCCTTACGCTTTTTTCAAAATTTCGACATTTTTCGAAAATGCTCAAAAATGCTCAAAATGATGAAAAACGGCATGCTGTGCAAGACCGTAAGGCTATAGCCTTGCGTTTTTGCCAGTTTTCGTCATTTTTCGAAATCGCTCAAAATCATGAAAACGGTAAGGCTATAGCCTTACGCTTTTTTCAAAATTTCGACATTTTTCGAAAATGCTCAAAAATGCTCAAAATGATGAAAAACGGCATGCTGAGCAAGACTGTAATGCTTTTTGAGCATTTTCGGGAAAAAAAACGTAAGGCTATAGCCTTACTTTTTTTTCTCGAAATTTCCATGGTTTTTTTTTTCGATTTCGACATTTTTTCGAAAACGCTCAAAAACGACGAAAAACGCCGTTTTAGTGTGGCCGTCGAGACCATGTACTATAGCCCATGGTTTTTCGTCGATTTCGACATTTTTTCGAAACGCTCAAAAACGCTCCGAGACCGTGTACTATAGCCCATGGGTTTTTTTTCGATTTCGACATTTTTTCGAAAACGCTCAAAAACGACGAAAAAACGCCGTTTTAGTGTGGCCGTCGAGACATGTACTATAGCCCATGGTTTTTTCGTCGATTCGACATTTTTTCGAAACGCTCAAAAACGCTCCGAGACCGTGTACTATAGCCCATGGGTTTTTTTCGATTTCGACATTTTTTCGAAAACGCTCAAAAACAACGAAAAACGCCGTTTTAGTGTGGCCGTCGAGACCATGTACTATAGCCCATGGTTTTTCGTCGATTTCGTCATTTTTTCGAAACGCTCAAAAACGCTCCGAGACCGTGTACTATAGCCCATGGGTTTTTTTCGATTTCGACATTTTTTCGAAAACGCTCAAAAACGACGAAAAATGCCGTTTTAGTGTGGCCGTCGAGACCATGTACTATAGCCCATGGTTTTTCGTCGATTTCGACATTTTTTCGAAACGCTCAAAAACGCTCCGAGACTGTGTACTATAGCCCATGGGTTTTTTTTCGATTTCGACATTTTTTCGAAAACGCTCAAAAACGACGAAAAACGGCCGTTTTAGTGTGGGCCGTCGAGACCATGTACTATAGCCCATGGTTTTTTTTGTCGATTTCGACATTTTTTGAAAACGCTCAAAACGCTCCGAGACAGTGTACTATAGCCCCATGGGTTTTTTCGATTTCGACATTTTTTCGAAAAACGCTCAAAAACGACGAAAAACGCCGTTTTAGTGTGGCCGTCGAACCATGTACTATAGCCCATGGTTTTTCGTCGATTTCTAAATTTTTTCGAAACGCTCAAAAACGCTCCGAGACCGTGTACTATAGCCCATGGTTTTTTTCGATTTCGACATTTTTTCGAAAAACGCTCAAAAACGACGAAAAAACGCCGTTTTAGTGTGGCCGTCGAGACCATGTACTATAGCCCATGGTTTTTCGTCGATTTCACATTTTTTTGAAACGCTCAAAACGCTCCGAGACCGTGTACTATAGCCCATGGGTTTTTTTTTCGATTTCGACATTTTTTTCGAAAAACGCTCAAAAAAAACGAACGAAAAACGCCGTTTTAGTGTGCCGTCGAGACCATGTACTATAGCCCATGGTTTTTCGTCGATTTTCGACATTTTTTCGAAACGCTCAAAAAACGCTCCGAACCGTGTACTATAGCCATGGGTTTTTTTTTTTCGATTTCGACATTTTTTCGAAAACGCTCAAAAACGACGAAAAAACGCCCTTTTAGTGTGGCCCGAGACCATTACTATAGCCCATGGTTTTTTCGTCGATTTCGACATTTTTTCGAAACGCTCAAAAAACGCTCCGAGACGTGTACTAACAGCCCAGGATTTTTTTCGATTTCGACATTTTCGGAAAACGCGAAACGGCGAAAAACGACGTGCTAAACGAAAACACGTACTAGGTGCGGATGCACGCCGTCGATTTCGACATTTTTTCGAAACGTCACGCTCCGAGACCGTGTACTATAGCCCATGGGTTTTTTTTTCGATTTCGACATTTTTCGAAAACGCTCAAAAACGACGAAAAAACGCCGTTTTAGTGTGGCCGTCGAGACCATGTACTATAGCCCATGGGTTTTCGTCGATTTCGACATTTTTTCGAAACGCTCAAAAACGCTCCCAAGACCGTGTACTATAGCCCATGGATTTTTTTTCGATTTCGACCTTTTTTCGAAAACGACGAAAAACGCCGTTTTAGTGTGGCCGTCGAGACCATGTACTATAGCCCATGGTTTTTCGTCGATTTCGACATTTTTTCGAAACGCTCAAAAAACGCTCCGAGACCGTGTACTATAGCCCATGGGTTTTTTTTCGATTTCGACATTTTTTCGAAAAACGCTCAAAACGACGAAAAACGCCGTTTTAAGTGTGGTCCGTCGAGACCATGTACTATAGCCCATGGTTTTTCGTCGATTTCGACATTTTTTCGAAACGCTCAAAAACGCTCCGAGACCGTGTACTATAGCCCATGGGTTTTTTTCGATTTCGACATTTTTTCAAAACGACGAAAAACGCCGTTTTAGTGTGGCCGTCGAGACCATGTACTATAGCCCATGGTTTTTCGTCGATTTCGACATTTTTTCGAAACGCTCAAAAACGCTCCGAGACCGTGTACTATAGCCCATGGGTTTTTTTTTCGATTTCGACATTTTTTCGAAACGCTCAAAAACGCTCCGAGACCGTGTACTATAGCCCATGGGTTTTTTTTTTCCGATTTCGACATTTTTTCGAAAACGCTCAAAAACGACGAAAAACGCCGTTTTAGTGTGGCCGTCGAGACCATGTACTATAGCCCATGGTTTTTCGTCGATTTCGACATTTTTTCGAAACGCTCAAAAACGCTCCGAGACCGTGTACTATAGCCCATGGGTTTTTTTCGATTTCGACATTTTTTCGAAAAACGCTCAAAAACGACGAAAAACGCCGTTTTAGTGTGGCCGTCGAGACCATGGTACTATAGCCCATGGTTTTTCGTCGATTTCGACATTTTTTCGAAACGCTCAAAAAACTTTCCGAGACCGTGTACTATAGCCCATGGGTTTTTTTTTCGATTTCGACATTTTTTCGAAAACGCTAAAAAACGACGAAAAAACGCCGTTTTAGTGTGGCCGTCGAGACCATGTACTATACCCATGGTTTTTCGTCGATTTCGACATTTTTTCGAAACGCTCAAAAACGCTCCGAGACTGTGTACTATAGCCCCATTGGTTTTTTTTTTCGATTTCGACATTTTTTCGAAAAACGCTCAAAAACGACGAAAAACGCCGTTTTAGTGTGGCCGTCGAGACCATGTACTATAGCCCATGGTTTTTCCGTCGATTTCGACATTTTTTCGAAACGCTCAAAAACGCTCCGAGACCGTGTACTATAGCCCATGGGTTTTTTTTCGTTTCGACATTTTTTTCGAAAAACGCTCAAAAAACGCTCCGAGACCGTGGTACTATAGCCCATGGGTTTTTTTTTCGATTCGGCATTTTTTTCGAAAACGCTCAAAAACGACGAAAAACGCCGTTTTAGTGTGGCCGTCGAGACCATGTACTATAGCCCATGTTTTTCGTCGATTTCGACATTTTTTTTTCGAAACGCTCAAAAACGCTCCGAGACCTGGTACTATAGCCCATGGTTTTTTTTTCGATTTCGACATTTTTTCGAAAACGACGAAAAAACGCCGTTTTTAGTGTGGCCGTCGAGACCATGTACTATAGCCCATGGTTTTCGTCGATTTCGACATTTTTTCGAAACGCTCAAAAACGCTCCGAGACCGTGTACTATAGCCCATGGTTTTTTTCGATTTCGACATTTTTTTCGAAAAACGCTCAAAAACGACGAAAAAAACGCCGTTTTAGTGTGGCCCGTCGAGACCATGTACTATAGCCCATGGTTTTTCGTCGATTTCGTCATTTTTTCGAAACGCTCAAAAACGCTCCGAGACCGTGTACTATAGCCCAGGAGTTTTTTTCGATTTCGACATTTTTCGAAAACGCTCAAAACGACGAAAAAACGCCGTTTAGTGTGGCCGTCGAGACCATGTACTATAGCCCATGGTTTTTCGTCGATTTCGACATTTTTTTCGAAACGCTCAAAAACGCTCCGAGACTGTGTACTAAAGCCCATTGTTTTTTTTCGATTTTCGACATTTTTCGAAAAAAACGCTCAAAAACGACGAAAAACGCCGTTTTAAGTGTGGCCGTCGAGACCATGTACTATAGCCCATGGTTTTTCGTCGATTTCGACATTTTTTCGAAACGCTCAAAACGCTCCGAGACCGTGTACTATAGCCCATGGGTTTTTTTTTCGATTCGACATTTTTTCGAAAAAAACGCAAAAAACGACGAAAAACGCCGTTTTAGTGTGGCCGTCGAGACCATGTACTATAGCCCATGTTTTTTTTCGTCGATTTCGACATTTTTTTTCGAAACGCTCAAAAACGCTCTCGCGAGACCGGTACTATAGCCCATGGTTTTTTTTCGATTTCGACATTTTTTCGAAAACGCTCAAAAACGACGAAAAACCGCCGTTTTAGTGTGGCCGTCGAGACCATGTACTATAGCCCATGGTTTTTCGTCGATTTCGACATTTTTTCGAAACGCTCAAAAACGCTCCGAGACCGTGTACTATAGCCCATGGGTTTTTTTTTTCGATTTCGACATTTTTTCGAAAACGCTCAAAAACGACGAAAAACGCCGTTTTAGTGTGGCCGTCGAGACCATGTACTATAGCCCATGGTTTTTCGTCGATTTCGACATTTTTTCGAAACGCTCAAAAACGCTCCGAGACCGTGTACTATAGCCCATGGTTTTTTTTCGATTTCGACATTTTTTCGAAACGCTCAAAAACGCTCCGAGACCGTGTACTATAGCCCATGGGTTTTTTTTTTTTTCGATTTCGACATTTTTTCGAAAACGCTCAAAAACGACGAAAAACGCCGTTTTAGTGTGGCCGTCGAGACCATGTACTATAGCCCATGGTTTTTCGTCGATTTCGACATTTTTTCGAAACGCTCAAAAACGCTCCGAGACCGTGTACTATAGCCCATGGGTTTTTTTCGATTTCGACATTTTTTCGAAAACGACGAAAAACGCCGTTTTAGTGTGGCCGTCGAGACCATGTACTATAGCCCATGGTTTTTCGTCGATTTCGACATTTTTTCGAAACGCTCAAAAACGCTCCGAGACCGTGTACTATAGCCCATGGGTTTTTTCGATTTCGACATTTTTTCGAAAACGCTCAAAAACGACGAAAAACGCCGTTTTAGTGTGGCCGTCGAGACCATGTACTATAGCCCATGGTTTTTCGTCGATTTCGACATTTTTTCGAAACGCTCAAAAACGCTCCGAGACCGTGTACTATAGCCCATGGGTTTTTTTCGATTTCGACATTTTTTCGAAAACGCTCAAAAACGACGAAAAACGCCGTTTTAGTGTGGCCGTCGAGACCATGTACTATAGCCCATGGTTTTTCGTCGATTTCGACATTTTTTCGAAACGCTCAAAAACGCTCCGAGACCGTGTACTATAGCCCATGGTTTTTTTTCGATTTCGACATTTTTTCGAAAACGCTCAAAAACGACGAAAAACGCCGTTTTAGTGTGGCCGTCGAGACCATGTACTATAGCCCATGGTTTTTCGTCGATTTCGACATTTTTTCGAAACGCTCAAAAACGCTCCGAGACCGTGTACTATAGCCCATGGTTTTTTTCGATTTCGACATTTTTTCAAAAACGACGAAAAACGCCGTTTTAGTGTGGCCGTCGAGACCATGTACTATAGCCCATGGTTTTTCGTCGATTTCGACATTTTTTCGAAACGCTCAAAAACGCTCCGAGACCGTGTACTATAGCCCATGGTTTTTTTTCGATTTCGACATTTTTTCGAAACGCTCAAAAACGCTCCGAGACCGTGTACTATAGCCCATGGGTTTTTTTCCGATTTCGACATTTTTTTCGAAAACGCTCAAAAACGACGAAAAACGCCGTTTTAGTGTGGCCGTCGAGACCATGTACTATAGCCCATGGTTTTTCGTCGATTTCGACATTTTTTCGAAACGCTCAAAAACGCTCCGAGACCGTGTACTATAGCCCATGGGTTTTTTTTCGATTTCGACATTTTTTTCGAAAACGCTCAAAAACGACGAAAAACGCGCGTTTTAGTGTGGCCGTCGAGACCATGTACTATAGCCCATGGTTTTTCGTCGATTTCGACATTTTTTCGAAACGCTCAAAAACGCTCCGAGACCGTGTACTATAGCCCATGGGTTTTTTTCGATTTCGACATTTTTTTCGAAAACGCTCAAAAACGACGAAAAACGCCGTTTTAGTGTGGCCGTCGAGACCATGTACTATAGCCCATGGTTTTTCGTCGATTTCGACATTTTTTCGAAACGCTCAAAAACGCTCCGAGACCGTGTACTATAGCCCATTGTTTTTTTTCGATTTCGACATTTTTTCGAAAAACGCTCAAAAAAAACGTCGAAAAAAAACGCCGTTTTAGTGTGGCCGTCGAGACCATGTACTATAGCCCATGGTTTTTCGTCGATTTCGACATTTTTTCGAAACGCTCAAAAACGCTGCGAGACCGTGTACTATAGCCCATGGTTTTTTTTCGATTTCGACATTTTTTCGAAACGCTCAAAAACGCTCCGAGACCGTGTACTATAGCCCATGGTTTTTTTTTCGATTTCGACATTTTTTCGAAAACGCTCAAAAACGACGAAAAACGCCGTTTTAGTGTGGCCGTCGAGACCATGTACTATAGCCCATGGTTTTTCGTCGATTTCGACATTTTTTCGAAACGCTCAAAAACGCTCCGAGACCGTGTACTATAGCCCATGGGTTTTTTTTTCGATTTCGACATTTTTTCGAAAACGCTCAAAAACGACGAAAAACGCCGTTTTAGTGTGGCCGTCGAGACCATGTACTATAGCCCATGGTTTTTCGTCGATTTCGACATTTTTTCGAAACGCTCAAAAACGCTCCGAGACCGTGTACTATAGCCCATGAGTTTTTTTTCGATTTCGACATTTTTTTCGAAAACGCTCAAAAACGACGAAAAACGCCGTTTTAGTGTGGCCGTCGAGACCATGTACTATAGCCCATGGTTTTTCGTCGATTTCGACATTTTTTCGAAACGCTCAAAAACGCTCCGAGACCGTGTACTATAGCCCATGTTTTTTTTTCGATTTCGACATTTTTTCGAAAAAAACTCAAAAACGACGAAAAAAAAACGCCGTTTTAGTGTGGCCGTCGAGACCATGTACTATAGCCCATGGTTTTTTCGTCGATTTCGACATTTTTTTCGAAACGCTCAAAACGCTCCGAGACCGTGTACTATAGCCCATGGGTTTTTTTCGATTTCGACATTTTTTTTTTCGAAAAACGCTCAAAAACGACGAAAAACGCCGTTTTATAGTGTGGCCGTCGAGACCATGTACTATAGCCCATGGTTTTTTTCGTCGATTTCGACATTTTTTCGAAACGCTCAAAAAACGCTCCGAGACCGTGTACTATAGCCCATGGGTTTTTTTCGATTTCGACATTTTTTCGAAAAGCGCTCAAAAACGACGAAAAAACGCGCGTTTAGTGTGGCCGTCGAGACCATGTACTATAGCCCATGGTTTTTCGTCGATTTCGACATTTTTTCGAAACGCTCAAAAACGCTCCGAGACCGTGTACTATAGCCCATGGGTTTTTTTCGATTTCGACATTTTTTCGAAAAACGCTCAAAAACGACGAAAAACGCCGTTTTAGTGTGGCCGTCGAGACCATGTACTATAGCCCATGGTTTTTCGTCGATTTCGACATTTTTTCGAAACGCTCAAAAACGCTCCGAGACCGTGTACTATAGCCCATGGTTTTTTTTGTCGATTTCGACATTTTTTCGAAACGCTCAAAAACGCTCCGAGACCGTGTACTATAGCCCATGGGTTTTTTTTTCGATTTCGACATTTTTTCGAAAACGCTCAAAAACGTCGAAAAACGCCGTTTTAGTGTGGCCGTCGAGACCATGTACTATAGCCCATGGTTTTTCGTCGATTTCGACATTTTTTCGAAACGCTCAAAAACGCTCCGAGACCGTGTACTATAGCCCATGGATTTTTTTCGATTTCGACATTTTTCGAAAACGACGAAAAACGCCGTTTTAGTGTGGCCGTCGAGACCATGTACTATAGCCCATGGTTTTTCGTCGATTTCGACATTTTTTCGAAACGCTCAAAAACGCTCCGAGACCGTGTACTATAGCCCATGGGTTTTTTTTCGATTTCGACATTTTTTCGAAAACGCTCAAAAACGACGAAAAACGCCGTTTTAGTGTGGCCGTCGAGACCATGTACTATAGCCCATGGTTTTTCGTCGATTTCGACATTTTTTCGAAACGCTCAAAAACGCTCCGAGACCGTGTACTATAGCCCATGAGTTTTTTCGATTTCGACATTTTTCGAAAAACGCTCAAAAACGACGAAAAAAAAACGCCGTTTTAGTGTGGCCGTCGAGACCATGTACTATAGCCCATGGTTTTTCGTCGATTTCGACATTTTTTCGAAACGCTCAAAAACGCTCCGAGACTGTGTACTAAAGCCCATTGTTTTTTTCGATTTCGACATTTTTTCGAAAACCGCTCAAAAACGACGAAAAAACGCCGTTTTAGTGTGGCCGTCGAGACCATGTACTATAGCCCATGGTTTTTTCGTCGATTTCGACATTTTTCGAAACGCTCAAAAACGCTCCGAGACCGTGTACTATAGCCCTGGGGTTTTTTTTTCGATTTCGACATTTTTTTTCGAAAAACGCTCAAAAACGACGAAAAACCGCCGTTTTAGTTAGTGTGGCCGTCGAGACCATGTACTATAGCCCATGGTTTTTTCGTCGATTTCGACATTTTTTCGAAACGCTCAAAAACGCTCCGAGACCGGTTAACTATAGCCCATGGTTTTTTTTTCGATTCGACATTTTTCGAAAGCCTCAAAAACGACGAAAAACGCCGTTTTAGTGTGGCCGTCGAGAACCATGTACTATAGCCCATGGTTTTTCGTCGATTTCGACATTTTTTCGAAACGCTCAAAAACGCTCCGAGACTGTGTACTATAGCCCATGGGTTTTTTTCGATTTCGACATTTTTTCGAAACGCTCAAAAAACGACGAAAAACGCTGTTTTAGTGTGGCCGTCGAGACATGTACTATAGCCCATGGTTTTTCGTCGATTTCGACATTTTTCGAAACGCTCAAAAACGCTCCGAGACAGTGTACTATAGCCCATGGGTTTTTTTCGATTTCCACATTTTTTCGAAAAACGCTCAAAACGACGAAAAAACGCCGTTTTAGTGTGGCCGTCGTGACCATGTACTATAGCCCATGATGTTTTTCGTTCGATTTCGACATTTATTCGAAACGCTCAAAACGCCCCGAGACCCGTGTCTATATAGCCCATGTTTTTTTCGATTTCGACATTTTTTCGAAAAACGCTCAAAAACGACGAAAAACGCCGTTTTTAGTGTGGCCGTCGAGACCATGTACTATAGCCCATGGTTTTCGTCGATTTCGACATTTTTTTCGAACGCTCAAAAACGCTCCGAGACCGTGTACTATAGCCCATGGGTTTTTTTCAATTTCGACATTTTTTCGAAAGCGCTCAAAAACGACGAAAAAACGCCCGTTTTAGTGTGCCGTCGAGACCATGTACTATAGCCCATGGTTTTTCGTCGATTTCGACATTTTTTCGAAACGCTCAAAAAAAAACTCCG